>JBCNJP010000003.1:29213184-29336590 GCA_039602395.1 Deinandra increscens subsp. villosa
ACAAAGAAGAACCTCCCCTTCCATTCTTCATGGTATGAAGCCCGAGGAATCATCCGAGTACCCTTGTTTAGAGCCTTGAACAAGTATCGGTTGCTGCCATGGGACTTCAGTTCATAGCCCAGGGACAGCTCGGGCAACCCAACCAGGGAATCAAACTCCCTGTTCAGGCGGTCAAGGGTACCCAAAATTCTCCATGCAATAGGAAGAGTTTGGGCGTAGGCAAGGCCGATAGCTTCGAAGAATTCAGCCACTAACCTAGTGAAAGGATATGAAAGCCCCATGGAGAAAGGAGTGAAAGGAAAGCAGACCCAGGTTGCGGAACAGAAATCCGACCTAAGTCTCCTGTCAAAGGGCATAACCTCGGCACCATCAGGAAGAAGATCGTACGCCAACAAACAGGTAATGTCGGCGTCGGAGAAGCTGCAGGTTTCCGTTTCCGGAGCTTGCAGATACTTCTGATCGAGGAAATCCTCGATCCCGGTCTGTATGGCCGCCGTTTCCGACCGGATTTTCTTACGAGTCATGGCAACGTAAGAAGAAAAGAAAGAAATCAGGGGAAAAATTACCTGATCGGAAAGGATTGAAGGCCGGAGGTGTTGATGTAAAGCTTTGCTCTCGAAAAAACTGATGTGAGAAAAAAGAAAGGTTAATGGCGCATTTAAAGGAGGGTAGAAGTTGCAGAGGTGATGGGAAGTTACCCTCGACGTGGCATCGTGGATGCTAAATCAACGGACATGATCGAAATAGGCGTGGATTAGACCACAATTTGAAATTTTCACAGCTGTAATCTCTATCTACAACTTGTGAAAATTTGGGGGCAATTGTTATACCCTAAATCTTCGGCTAGTAATCTAGGGTACATGTATAGACCAGGGGCAGGTATGACTCAGGAATCGTATGACCCTGAATTTGGCAGGTAATGATCGGTGACCCTGAATGTGTCCATAGTAAAGTGATGACCCAGGATGTCGACTTTATTCAGGGGAGTTTACATTCATTTTATTCTATATTAATATGATCTAAAATGTGCATAATCCAGGGTTACCCTTATTTTATAGATGACCCAGCATGTGGAAATGACCCTGCATGCTAGGGCATTGTTACTAACGGTTTGTGTGTCTATATCTGATCAAGGACAGGTTGACGAAGTCTACTAACGGTCGAATAAAACAAGCTAAAGACTTATTTCGCACGTGGTCAAAGTCAGTTAGCTGGAAACTCGGTCAACCAACTGAAAGAGACGTTGAAGAGGAGATCCCTGGAATATCGGACAAGTTGTTGAAGATCTAGGAGTATATATAGGACACTTAGACTTAGTTTTCAGCTCATTCGAGCTTTACTCATTGTATTCTCGTACTTTATTCTCTGCATACTCACTGTACTGAAACGTTTACGTGATCAATAAATTGGTAGCGTGTGTTATCGCTACCCGGGGTTTTTATGTCGGCGGCGCCTTAGAGACATCTAAGGGCTAAGGGCTTTTCCCTAGTAAAATTCTCGGTGTTCCTACTTGCATTCAAGGCTTCATTTGTGTTATTAGCTTTCTTAATCGATTTCGCAAGTAAACTTACATTTTTACCCAGGATTTTGTTTTTTGTCCCTGGAATCTAGTTGTTGTCCCAGGATTTTTACAAACAGTTTTCGTATCTTAATCCTAGGCATCAAACCTCACAATCTTATTTGGTTCAAGTTTTACTAAATTTGCTTAAGTAATTTTTAGCCAAAACACCAATGTTAGGGCTGATAATCCGGGATCCTGGCTGGAAGCTCAAATGGTTCAATATCCTTACACAAGTTCAGGATCCTGGCAGGTTCGAGCATCCTGAATTACAGTTATCAACTAACCCGTTTGTTTTTCCCATGTGTCTTATTAATTGCAGGGTCAAAGAAACGTGTAGACAAGCCTAAAAACTCGGACAAATGATATAGAACGTGGACTAAGTGGTCCAGAACGTTCATATTGGCTCAGTTGGGAGAATCCCTAAAATATAGGACAGTTGGTTATATTATTTCAGGATGCTCGCCAGAAGCTCAAAGGATCCTGAACTACAGTTATCGACTAACCGTTACAATTGTCCACGTGTCTTAATTGATTGCAAGTATTAAGGGACGTGTAAATGATGGCTAAAGACTCGGTCAAGGCTTTATGGGACGTGTTGTAACTGACTCCAACGTTCACAAAGACTTGAAGACTCAATCCCTAGTTTTTAGCCTAGTTAGTTAATGCATTTTTGACTATTTAAACGAGCTCTAGGTCATTCATTCAGGGGGACACACACACAACACACGATACTCGCTATCAAAACTCTCTGTAACACTTAGAATACGAGCTCATTTCACTTGTATCAAATACTTTCATCATATAAAAGTTTTAGGAGGCAGGTACTTTGAACCGGCCCCCGAGGTTTTTTGCTAGGCTCCTTGAGGATACTCAAGGATTCCTGGATTTTCCCTCGTTACATCCTCGTGTCAATCTCCAAACTTACATTTTCATCTTTATTTACATCAAACACGCTACCTCACATACAAAGTTTGATCAACTAATTGCTTAGGCAGTTTTTGACCAAAACAATTTGGCGCCCACCGTGGGGCAAACGGTGTTTGAATTCAGCTAAGAGCCTTGATCTTCTTCCCATAATCGATTCTTGAAAATGTCGAGCCAACAAAAGATTACTTCGAAATCTGTTTCATCCACTAAACCGGCTGTCGACACTGGTCTCCCCCCAATGATGAAGAAAGTGACCGGCGCCGACGCTAAAAGAGTGGAATATCCTACTTTTCAGGGATCTCAAGGTACGTCCACTGACTCTGCTATTTCTAATAATGATCTCTATGTTTTGATCAGGCAAATGAAGTCTCATGTGGATGAGCAAGCCAAAACCAACGAGAAAATGATGAAGGAGATCATGGAATTGAAGAAGTCAAAGAAACCAGTAGAGGAAATTAGCCCTTTGATGCCAAGATCATTCGGGTTCGACTCTCCGGAAATATCGGAGCAGCCGAAACAGAAAGCAAATCCCTCTACTGCTCCAAAGTCAGGTATTGCAACAACTACTACTGCAGGATTCTCAGGCTCTCAGCATCAGAAGGCTTCCAGGGTGATAGATCTGGAATACTCTGGGTTCTACTCCGAGCAGCCCCCAGAATCTTACTACAATGGATATGGAAGTCAGCAGCCGCCGAGATGCTCGAGTCAGCAACCAGCCGGGTTTTTAAGCCATCGAGTACCACCAGTCTCGACACAACAACCTATATCTCAACCACAGCGGTTTGTGACGACAAACCTTCATGAGCCTTGGAGTCAGCAGTCAGCAGCACCTACTACTCAGATGCTACAAGGATCTTCATCTCAGCCATTCCAACAATATCGGAGCCGCTTCCGAGCTGCTCAGAATCCTCAAGGATCCTTATTTTCCTATCCTACTGTCTCTGCAGGCACAATCCCAGGATGCAGGTATCAACCCCATCATCGCTAGGGAACTTCAGAGGTTAAAGGACATGATCTCAAGTGTTCCTGGTGTTATTCGCCCGATTCCTGAAGTGCCAGCGGGCAGCCACAGAATTTCTAGATTTGCATGGCCCATTTGTGACGTAGAGATACCAAAAAGATTTCAGACCCCCAACATGAAAATCTACGATGGGACCACAGATCCTGAGGAGCACGTGGCACAATACAGAGAAAGGATGGAAATTAACCCCATTCCTGCAAACATCAAAGAAGCTTGCTTATGCAAGGGATTTGGTTCAACATTAACAGGACCAGCCTTGAAATGGCTGCTCAGTATCCCTCCTAATACTATTACTTCTTTTCCCCATTTGGTTAACTTGTTTAATAACCAGTTTTCTTGCAGCAGGAGCTTTGAGAAGCTCACTGGCGATTTGTACAGAATAGTTCAGAAGCCTAATGAATCCCTGAGGGATTATGTGGCCAGATTCGGTCGAGAAGCTCTAGATATCCCCAACCTGGATATGGCTGCAGCCGTGGAAGCATTCAAAATGGGGATCAGAGGAGATTCCCGCTTTTATGATGATTTGGTTATGACTCCTTGCAGGAACCTTGATGAAGTCAGAACAAGGGCATTAAGGTTCATCAGGCTAGAGGATGATAAGAAGATCCAAAAAAGAGGTGACGAACCATCAGGAAGAAGGACAGATTCTCCCGGAAAACAACAACGAAACAAACCCTATTATCGAAACGATAATCCTAGGGTTAACGAAGTTGAAGAAGAGGACGACGAAGAAAACCTCCCAAAGGTATCTGATTATTGCTTTTCAACTGACATGGGTGGTTTGTTATGTGCCTTGCAGGATCTAGGTGATAAAGCCAGATGGCCAAGAAAATCAGAGAAACAAAGATCATGGAAAGATAAGTCTAAATGGTGTGCCTACCATGAAGACTTTGGGCACTTAACAGATGATTGCATAGCCCTTCGAAAAGAGATCAGTTACCTGCTCAGCAAGGGGCATCTCAAAGAACTATTCGGCAGAAAGAAAAGTAAAACTCAGGAAGCTCTCGAGCAGCCCAAAAGAGCTCAGTCGCCACCAGCAGATGCTAAAGTAATCAACTTCATCTCGGGAGGATCCGACATATGCGGAACTTCTTTCTCATCGGCAAAGAGGCATGCTAAGGAGGCCAAGATGGATCAAGGCAGTCGCCCAAAGAAGAACGCAATATTGACTGAAGACAGAGTCATCTCTTTCGACGAAACTGATAAGCTGGACATCCAGGATCCTCACCACGACAGTCTGGTAATTACGTTATGTATTGCTAACCATTATGTTCGCAGGATCCTGATAGACAACGGCAGTTCAGTCAACATCATTCAATCGGACGTGCTTAAAAAGATGAGCATTCCAGAAGAAGAAATAATTCCAAGATCCTCGGTATTAGTAGGATTCAGTGGAGAAACCAAGCATACGGTTGGAGACATCAGACTTCCCGTCTACATTGAAGGAGTCAACTCCATGCAGAAATTCTGCGTTATTGACTCTCTTCCTTGTTGCAACGTAATCTTGGGAAGGCCATGGATCCATGACATGAAAGCGGTCCCATCTACCTATCATCAATGTGTGAAGCTTCCCACACCTTGGGGAGTTGTAAGGATACTAAGTGATCAACAAGAAGCCAAATACTGCTATACTTCTGCCATGAAGAATACCATCAAGTCCAAGCCAGCATAGCAATTAGAGAAACCAGCACGAAGAATTCAGATGACAAAGGAACTGGAAATCAAGGAAGTCCAACTTAATCCTGAAGATCCTGAAATCAAAGTGCTGGTAGGAACCAATATCCCTGAAGATACTGAGGAGCAGCTCGTGAACCTGTTGAAATCCAGAATCACAACATTTGCATGGAAACATGAAGACATGACAGGTATATCTAAAGATATTATTACTCATAAACTTGGTATAGATGAATCTTTCAGGCCAATACATCAAAAAAGAAGAAAGTTTGCTCCTGAGAGAAACGTCATAATCCAAGAAGAAGTTGACAGGCTGCTCAAGTCAAAAATGATTAGGGAAGTTAAATATCCTCGATGGCTGGCTAATGTGGTGGTAGTCCATAAGAAAAACGGTAAGTGGAGGGTATGTGTAGACTACACAGACCTAAACAAGGCTTGTCCAAAAGACCCGTTCCCTCTACCACACATTGACTCTATGGTGGATGCAACTGCTGGGCATGAAATGCTAACTTTTATGGATGCATCTTCGGGCTTTCAACAAATTCAAATGGAACCATCGGATCAGGAAGACACAGCCTTCATGACACCCACAGGTATTTATTGTTATATTGCAATGCCTTTTGGTTTACGAAATGCAGGTGCCACATACCAAAGGCTAGTCAACATGATGTTTAAAGACAAACTGGGGGACACCATGGAGGTATACATAGATGATATGGTGGTGAAATCGAAAAAAGCAAAGGATCATCCTAGAGATCTTGAAGCTGCTTTTGATATATTGGACCAGTTCAATATGAAATTAAATCCTTCCAAGTGCCATTTTGGAGTAAGGGCCGGCAAGTTCCTGGGCTTCATGGTTACTGAAAGAGGAATAGAGGCCAGCCCTGAGCAGATCCAAGCAATCATAAATTTGAAATCTCCAACGAATGTCAAGGAAGTTCAAAGATTAACTGGAAGAGTGGCAGCACTTAACAGATTCATATCAAGATCATCAGAGAAGAGCAAAGAATTTTATGACATATTGAAGAAGAACAAAAAGTTCGAATGGGGTGAAAAGCATGAAGCAGCTCTGAGCTCTTTGAAAGAATATTTGTCATCTGCTCCGCTTCTAATGCAACCGGTCAAGGGCGAACCATTATCTCTCTACCTAGCAGTTTCAGGCAGCTCAGTAAGCGCTGTACTCGTGAAAGATCATGAGGGACAACAGCATCCGGTATACTATGTAAGCAAAACATTACTAGACGCCGAAACTAGGTATTCTTATTTAGAAATATTGATTTTAGCTCTCGTAATGGCTTCTCAAAAATTAAGACATTACTTTGAAACCCATGTTATTTATGTAAAAACTAACTATCCTATTAAGTGTGTCTTAAGAAAGCCAGAAATGTCCGGAAGAATGGCGAAATGGGCGGTTAAATTAAGTGCCTATGAAATCATATATGAACCAAGAACAGCAATCAAGTCACAAGCACTTGCAGATTTTGTGGCTGATTTCAGCAGCGACATACTGCCAGAGGTTGAACTTGAGGTCAAGCAGCTCGAAGAAGCTTCAGGCAGTTGGATCTTGTACACGGACGGAGCATCTAACGTTAGAGGAACAGGATTGGGTGCACTACTGAAATCGCCACAGGGGGACATTATTCCTCTATCTATCCATTGTGAATTTAAGGCTACTAATAATGAAGCCGAATATGAAGCTTTAATTGCAGGATTACAACTCGCTAAAGATATGGGTATCCAACACATTCAAGTTTTTATTGATTCTTTGTTATTAACTAACCAGTTTAATGGATCCTATGCAGTGAAAGGCGAAAGGTTAACCAAATATCTAGACCTCGTAAAACAATTAGCATTATCTTTTGAAAATTGCAGCATATCACAGGTACCTAGAGAAGAAAACGCAGAAGCTGATGCTTTGGAAAATTTAGCATCATCACTAAGGATCCCAGAAGGTGTTAAGATTCCCATAACTCACATCCTGACACCAGCAATCGAAGAACAGGAAGTTAATGACATCACAGCAGATAAAGATCCGGATATGGTAGATTCTCAGGATCCTCAGAAATCCTGGACAGACCCTATCAGAAGATTTATCCAAGAAGGAGAATTCCCCAAAAACGAGAATCCCAGGCTCTTTCGAACAAAGGTAATCCCATATTCTATAATAAATGGTATCTTATACAAGAAATCTCTTGCAGGACCATACTTGAGATGCCTCGAGCAGCCTGAGGCACTTGCAGTACTCCAGGATATTCACGAAGGTGATTGTGGCAACCACACTGGGGGCAGATCACTATTTTCTAAAGTATTGAGAACAGGATACTACTGGCCTACTATGAAGAAGGATGCAATGGCCTTCGTTCAGAAGTGTGATGCATGCCAGCGGCACGGCAACATCCTTCATCAGCCTGCCGAGCCGCTCCATTCGATATCATCTCCATGGCCGTTCATGAAGTGGGGCATGGATATAGTTGGTAAGCTGCCTGTAGCACCTGGAGGAAAAGTCTTCATGTTGGCCATGACGGACTACTTTTCTAAATGGATTGAAGCCGAAGCCTTTGTTCAAGTTAGAGAAAAAGAAGTGTTTTCCTTCATTAAAAGGAATGTTCTTACAAGATTTGGAATCCCATCAGAAATAGTGTGCGACAATGGATCTCAATTTATAGGTAAAAGGACGACCAGTTTTTGTGAAGCATGGGGCATCAAGATGGTAACTTTGACTCCCATACACCCACAAGCTAATGGCCAAGCAGAATCAAGCAATAAAATCATCATCAATAATCTCAAGAAGAAGCTAGGAGACAAGAAAGGGAAGTGGGCTGAAGAGCTACCTTTTGTATTATGGGCAGACAGAACGACCTCCAAAAATGCTACTGGTCGAACACCATTTTCCTTAGTATTTGGATCTGAAGCTGTAATACCTACTGAAATGGTGATGCCAACTGCAAGAACGAGCTGCCGGAATTTTGAAAAAAATAAGCAAGAGCTCCTTGAAGATCTTGAAGCAGTCGATGAAATTAGAGATCTCGTAAAGTTCAGGATGGCAGCATACCAGCAAAGGATTGCCAAGTCTTACAACAGGAATTTGAGGGTCAGAAGATTTCAAGTAGGAGATCTGGTACTCAGGAAAGCTTTTCAAAATACAACCAATCCGGCACATGGGAAACTCGCACCTAAATGGGAAGGACCCTACCTAGTGGACTCAGAAGCTGGAAAAGGAGCGTACAGATTAGCTACTATGGAAGGTGAGCTGCTCCCAAGAGCTTGGAATGCGATTCACTTGAAGTTGTATTTTATGTAAGTGCTCTTCGGATCCTCTGGGCATATTAGAAAATCTTTGTGTGAATTCCAAGAACATCAGGTATGATTTTTATTCTTATTTCAATTCCCTAATCATTGTATTTGTGAAATGGTTACTAACTTAGGCATCGGAGGGGTGTTAGTCAAACTAACACCCACCCCTAACCAAGCCTTGAGGTATTTTGCAGATGTTTTAAGCTTCTTGTCGCAAACTAGAGGCTGATCACCTCTTCTAAGTATAAGGCATTCAGAATGCTATCAAAGGTTTAGGAGGTTTTCACCTTCTCGTTCACTAATGGGAATCGCCAGAAGCGCAAGACCCTCGCCAGGAGCGCACGGCGGTGGCCTATGGTTCAAGATGGTGCGACCAGTCCATCTGAGGGTGGCTGATAATTTCATCACTGTTGGCCATAGAGTGCACTTCAAAATGGGTGGCAGACGTGTCATCTCGAAAAGATTCTAAGGTTTTTGGCATTTTCATGTCAACCAAGGTTTAGGCACTTCGTGTCTCTCAAGTTTTTGGGCTTGACCCCAGTTGGCTTAGTCCCAAGTATTTTTGAGCTTGTCCTCAGAATAACACAGGTTTTTAATGTTCTCACATTAACTAAGGTTTAGGCACTTTCGTGTCTCTCAAGTTTTTGGGCTTGACCCCAGTTGGCTTAGACCCAAGACTTATAAAGCATTTCATACCTTGCTTGACCCCTGTTTGACTTGTTCCTAAATGCTCAAGACTTATTCTTAGATTCATCGGAATTTCATCAAGTATATCTTAAGGATTCCTAAGGATCCTCATGGATCCTGGTTATCTCGACAGTTGAATTACTTTTGTACAGGTGACATTGGTACTGCGCATATTGCATATTTTTATTACTAACCAAGTATTGGCTAACATCATGGTTTGTTAACATTGACAAAGTTTTATGGGCTTTGGAATTTTTAAACTAAGCATCCTGTAGGATCCTCATTCAAACATTTTTCAAAATAACCAAAAATATACATAACACACCATGATGATCAAAATACTACTAAGTCATATATATGCAAGAAATACAAAAAGAGCAATCGACAGGGTTCCGACTGATGTATGGGGAAGACAGCAACTTGGAGTTATTTATGGGGAAATCACATGAGAAGTTGCGTTGCTATCAAATCAGGAGCTAACGAGTCACCTTCGTAATTATTTCAAGAGATGGCGTTGAGTTTGAATTTTTACAGCCGTCTTCTTGGTCGACAACTGTTAAAATTCAGGGGCAATTGTTAGGGCTGATAATCCGGGATCCTGGCCGGAAGCTCAAATGGTTCAATATCCTTACACAAGTTCAGGATCCTGGCAGGTTCGAGCATCCTGAATTACAGTTATCAACTAACCCGTTTGTTTTTCCCATGTGTCTTATTAATTGCAGGGTCAAAGAAACGTGTAGACAAGCCTAAAAACTCGGACAAATGATATAGAACGTGGACTAAGTGGTCCACAACGTTCATATTGGCTCAGTTGGGAGAATCCCTAAAATATAGGACAGTTGGTTATATTATTTCAGGATGCTCGCCAGAAGCTCAAAGGATCCTGAACTACAGTTATCGACTAACCGTTACAATTGTCCACGTGTCTTAATTGATTGCAGGTATTAAGGGACGTGTAAATGATGGCTAAAGACTCGGTCAAGGCTTTATGGGACGTGTTGTAACTGACTCCAACGTTCACAAAGACTTGAAGACTCAATCCCTAGTTTTTAGCCTAGTTAGTTAATGCATTTTTGACTATTTAAACGAGCTCTAGGTCATTCATTCAGGGGGACACACACACAACACACGATACTCGCTATCAAAACTCTCTGTAACACTTAGAATACGAGCTCATTTCACTTGTATCAAATACTTTCATCATATAAAAGTTTTAGGAGGCAGGTACTTTGAACCGGCCCCCGAGGTTTTTTGCTAGGCTCCTTGAGGATACTCAAGGATTCCTGGATTTTCCCTCGTTACATCCTTGTGTCAATCTCCAAACATACATTTTCATCTTTATTTACATCAAACACGCTACCTCACATACAAAGTTTGATCAACTAATTGCTTAGGCAGTTTTTGACCAAAACAACCAATATTCCTCATTAACCTGCCGAACCCTTGCATCATATCCCTGCATCCTGGCCCTTTATGATATGGGGGATGGACATTGTGGGAAAGTTACCCAGGGCGCCAGGAGGCAAAGTCTTTATGTTAGCTATGACTGATTACTTCTTGAAGTGGATATAGGCTGAGGCATATGTCCAGGTCAGGGAAAAGGAAGTTATTCCGTTCATCAAGAGGAATATTATAACAAGATTTGGCATACCTTCTGAGATAGTGTGCGACAATGGATCCCAATTCATTGGCAAAAGGACTACTGGATTCTGTGAAAGTTGGGGGATAAAAATGATAACCTCTACACCGGTGCATCCTCAGGCTAATGGCCAGGCAAAGTCAAGCAACAAGATCATCATCAACAATTTGAAGAAAAGACTCAAGGAGAAAGGAAAATGGGCAGAGGAGCTACCACTAGCATTGTGGGCTGATAGAACCACAGCCAAGAATGCCACAGGCCAGAACCCCTTTTCCTTAGTTTTTGGTATGGAAGCAGTCATTCCAACAGAAATGGTTGTCCCAACATTCAGGGTCACCAGTCAGACCCGGGATGCAAATTACGAATCCCTGGCTGACGACCTTGATACTGTGGATGAACTGCGAGAACAAGCCGCTTGGAGAATGGCCGCATATCAACAAAGAATCTCTAAGACCTACAACAATCATGTAAGGATCCGAAGATTCAGGGTAGGAGACTTGGTTAGGAAGGCATTTCAGAATACGACGAATCCAGAGGATGGTAAGCTAGCCCCTAAATGGGAAGGTCCCTATTTGATTGACTCGGAGGCAGGTTAGGGGGGATATTGGCTTGCCAATATAGAAGGAGAGTTATTGCCGAGACCATGGAATGAAATTAAGTTGAAAGCCTATCTCATGTAAGTTTAGTACCCCAGGATTCTACATTTCAGGTATGTCTCCTAACTAGAAAATCAATCAAGGTATTTCTCTTATATTCTTCATTATCAGGTACTTCTGTTTTATTCTTATTTTATTCATTTTTATAATTTTCTATGAAAACTTCTAACTCTTTTGGTTGAGATACTTGGATGAAAGCAGGTAACTGACCCTAGATGCTTGAAACCAGGGATGTGTTTCTCCTAAGTTAGAGACTGGCCATCTCTCCTCTGTTCAAGGTATCTAGTATACCTTCTAAGGTTTGAGAGGATATCGCCTCTCCTACGTTTGGGTAATCGCCTGTAGCGCACGACCCCCGCCTGTAGCGTGTTAACCCACATATTGGACCAGGGATTATGGGATCGACCTGTGTTTACAGAATGGGCGACAACCTCATGATCCATGGACATTTAGGGGTTTCTCAAGGTTTTTGGTGTTTTCACACCAACATAAGACATACGAGGAAATACCCTAGTTCGCCGGTTCGGATCGAGGTGGACCCTAGAATTCGCCAGTACGACACCGGGTATGACCCCAGTTCACCGGATCGGCACCGGGTTTAACCCCAGGATTTTTGGGCTTGACCCCAGGATATTTGGGCTTGACCCTAGGATTTTTGGGTTTGATCCCAGTCTGAATGAATCTAGCCCCAGGATTTCTTGGGTTTAATCTCAATCTTGAAACTTATTCCTGACTTATGCAGGATCTATCTGAATAATCACCCCCCTAGGATGGCACGGCAGTGCCAAATCCTAGGATTTCGGTGTCGATTGAGCAACAGCTTAGATTATCACTAAGTATTCGGAAGCGGGATTGCGCCAAGGACAGAAGAAATTGTTTGCTTGCACAAGAAAAAGTTTAGCATTCAGGGACTATCCCAGGATGTGAAAGGTATGGGTTACTTATTTAACATTTTTATCATACTTATATGTTTGTTTGTGTAGGAAAGTTATAAGTATCGTGCAAACATATAGTTCTTAAGTAGATATATATATAAAGAAACCACCCCTTGGTTGGAACATAGTGCCCAACCACCTCAGGGTGGCTACAAGTCAAAACCACATGTGATGAACCCGTGGGTGGAGCATTGTAACACCGGGAATCAAACCTCCGGCAACCACAAAAGAAACAAAAGAAAACATTGTTTGAAAAGCTTCACAATAAACAAGGAAAGATATAAAGGACCATGGATTATTGAACGGTATCCACGGCTGCTGCATCGTTAGCACCCTTATCTCCTCCCTTCACGGCTTCTTCACCAGCGTCCTTTTCGCCCCCAGCATCCTCAACCATCAGCTGATCTTCTCCAATCCCGGGTCTGGATGCGCCAGCAGGCAGGGTCTTCTCAGCACCCTGAGCCACAATAGTCTCGTACCCTTGGGGAACTGAACCACCCAGGGCACGTAACTGCTTGAGCCATAACGACACAATCCATTTGTCACAGGTGTGGCCTTCATCCTCGGTTTCCTTAGCCATCTTTAGCTTGGTCTGCAACACCGAGATCATGGCTGAGTTCCCTGGACATCTCCACATACTCCTTCAGTGTCTTCTCATGCTGGTTCCGAGTCTCCACTGCCTTCTTCTCGTTCTCCAGCAGCAGCTTCTGAACCTTGTCATGCTGGCCCTTGGCCTTGGCTACTTCTTTGTTAGCCTGGGTGACCCTGGATTTCAGAGTCTCGGATTCAGCGGCACGCCTCTCGGCGACCTCGAGCAGCTCCAAAAGACGAGAGTTGGCCTGCAAAAAGGTAAATGTAAGTTAGGAATTAACCTCATATCTAACTGTGAAACACGTAAAAAGCAGGAAAATCCAAGGGTACCTGATGGGCCACGACCTCGGCATGCTGTACCAGCTCCTGGGGAGACATTTCAGCCAGGGGGTGTTGTGCAGTAGTGGTGCTGGATCCTCGGGTCTTCCTCTTCATACCCAATGTTGTAGAAATCGCGATTAATCGGTGATTAATCAGCGATTAATCGCTTAGCGGTACCTCACCGTCTACGATTAATGGTTTAACGGCCAGCTGGTCAACGACGGTCAACATCGGTCCTTGGCGGTCTTGGCGGCCTTGACGGTTAGCCAACTTTAATAATTAAAAAAATGAAAAACTTAAAAAATTGTATTTTTGGACTTTAATATCGTAGTTTTTGACTTAAATGTATTTGTTTTTGGGATTATTAAACGTATTCGACTTAATTATTGTATTTTTTACTTAAACGTTCATATAAGTAATAGTTTATTACTTTTTAAGGTTATTTACTTATTTACTTATTAACTATATTAAGATATTGACATGTTGGAATATGTAAATGTTTATATATATATACTGTTAGGTTCATTTGAGAATTTTTTATTTTGAGAACTAAAATATTTTCTAGGTTTTCCAATATTTAGGAGTTTTCCAATGATCCTCTATATATATATATATATATATTTGTAATAATTTAGGGTCTCCGATTAATCGCTGATTAATCACGATTAATCCGATTAATCGCTTAACACCAGTCGACAGTCGAGCTACTGCCAAACGATTTCTACAACCTTGTTCATACCCAAGGCCCTGGATGTGGTGGCCTTGGATGCAGGAGTGGGCTGGGCCTTGACGGTGCTCAGTATGACAGGGCTGGGCCTTGACGGATTCAACTTCCCGCGCTTTCCAAAGCGTACGACGCCTTTCCAAGGTGAGACTTTCAACAGTACTTTGTCACCGACTTCAAATTCTAACGGCCTGAGGCGTTTATGTGCATAACTCTTTTGTCTATCTCTTGCCGCTTTCATGCGGTTTCTGATCTGCACGATTCTTTCAGTGATCTCGTGCACTAGTTCAGGTCCAGTGAGTTGCCAGATCGGCGATCTGCATTTTCGTCCGTAAAGAGCCTCAAATAGAGCGGCTCCAATACTGGTATGATAGCTGTTGTTATAGGAGAACTCTACCAGCGGTAAGCGCGTTTCCCAATTCTTGCCGAAATCGAGCACACATGCTCTAAGCATATCCTCGAGAGTTTGTATGGTACGTTCAGTCTGTTCATCTGTTTGAGGATGATACGCGGTACTCATATCTAAGTGAGTGCCATCGCCGCTTGTAAGGATGTCCAGAAATTCGAAGGAAACCTAGGGTCTCGGTCAGAAATAATAAATAAAGGTACTCCGTGAAGCTTGTCAATCTCCTTGAGATATATCTTTACAAGTTTATCTGTTTTGTAACTTTCCTTGATAGCCAGGAAAATGAGCGGATTTTGTTAATCGGTCAACGATAACCCAAATCATATCGTTACCGCCAGAAGAACGGGGCAATCCCGTGATGAAATCCATCGAGATTTCTTCCCATTTCCATTCAGGAATTTTAGGTTGTTGCAGTAATCCTGCTGGCTTTTGATGTTCCGTTTTGACCATTGCGCACGTCAAGCACTTGCTGACATATCTAGCGATATCGGCTTTCATATTAGGCCACCAATATAGCCCCTTTAGGTCTTGATACATTTTGTCTGAACCCGGATGGATCGAATAACGGGACTTGTGGGCCTCGTCCATCACTAGTTCTCTAAGGTTTCCATGCAAAGGTACCCATATACGATCATTATAATAACGAAGTCCATCAGACTTAACTTCAGAAGTTCCATGTATGTCACGTAATGATTCAGACCCAAAATTCTCCTCCTTCAGGGCCTCTTTCTGAGCATCCCGGAGTCTATCCGGTAGCCCCGTATGGATCGTTAGTTGAAGAGCTCGAACCCTTCTAGGTTTAACATGCTCTTTTCTACTCAAGGCATCGGCCACGACGTTGGCCTTGCCTGGATGATACTTTATTGCTAGATCGTAGTCGTTTAGAAATTCGACCCACCTACGTTGCCTCATGTTGAGTTCTTTCTGTTCAAATATGTGTTGGAGGCTCTTGTAATCAGTGAATATCGTACACTTGGTACCGTATAAGTAGTGCCTCCAAAATTTCAAGGCAAAAACAGCAGCGCCCAACTCTAGGTCATGAGTTGTGTAATTCTTCTCATGAGACTTTAATTGCCTTGACCCATATGCGATGACCTTACCTCTTTGCATTAAAACACATCCGAGTCCCTGGATTGACGCGTCACAATAGACCTCGAAATCGTCAATCCCATCAGGTAAAGATAATATAGGTGCAGTACAAAGTTTCTCTTTCAAAGCTTGGAAGGCTGCCTCTTCCTTGTCACCCCATCTGTATTGAACCCCTTTGTGCGTAAGAGCAGTCAATGGGTGAGCTAACTGAGAAAATCCCTTTATAAAACGACGGTAGTAACCCGCTAAACCTAGGAATTGGCGAATTTCCATCGGAGCTCTAGGGGTAGGCCAACTTTTAATGGCCTCGATCTTGGTTGGGTCAACGTGAATACCTTGCTCGTTGACGATGTAACCCAGAAATTGAACCTCTCGGATCCAGAAATCGCACTTAGAGAATTTTGCGTAGAGTTGTTCTTTCTTTAACAATTCTAAGATTAACCGTAGATGTTCCTCGTGTTCTTATTTCGTCTTGGAGTAGATGAGGATGTCGTCGATAAATACTATGACGAACTTATCCAGATAGGGCTTGCACACACGGTTCATGAGATCCATGAACACAGCTGGTGCATTTGTCAGCCCAAAAGGCATGGCCAAGAATTCATAATGACCAGAGCGTGTTCTGAAGGCTGTCTTTTCGATGTCCTCCTCACGGACTCGAAGCTGATGGTAACCAGACCTTAAATCAATCTTGGAATAGTAACTGGATCCTTAAAGCTGGTCGAAAAGATCATCTATTCGTGGAAGAGGGTATCTTTTATTGATAGTGACCTTGTTGAGTTCGCGGTAATCAATGCATATCCTAAATGTACCATCCTTCTTCTTGACGAATAATACTGGTGCTCCCCATGGTGACGAGCTAGGTCTAATAAAACCTTTATCTAACAGTTCTTGCAGCTGTGTGGATAGCTCATTTAATTCGTTCACCGCTAGACGATATGGTGCACGCGCGATCGGAGCTGCTCCTGGAGCGAGGTCAATCCCAAATTCTACTTGTCGATGCGGAGGAAGGCCAAGTAATTCCTCAGGAAACACCTCTGAGTAATCACGTACTATCGAAAAGTCTTCAATTTTGCTCTCCACCCTGGTTTGGTCCGTAACTGTGGCCAGGATTGCCACGTGTCCTTTCCGAAGACACTTCTGCGCTTTAAGGTATGATATGATTCTGGAGACAGGACCTCCCTTTTCGCCCTGAATTGAGAGTACTTCTACTCCTGCTACGGGTATTCTTATGACTTTTTCTTGACAAACGATTTCCGCCTGATGTTTGGATAGCCAATCCATGCCCACTATGACGTCGAAACTACCGATGGTAAAAGGCATAAGGTCTATACTTAGTCTATGACCAGATAGTTCTAATGTGCAGTTTTCAACTAAGTGAGTGGTGTCAAGAAGCTTACCATTTGCTAATTCAACCGTATACCTAGCTTTTAGTGGAGTTTGGGTAGCCTTAATCAACTTACAGAACTTAGTCGAGATAAAACTTTTCTCAGCACCAGTATCAAATAAGATATTTGCGAAGTAGTTGTTTAGAAGAAACTTACCGCTAATGACGTTGGCATCGTTTCTTGCTTCACCAGAACCCATAACGAAAGCTCGCTCTTTGGCGCCATCTCCACCATTCCTACCACCATCACCACCGTTGTTATTGTTGTTACGGTGGTTGTTGTTGTTGCCAGCATTGTTGTTATTGTTCCTTCGGAGCTGTGGACAGTCCCTCTTTAAGTGCCCTAGTTTTCCACATACATAAAACCCCCTAGGGACTTCATTATTCTGCCTCTGGTTCTGATTCTGATTCTGATTTTGATTGGGACGGTTTTGTAGTTCACCCCAACAGTTCTTAGCCTCATGGCCCCCCTTACCACAACGCTCACAGGTGAGTTTCTTGTATGCTCCATTATGGTGTTGTTTGCACCGATTACAGAACGGTGCTTGTCCTTTGTACCCATTGTTATTGTGATTGCTACCACCTTGGCGGTTTTGATTACCGCCCCCGCTGTTGGTGTTACCCTTGTTAAAGTCACCCCTGGAATTGTTGTATCTCTTGCTTTGGCTGTGAGAGTTAGAGGATCTCCCATTGTTGTTGCCACTACCATTGTTGTTGTTGTTACTAGAGTCGTCATCTCTCTTTCTTTTCCCGTCTAGGGCAGTTTTGGGGACCTTTCTGGGTGGCAACGTTCCTTGCTCTATGGCCTGGTCAGTTAGCTTATGGGCCAACCTGATAGCATTCTGCACATTTGCAGGGTTTGAGGCAGTAACCATCCCCTTGATCTGTGGAGCTAACCCATCCACGTACCTTTCAATCCTTTTGAAGTCAGCATCAACCATCGTAGGACACAACACCGCGTACTCATGGTAGCGAGCGGTGTACTCTTCAACCTCAGAACTTACCATTTTCAAGTTCTGGAACTCACCTTCCAACCTTTTAACCTGGTCGCGAGGACAGTACTCCTCCATCATGGCATCCTTAAATTCCTGCCAAGTCATAGCATTAGCTGCATCGAGCCCTAACATTTGGATTTGCGCGTTTCACCAAGTGAGGGCAGCTCCCTCGAGTGTAGCAGTTGCGAAATTGACCCGATTTGCAACTGGGCAGTTACACATTGAGAACACCTTTTCTGACTTCTCGAGCCATCGCAATAGACCCACGGCTCCCTCATCACCCTTGAACATGAGCGGCTTACAATCCATGTAAGTTTTGAAGGTGCACTAAGCTGGGCCTGGATTCGTTTCATGAAATTGTTTCAGAGAATAATTTTAGAAAGTGAGAGAAGAAAAAAAATGTAGTCAATTTTTCGTCTGTTTTACATATCACCGTTATTGTTTCCTTTCACTTGAGCCACGGCGAGTGCCGCCGCAACGTTTTCATTTATCAACGCTTGGATCCAAGCTGCTGTGAGGTGTTCAGCCATGATTTTGTTTTCCATGCAAATCATTCAAATTATTAATATACCCAATATTAATTTTGTTGGTCCGGAAAATCTACCAAAACACGATATTGATATCACCAACGAGTGCGGAATCCTCGTTTATGATTGATTCAAGATAGAGAAGAGAAGAAACCCGAAGAATACGATGATTAAACAAATAAACACTTGAACTTTGCACACAAGTAAACTTGTCGGGTACAAAACCGTAATCGTAAACCCTCTTCTCTCTCTAGAAATCGTAATCAAGCCCCCTTTGTATAGTAAACTCATGGGGTTTATATAGCCATCCCATGAGTTTACTATTGGGCTCTTAAACCCTAATCATAAACCCAAGCCCATGCCCATATCCAATAGTAAACTAGCCTAAACATAATAATAAAACTAGCCTACTAATCTAATGAAACCCACTAAGCTCAGCCCAAACTATTTAATATTACAAGCCTCATAATCTAGCCTCTACAATTGTTGGTCCGAAATATCTACCAAAACACGATATTGATATCACCAACGAGTGCGGAATCCTCGTTTATGGTTGATTCAAGATAGAGAAGAGAAGAAACCCGAAGAATACGATGATTAAACAAATAAACACTTGAACTTTGCACACAAGTAAACTTGTCGGGTACAAAACCGTAATCGTAAATCCTCTTCTCTCTCTAGAAATCGTAATCAAGCCCCCTTTGAATAGTAAACTCATGGGGTTTATATAGCCATCCTATGAGTTTACTATTGGGCTCTTAAACCCTAATCATAAACCCAAGTCCATGCCCATATCCAATAGTAAACTAGCCTAGACATAATAATAAAACTAGCCTACTAATCTAATGAAACCCACTAAGCTCAACCCAAACTATTTAATATTACAAGCCTCATAATCTAGCCTCTACAATCTTCCCCTAGGCTTATGATATTAAATGTCTTCGATCTTTGAAAATCTTCTTCTTAACTGGCTGGCAAAGATGCTGATGAAGATTCTTTCCGCAGATATCTTTATTGGGTTTCATAACGGGCACTTGGGACTTCCTCTTGATCAACATCAGCTCGAACTTCTTGAAAAGAACAAGTTAATGAGATGGAGGATTCTCAATGACTTGCTTCTTTTGAAAGAACTGGTTCTTGCTGAATCTTCGGTAACTGTCTTGAATCTCCAAAAATTAGAGGGTAAATTTTGAAAACCTCCTAACTTTGGAGAACTTGATTGTTGATCTTCAAACTTCATGATCTCTGACTGCTCTCTGTATCATTTTCTTTTTCAAAGATTTGACTAGAAATCTTCAGCTTCCCCTAAACTTGTGAGCATTTTCTTTGAAAAACTTTTGAAGCTTTTGAAAACTTGTAAAGACACCAACAACTTCCCCTGAACAGTTGCTTATCCAGATGGAAGTCTTGTCCGGCTGGTTCTTTAACTTTGAGCAGCAGCAGCAGCATCTTTCTATCATCAACCTGTCTGACACACATTTGAAAAAATATACTCCACCAGACATTTGATGACTGGTCTTTGGGTTAGAAGGTAATTAACATTGTAAAAACCCAGTTATCACCTGTTGATGATAATAAAGTTCCCCTAAACCCAAGACCTCTAAAGACTTCCCCTTAGCTGAATACTTCCCTTCAGCCAAGGACTTCCCCTGAGATAATACATATTATCCTCGAGTTCCCTTCGGATACTATGTATTATGAAAGACTTATCGGATAATACTTATTATCCTCCCTCCTTCCCCTAAAAATTTGTCAAGATCTGACGGAGGAAGTCTTTTCCATTAGATAATAAGTATCATCCTCGAGTTCCCTTCGGATAATACTTATTATCCGATACTCCTTCCCCTAAAAATTTGGCAAGATCTGTCGGGGGCATATTGTCATGCATTAAATACCATAAAAAACACATTTTGACTTCTCAAATCGACCTGGCCAAGACGAAAACACACCAAAAAGAACTTAACGACTCACACACGAAAGATATAAACTAAACAAATACAACCATATGAATCTGACTGAGGAACCCTTTTCAGCTTCAGTTACTCAACTAGTCCAGGTGATTGCCGGTATGTTTGTCCGCTTTAAACTCAAACCTGTTTAATCCCAACCGAATGCGTCATGTTTAATATAGTACAAAATTACCATCATGTTTAATTGTCCTCACACCCAAGCGTACACAGCAAAACCTACCCAACCTCAGAGTTTATTGAGGATTCACAAACCCCCAACTTGAGGAACCATGCACCATGGCTATGACTACCACTTATTTTCATTAACCATCAGTTGGTGATCAGGTCGGCTGCTAAGCACGCAAAGAAGACCAACTGAGTGATTATTTATTCTCTTTTTTCTTTTTTTTTCATTTCTTTTTATCATGTGGTGTAGTCATGACAACAGAGACATGGCGTGTGAGAGAGTGAATACTAGGTAATTACCACTCTCAACCCATTTTTTCCGGGACTCAGTCTTTTAAACCATGCAACCTGGGATGGGAAACTAAACATATATATCTTTTAAGTTCACTGCACTTTCATTGATGGTCATAAGTTTAGTTCGAGCCTACCGAGCATATCACCGTGGAGCTTGCATTTCACTTCCGCCTTACGCGTGTCAGCCATCTCCAACCCGGACATTCATTTTACTTCCCCTAAACTTCTCAAAAACAAGACACAAACAATTAAAAATTGAAAAGCACACTATTTTTGAGGGGTCAACTTTTTCTTCATCTTTACATTTCTTCCCCTTGCTTTTTGATTTTTAATGTCACAATCTTGTGAACATCATTTTTCAGTTTTTTTTTAAATAAAAAATAAAACACACAAACACACTTAAAAGAACAAAACACAAAATTTTAAAGATATCTGGCCAAGCTAACTTTCAAAGTATTGATTTGAAAATTTTAGAAAATTGGGTTTCATGATATGCACACTTCATTGCATTTGAAGTCAAACACATAATCAATCAACAACTTAATTGAAACTTTAATGAAATACGTTTGACTCAAAAGACCCTTTGCTGCCACATCATTCAAACAACCAAGTTAAGAACAATACCTTTCATGCTGATTTTCACCTTTTACCTCTCAATGAGACATACCTTCCATTTATAGATTACTTGACATGACATGAAGATACGTCTCCTAAAATGTGCCTGGAACAATCACTTATCAATAAACAAATTAGTAATAAAAACGTTAGTGATAATCCTCCTTGATCGTTCCTGCGCAGAGTGAGAGATTAGTTAGCTAATAGTACCTAGGCCATTGTTTTTCTGGGTACCCCTGAGGAATCAATTAATGAAATTTCTTTTAAAAATATTCCTTTTGAAAAATCAGGAAGTTGGGATGATTCGGTTGTAGCTGCATTAGCCTTTGGTTTCCAAGTTCCAGGTGATTTAACATTTGTTTTAGTCACCTTTGGAGTTGTGACCTTAGGTATTTCAACCTTCTTCGTTTTAGATTCACTTTTCAAAACAGTTTTTGTTTTAGTCACCTTTTGAGTTGTGACTTTAGGTATTTCAACCTTCTGCATTTTAGAATCATTTTTGAAAACAGTCTAGTTACCTTGGGTTTTTCAAGCTTTGGTTGTTTTGAAACTGGTTTCTTCACCTATTTTTGAAAATTTTTGTAACTTGGAAGACTGTTGTTTTGATTTATAGATTTTCTTTTAGCTTTGGCAGCGCCCCAATGTTGATCAGAGGGTTTAACCTTAGGAGCAACAGTCTTCCTTGCCTTAGGTGTTTGCACCATCATTGGCTTAGACTTTACAGACTCCTGAGATGAAACCCTTTGACTTTTCGGAAAATAGGGTTCATAGGGGCGATAAAGACAGTTTCTAGCAATATGACCAACGATGCCACAATTAAAACAAGTCTGCTTCTTTAGATAGAAGTCAGACGTGTACCCATTTGTCTTCGGTGGCTGATATGGAGTTGTTTTGCCTTGTGTATGCTTCTTTGGTTTGACTGCAGCTTCAGATTTGACTTTCTGCTGGTTTGTCGAAGCCTGTGTCGAACCTGTCTTTACAGTCTTCGTGCTTCCTTGATTCTTTGACGTTGAAGCACCATTCTTGCAATTACAACAACAACTACATGATCCAACTGAAGAAATGGGAGACACAGCTACTCCCTTGAGTTTTTCATTCTTCACTCCAGCTGTTGGTTTCATACTTGGATGCTTGATGGTGATCTTTGGCCTCTCAACTTTAGGTTCACTTATCACTCCATCGGTTATTCCCTTGAACTTGGAGGAGAAGGATGGTAGTTCATATCCTACATCTGGTTCTTGGTCAAACATTGATCCAGATGTCATAACGATCTTCCCCTCAGGCCGTGTCGTCAAGATCACCTTTTCCCTTTTGACTTCGTCAATTACTTTGAAGCATGGGGTTTCAATTTTAGGGTATGGTTTCAACTCTATTTCAGCTTCATCAGACTTAGAGTTGTGACACTTGTCATATTTCTGGCACTCAGCATCATTGTCTGATATATCCTTTACTATTCCTTCACCATAAGTCATGTTTGCTTCATTATCAATTTCTTCTTGAGTCAATGGTGTAGTTCCAACCAAGACACTATCAATAGGAGGAACAGCTTCTTTATAATCAGACTTGGTTCGTTCAACTTGCTCCTCACTAAGAAGTATTCCTATAATGTATCTGGGAACTGGTGGAGGAATGATGCTGTTCATTGCCAAAGATTTATCAGTTTTCTCTGACCCAAACCCGGATGTGTCTTTCCCAACTTGACCAGTCACAACAGCATGTGACAATTCCTTTCCAGCATCGAGCATTCTTTTGCTTCTCATTTGATTCACATCTAGTTTCACTTGCAACTCATTGTTCTTATGTGTGAACTCATCTACCTGCTTCCTAAGCTCAGCTATTTCTAACTTAGCATTGTCATACAGAAGAGCTTTCTCAGTTGCCAGTTTTTGATATTTCACTATGTCTAGTTTCTGAGCTTTTACCTTCTTCTCATTCTTTTGCCATCTACCCTTAAAAGAACTCCTCTCGCATTTTATCTCAAACAATTCTAACTGATACTTTTTACAGATTTGTCTAAGTCCAGGAATTATACGAGCACAAGTGGGATTGGGGCATATCTCAGTTTTGTCAACTTCATCTGTGAAATCATCTTTGTCCTCAACTATATTCTTTTCTTCAACTACTGAACTCATTTTCTTTCTTTAGATATGCAGCCTTTGAAGATTTTGAAAAATCGGTAAAAACAGCAAAAGTACTATTCAAAGAATAGTGTCAAAACCTTAAAACTGAAAAACGGAGCCCTTCGGAGTGGAACTTGGGGGTCCAAACTGTTGGGTTATATAACTTTTATCAAAACACGAGTACGCAGCGGAAAGAATCCTATGAATTAATCTAATTAACCGGTATTAGAATGTGTACCTTTTTAGCTCGGCAAGACTTGATCTCTTGGAGGATTTGAAGTAAATCCCTCTACGATCGCACACACGACACACCAATGCTATGTGCTAGCAATGATCACGAACTTCTCTCGATGTAGGCTTGGTCGAACCACACAAGAATCGAAACCTCCCTTGGGTTTTTCTTGTTGCCGAATTCGAGAGGAAGGAGAGAGAAATTTAGGGTTTTTCTTTATCTCATAAAGCAACAACTAATCCTTAAACCCAGAGGGTCTATTTATAGGATTAGAATACTTGATAAACAAGTAAAAGGATAGGCATAGGAGCCCTAGTCGAAATCCACTACAGGCCCTATCTAAAGCCTTCTCTCAATTGTAATCCAATTACAACTCTCTCTCTTAATTACAACTAACACCCCTGTTAACAATTAACTTGTCAGTTTTTAACGAAACCTCGTTAAATATTCGTGATAAATATTAATTAACTATTAATTAATATTAATACATTTGGTGTCGAGACGTGTGACCCCGTAGGCTTAAATAATATCCGGACATACGCTTACTATTACATGATCATATCCCTACAGCTCCCACTTGAGCTTGCAATAGTAAAGGTAATAACATTGGTTAGCGTCTAGCAACACGCCAATGCTCCCAGAAATATTTAAGTACAGTTTCTCAAAGTGTATTTAAATGGTACAGTCATTTACTATCCCTTTGTTACCGATACCGTGTTAAATATGAATATGGATCAAGTCATTTCATACTTTAACGATTCTGTTTCTCATTCTCACAACTAACTTAAGATTACCAAATTGCAAATCGAGACATCTCTAGATTTCATTTGGGCACGGCCATGCAAACATCTTAATTAGTCCAATGAGGGGCCCAGTGGTATCTGCTTCAGCACAAAGCTGAAGGAACAAATCCTCTTGACTACACGTGTCAAGTCACATACTTCACTACACTTACTGAAAATAGCCCTTTCGTACTACCTTATTCAGGATAGTTAGACCTATATCAAGTAGGTGCAATCCATACATGCATGACCTGCTTGTATCTCAAGTCTAAGGATAAGTAAAGCAACCATTTACGAATTTCACTTAATGACGCCGATCCATAAAGTGATAATTCGTTAGTGGGTCTGTCCAGTATGCATCCAATGAATACCATGTGAGTTTGGTGGGACCATCCTAACCAATCACTCAGATTTTGTCTGAGTTCAACTATATTCCCATATAGTTAATCGACAATGGACAATTTAGAATACTTGACAAGTACTCAAGGATTAAACATGCAAATATAGGACACAACTTAACCATTAAATGAAATCAAACATATCAAATACTTTATTTCATTATATAAACAGAAATTGCTTAATGTCCTTTATCCAAATACCGAACATCAGACATACATGATTTAACTAGCTAATTTAAGTCCCATGCCCTCGGCATGCCTTTCAAGCTTCGGCCTCGACAAAGCTTTCGTGAAAGGATCAGCTAAGTTAATATCTATGTGAACTTTGAGTAATTTGATTTCACCTAGTTCGATCTGCTCACGAACATAGTGATATCTCCTGGCATAGTGTCTGGCGCCCTTCTGAACTCCAGGTTCTTTGGCGATGACTAATGCACCCGAGTTATCGCAGTACATGTCGATAGGCAAGTTACTTGTGGGGACAATGTCTAGCCCACTAATAAACTTCCTTATCCAGACAGCCTCCATTGCAGCTTCCGAAGCAGCAATGTACTCAGACTCTGTTGCAGACATAGCAACTGTGGTTTGTTTCTTGCTTTTCCAATCCACAGCGCCTCCATTCATAACGAAGACGTACCCAGACTGAGACTTCGTGTCATCTCTATCAGTCTGAAATCCAGCATCACAGTATCCAGTCACTTTGAGCTCTTGATCTGGATTTCCCCCATATACCAAAAACAAATCTCTAGTAGCCCGTAGGTACTTGAGAATGGTCTTAACAGCAGTCCAGTGACTTTCACCTGGATTCTGTTGATAACGGCTAACGATATTCTGCGCGAACGCTATATCAGGTCTAGTGCATCTCACCGCATACATTATAGATCCTACAGCCGAAGCATAAGGGACTCTTTGCATACGCTTCACCTCATCAGGTGTAGAAGCACCTTGTTTGACCGACAGACCAAGTCCTTCCTGCATTGGTACTATACCACGCTTGGAATTCTCCATCTTGAATCGCTTCAAGATCTTATCAATATAAGCACTTTGACTTAGTCCAATCAACCGCTTAGTTCTATCTCTATAGATCTTGATTCCAAGAATGAATGCTGCTTCTCCCAAGTCTTTCATAGCAAAACACTTTCCAAGATGGGATTTTACATCTTGCAACATTGGAATGTGTTTTCCTATTATCAATATGTCATCTACATATAAGACAAGGAAAGTAACATTACTCCCACTAGCTTTGCGATATACACATGGCTCATCGGGATTCTGAACGAAACCAAACTTTTTGATTTCTTCATCAAACCGTTTATTCCAACTCCTCGATGCTTGCTTTAGTCCATAAATGGACCTTTGAAGCTTGCATACTTGGTTGGGATGTTTTGGATCAATGAACCCTTCAGGTTGATCCATATAGACTTCTTCATCCAAGTAACCATTTAAGAAGGCAGTCTTAACATCCATTTGCCATATCTCAAAGTCATAGTACGCTGCTATGGCTAAGAGAATCCTAATAGCTCTAATGTCTGCTACTGGTGAAAAGGTCTCATCATAGTCAACGCCAAAACGTTGAGTATAACCTTTCGCCACGAGACGAGCTTTATAGGTGTGTACATTTCCATCCATGTCGGTCTTCTTCTTGAAGAGCCATTTGCTCCCAACGGTTCTAGTGTTAGGAGGAAGATCAACCAGGGTCCAAACGTGGTTATCTTGCATGGATTTCATTTCCACATTCGCAGCTTCAAGCCATTTGTCAGATTCCGGATCTGATAATGCAGCTTTGAAGTTCGGAGGCTCATTGAGATCTCCTGATACGTTATCCTCGGATTCGACTAGACCAATCCATCTATCCGGTTCACGTACGACCCTTTCGGATCTACGAAGTGGAATCGCAACATCATCGACTTGAGGTTCATCTCTTTGAACATTTCCCCCCCCCCCCCAAGTTGATGATTGCTAGTTGTTTCAGAAGGTGACACATCTTCTAGTAGTTCTACAATTCTCCCACTGTTCTCTTGAGCTATAAAATTCTTTTCAAAGAATTCAGCATATCGAGCAACACGAACAGTGTTTTCGGAGGGATTATAGAAGTAGTAACCCATTGTTTCCTTTGGGTATCCCACGAAGATGCACTTAGCAGTCCTGGGTTGTAATTTGTCAGGCGTATCACGCTTCACAAGTGCCTCACATCCCCAGACTCTTAAGTAAGACAACACAGGGACTTCTCCATGCCATAATTGATATGGTGTCTTTTCAACCTTCTTGGTTGGAACCATATTTAGAACGCGTACAGCGGTTTCTAGAGCAAAATCCCAAAATGATAATGGGAGAGTTGTAAGGTTCATCATCGACCTCACCATCTCTAGTAAGGTACGATTCCTCCTCTCAGACACGCCATTATGCTGAGGTGTATAGGGAGGAGTAAGCTGTTGGACAATTCCACACGCTTTAAGATAATCCCTAAACTCTTGGCTTAAGTATTCTCCACCACGATCCGATCGAAGGATCTTGATGGTCTTACCGAGTTGATTTTCAACTTCGTTTTTAAACTCTTTGAATGTTTCAAATACCTCATGTTTATGTTTAAGCAAGTAAACATAACCATAACGGCTGAAATCATCCGTGAAAGTTACGAAGTAGCTAGCACCTTTTCTTGACACATGTCTAAATGGGCCACATACATCAGTATGGATGAGTCCAAGTAGCTCTTTTGCCCTTTGCGGCTTGTTCGGAAAGGGTTTTCTTGTCATCTTTCCTGAGATACAGGAAACACATTGGTCAAATGATTCATCATTTGATTGTAAGATCCCTTCACGTTGAAGTCTTTCAATGCTATTTTTGCCAACATGGGCAAGACGACAGTGCCAAAGATAGGTAGAGTCCAAAACAGTTTTGGCTCGTTTGCTAACTGTGAACATTGAATTATTTGAAACACAACTACGCATATCAATTTCATAAATGCCATCACAAGGAATAGCATCAAAATAATGAACATTATTTTTAGAAACTGAAATACTGATATCATTAAAAACATTAATGTATCCTTGGTTTTTCAACAAAGAAACTGAAATAACACCTCTAGTGATAGAAGGTGCATAATGACAATTGTCTAATACAATACATAACCCAGAAGGCAGAATTAAATGAAATTCTCCTATAGCTTCCACAGCTGCTGGCAAACCATTTCCAACGAACAGCTGCAAAGCTCCAGGCTTCAGTTTCCTCCTCTTTCTAAGACCCTGTAACGAATTACAGATGTGAGTTCCACAGCCGGTGTCATACACCCATGAATCACTCTTAGAAAAGGAAAATAATTCAATTGTGAAGATACCTGAAGTACTAGTCCCACTAGTATTCTTTCTCTTCTTCATCAACTCAGCTAGGTAGGTAGGACAGTTCCTCTTCCAGTGTCCGACTTCACCACAATGGTGACAGATCTGGTCCTTAGCCTGATGCTCTATAGGGGCCGGAGGGGTTTGCTTGGCTTTAGGGATATGGGCAACAGCCTTGCCTTTACCCTTGCCATCAATCTTGCCCTTCCCCTTATTCGGTCGTTTAGCCTTTTGGATCTTACCCCCTTTGATCATAAGAACTTGGGGTGTTTCAGTGGCCTTTTTAGGAATCGTTTTTTCATACTCGACAAGCATAGCATGAAGCTCAGGTATAGTCTTAGTCATACTATGCATGTTATAGTTGCGCACAAAACCCTCAAAATCCTTCGTAAGCGATTTGAGGATCATGCCAACTGCAACAGCACGATTATACCCATAATTGAGCGATTCCAATTTGTCAAAGTAGCTCTTCATCTTGAGCACATGACTACTGACCGATTTACCAGTTTCAAGCTTCAAGTCGTGGAGTTCCACAACTAGGTCGAACAATTCGACACCAGCTTGTTTTTCATACATCTTTTTCAGCTCTTTGATCATATCACAAGGTGTATGAAATTCGTATTGCTTCTGAAGATCGGGAGCCATACTCGAGATCATCATACAAGCAACCTCATCGTATCTGCTGTACTCTGCGTTGTAGAACGCTTTCTCTTGCTCAGAAGCATCAGCAAGCTGGCTCGGTCGGCCAATGATGTTCAAGGACATCGGTCCTCCGTTCAACTCTAAGGACAATCCTCAGTTGACGGTACCAGTCATTGAAGTTAGATCCATTCAGCTTTTCTCTTTCAAACATTTGACGAAAAGCATGACCAACATTGTTTTGAGGTGGGTTTGTTGCCATCTACAAAACAGATTAAGTTCAAAAATCAGTATTTTCGATAATCTTTTCCTTAATAAATTTAATTACCCAATGTTTAAACATTTTAAACAATTAAGCTTTATTAAGGCTAGGATCCAATTGACATGCCATCATTTCATCAGTTGATCTGCTAGAAATGATGCATTCAAATGGTAAGTGACGATCACTAATTGTATTCCAAATACAATTCCTAGGTTTTATGGGACCTACAACTTGCACCAAGTGATTTGTAGTCATGTTTCATCCCATCTTTTGCCACGGGCTAAGGGTCTCACCGCCTAGCTCGTTTTAAGTCGTCCAGCCAAGAACTCACAAATTTTCCACCATTGTGTACCAATGAGTGGGAATTTGCCATGCAAATGCCATTTTACCATTGTGTACCAATGAGTAAGATGACATCCACAAGTGTCCTTTACAAGGTGGATGGCAAAGACTTAAGTTTGGTTTGGGTCAAAACAATTTTGATGCGTGATCAAAAAAGTTATGTGTGAAGATTCATGCACATCTTCATCATATAATGTGTTTATAAAATTCTTAGTTTGTCATCCAAGTCAAAAGAGCTCGGTAGCTCCATTTGCAACACACAAAGAAGCGTAGGGGTGAGGTTTGCAACTTTTGCAATTAAAAACCTACCACTTTAGGGAAGCAGAGCGACCCGACTTATACCTCTCTTAGAGTGTGTTCAAATGGGTGAGCCGGTGTTTCTTTTGACTTTTAGGACACAAATTTTATTTTATAAACAAAATCATATTTCAATAGATTATTTAGGCAAATTTCGATTTTCATAAAACAAATTTGCAATAAACCTTTTATTATGTCACAATTATCAGATAATCACATAATCATAGGGTTTCTAATTATCACATATAATTTTAATTTAATTCTCTTTCATTTAAGTAATAACCATGAACGATTTGCATGAAACATCATGGTTTTTACTTCTTTTTAACATTTTAAAGTTTAAAGGTACAACATGTTGTTCATAACAATTATCTAATAATTAATAAAAACTTGGATTTAAAATTTTTAGATCACAAAAATCAAATTTTTAGAGCTAAAAATTAGGGTTTCCGATTCGTCAAGAGGTTTTCGATCCATAATTAGAGTTTACGATCGGAAAGCAGGGGTTTCCGATCGAAACAGGGTTTTCGAGTGGGTCGGAAAAGCCTTTCCGATCGGAACCTTTCCGATCGGACACTTTTCGATCGGGTCGAAAAGCCTTTCCGATCGGAACCTTTCCGATCGGGCACTTTTCGAATGGGTACTTTTCGATCAGTTCGTAAACCCTTTACGATTTGGATCGAGAAGTAGGGTTTCCGGTCGGAAAACAAGGGTCTCCGCACCGGAATAGGTTTTCCGATCGGAAATCAAGGGTTTCCGATCCGGAATAAGGCTTTCCGATCGGAAAACAAGGGTTTCCGATCGGGTCGAGAAGTGGTTTTTCGATCAGGGACTTTTCGATCGGATCGAAAAGTCCTATTCCATCGAATTTTTTCGTTTTTACCAATTGCGAAACCTTTTCCAATTGTAAAACACGATTTTTAAATGAATCGAAAAGCTAGAATCTTGTTTTGGTTACCCCCCTTCCAAGTTTTATTCCCGGTAATTAATTAAAATCATAGGTGGCTCGTGATACCACTGTTGGGTTATATAACTTTTATCAAAACACGAGTACGCAGCGGAAAGAATCCTATGAATTAATCTAATTAACCGGTATTAGAATGTGTACCTTTTTGGCTCGGCAAGACTTGATCTCTTGGAGATTTGAAGTAAATCCCTCTACGATCGCACACACGACACACCAATGCTATGTGCTAGCAATGATCACGAACTTCTCTCGATGTAGGCTTGGTCGAACCACACAAGAATCGAAACCTCCCTTGGGTTTTTCTTGTTGCCGAATTCGAGAGGAAGGAGAGAGAAATTTAGGGTTTTTCTTTATCTCATAAAGCAGCAACTAATCCTTAAACCCAGAGGGTCTATTTATAGGATTAGAATACTTGATAAACAAGTAAAAGGATAGGCATAGGAGCCCTAGTCGAAATCCACTAGAGGCCCTATCTAAAGCCTTCTCTCAATTGTAATCCAATTACAACTCTCTCTCTTAATTACAACTAACACCCCTGTTAACAATTAACTTGTCAGTTTTTAACGAAACCTCGTTAAATATTCGTGATAAATATTAATTAACTATTAATTAATATTAATACATTTGGTGTCGAGACGTGTGACCCCGTAGGCTTAAATAATATCCGGACATACGCTTACTATTACATGATCATATCCCTACACAAACGAGCTCCCCTGGACGTTAGTCGGGGGTAATTCTGGGGCTTGTTGTCACGAACGTCGTGTTAAAAATTGAGCTTCTAACTCCAAACGAGTCAAAAGTTACGTCCGTTTCCGTGAAAGTGTGAAATAGTGACTTTTTGCCTTAAACCAACCCTGTTTACGATTGTAATCCCTGTTTACGATCGTAATCACCTGTTTACGATCGTAGTCACCTTCAGTCATAAACACCAGTCATAAACTCAGAATCGGAATCTCAATCATAAACTCAATCATAAACACCGATAGTAAACTCCGATAGTAAACTCCGATAGTAAACTCCGATAGTAAACTCCGATAGTAAACTCCGATAGTAAACCTTCAAACCTTCAAATCTTCAAATCTTTAAATCTTCAAATCTTCAAATCTTCAAATCTTCAAATCTTTAAATCTTCAAATCTTCAATTTTTTTTTTGAAAAAAGCTTGAATCCAATACCGTGAGAACCTCGGATCTGTGATTCTTGGCTCTGATACCAGTTGTTGGTCCGGAAAATCTACCAAAACACGATATTGATATCACCAACGAGTGCGGAATCCTCGTTTATGATTGATTCAAGATAGAGAAGAGAAGAAACCCGAAGAATACGATGATTAAACAAATAAAAACTTGAACTTTGCACACAAGTAAACTTGTCGGGTACAAAACCGTAATCGTAAACCCTCTTCTCTCTCTAGAAATCGTAATCAAGCCCCCTTTGAATAGTAAACTCATGGGGTTTATATAGCCATCCCATAAGTTTACTATTGGGCTCTTAAACCCTAATCATAAACCCAAGCCCATGCCCATATCCAATAGTAAACTAGCCTAAATATAATAATAAAACTAGCCTACTAATCTAATGAAACCCACTAAGCTCAGCCCAAACTATTTAATATTACAAGCCTCATAATCTAGCCTCTACAAATTTCATTAAGCACTAAACAATTATTCATGCATCCATCCATCACATGACATAGTTTTTAGAAACACATTGGTAAAATAAAGATGTAATATCCATTACAAAATTTAAAATCCAACCATAAGGTATCTCAGTATTTGAAAACATTCAAAATAAAATGAACACCCAGTCAAATTTATTTCAAAGTAACAAAATAGAAGAAAATGAGATTGTCCCTGAAGAGTAGCCACTTGCCCGGTCAGGTCCTCGACCAGGTGTTCTAACACAGCAATCCTTGCTAAGGCAGTCTGTAGCATGTTGGCTAAATTGGTCGTGTTGGGTCTTGCCTCCAAGGTATCCACTCTATCCTCGAGTTTAATCACCCCATGGGCTAAGTTGTTGTGTGTTGTGGTTGTCACCTCGAGATCACCCCTTGTTCCTTGAGTTTCAGTTTGTGTTCTTCGTCCTTCGGTTCGCAGTGATCTAACTTCACTACGCAACTCGTCTATCACTGCCATCATTGCAGCAGTGATCTGTGGGTGGCAGAAGGGAAGATCGGGTAGTCTACCCTCGTCCGTGGGGACTCCAAATTTGCCTATAAGACTGGCCACCATGGGCCTAAACCACCGCCAATCGTACGCGTTGTCTGGGTCTCGAAAGTAATGTGACTCTGCCTCATAATCCCCTTGAGTATAGTCAAGGCGTTGCCTCCTACGGGTCGGTTGACGTGACGAGGATCCTTGTTCGTTCATGGGTGCCTTTCCACGTGTATGATCGGATGGTGACATATTGCCTGAACCCAGACAGACACAAAGAAAAGATAACCTAATGTGAGCAATCGATTTTTGGCACGCGAAAAGAAAATGTTTTGGGAATTGTTGTAACTAATGTTCAAAAAAACAGTTACAGTTTAGAATTTCTGAAAATTATAGTTCTCTGCAACCAAGGGCTCTGATACCAATGTGTCACACCCCTAATTTCCACTAACGGAGTTTTACCGTGTGGGGTATGAACGAGACCAGGACCCGAGTCATTAGTTACATCAAACATAAGTTAAGGGTTCGAAATGTAAATATATTTCCAAACGGGAAATATCAAACCAGAGTTTAAAAAAAATCCAGCGGAAGCATATTAAAGTAATGTCGCGCAAAACAAGCGCCCGATAAGTAAATAAAGTTCAAGTATAGGGTTTTAAAAACGAGTTCCCAAAAATAAAGTTTAACCAGCGTATGTGCCCAAAATCCGATTCTCCTTAGCGTCCTGCAAAGCATGCATAAGAGCAAGTGTCAACTAATGTTGGCGAGTTCACATAAGCACATAAGAACATAAGTATAACTAGTATAGTTATGTAGTACGAATACAACAGTTTTTATTCGTATGTAAGCATGTATATTAACAGTACAATCCATATCGTAGGTAGCGAGCCTAAGTTCATGTCACTAAAACGTTCGCAACCGAAGCTGACCAATTAGTTGTAGGAATAATCCTTACGTGGTTTGCCTTCCCCGTGTCTACTCGATCACGGTAAGTTTAGGCTGACATTGTCCTCAGTCCGACCGCCAGTCGGGTGGTGCATCTCGTGCCCGCTGAGTGGGGTTTGTCAGACCCCAGTAGTACTACCCAATATCCCTTCGCTATAAACTATTAACGGTTCGATAAGTAAGGACTTTCAAAGATAAACATTTTACGTGAACATGTGATATATGTTTGATTTCTACTTTAATCATACATAAACGTTGTCGTGTTATCACCCTAACCCGGGTGTAACGTGTTTGTGTGTGTTATCGTCCAAAACCGGACGTAACGTAAAGGTTGTGAAACTCACCTTAGGGTGCGCTGCTACAATTTAGTAAGACTCCGAGTCTTGCGTAACTACCAAGCACCTATCGATTTTACATACGTAAGTGTGCGTCCGCACATGAGTAACATAGCCTAGACGACGATTCATTGACAAGTAAATCCATACGTGACTTAGGTGATATGTTTCAAAACGGGATAAAGATCGTTTTGTTCGAAAGTAGTCATAGATGACATTTAATCGAGGACACAAAGATTTGCAAAAGAAATCAATGTGCGTATGTTATTCCAAATACTAAATGTAGAGATTATCGGGCAAATATATATTTATTCGTAAATATAAATATTGAGGCGTAGTCACAAGGGGTGAAAAATAAAACGTCCACTATATATTTATAGATATATGTACGTTGTCAATATTTCAAGAGTTTAAAGAAATTCTTTAAAACGTTCGCGTGACAATAGATCAATTATATATATATATATATATATATTTCTATGTTTAAAACAATTTATATTAATATAAACGAAGTTTTTAATTCTTTTAGGTAATAAGGTTTCCATAAAATAAAATAAAAATCCAACGAGTATCCTAACGGAGTCTATTGAAACTTCACGGGTCGAGATTTAATAGTCGTGTACTAGAATTTTTAGGTTTTGAATTGAGAAAAACTTGAATTCTCAAAAAAAGAAATAAAACAGCAACAATGGTGCTCACGGGACTTGAACCCGTGACCTCAAGGGTAAGATTAGACGCCCTGACCATAGGGCTAGACTCCTGTTTCGTTAACAGATCGCATCACAACTTTTTTCGCTATACAGCGAAATGTAGGCTGAATAGGTTCATGAAATAAATCAGGAAAAAGAAATGGGTTTGCCGGGGTTCGAACTAGAGACCTCTCAGTCTCCACCCGACGCGCAAACCAGCTGCGCTACAGGTCGTTTAGTGTTATGAACCAGTTGCCTAAGTATTTAACCAATCCCGTTCGGTCATCATCTTCTTTAACATAACTCCGGTGGCCGGAGTTTTGTTCCGGTCACCGGAAAATCGCGAAACTAGTAACAATGTGGAGGTAACCGTGCGATTACCATGGAGGAACAATTACCTTGTATCGGGGATGAGGAACGAGGGCTTTGTGAAGCTGAAACGAAACCGAAACTCGAACGCGACAATCCCGAACACTCGATCTCGACTCCGATTATGCACCCGCTTGCTCTCGGTTGTTCAACAGGGAACCACGATCGAAGTTTGGTGGTTGTAAAACTGCCACACGAAGATGGTGGTCGGATTTTCTTTTTCCCGGAGGCCCGTCGTAGTAAAAAAAAAGCAGAGTGTTTCAAATGTCTTTTGGTTTAGTGTTGCTAAGGTATGAGAGTGATTGCATTTGATTACTAGTAATGATCATGAAGCCTTTGGTTTCATAAGTTGATGGTTGGCCGATTAAAGGGTTTGTGAAATTGAAGTCGAGTTATGTGGTAGTCGGTTACAGAACAAGTATGGTCGCCGGCTACTCTCTAAACGTGAGGTTTTAATGTGATTTCCGAGATTTGGCAAAACTAGTCCTCATCATATTACTTCTTGGGAAAGCAAGTTTTAAGAAATTACATAACAAGTCCCTCTTCGTTTTGTTTAGTTGGAGAAAGTTTAGAAATATGGCAAGATCAACCCCTCAACTAGAAATTCGTTAACTAACTCTAACGGATTTAACGGATAATACTTTTAACCGAGAGTATACTCGAGTTTGCTAGGATAAAATTGACGTGTAACATTTATAAAATATAAACTTGATTCGTCACATAAAATTATAAAACACAAACTTATACTTATAGAAGTGATTCACATAAAATCATGGATTACCATGTGTAATTTCGACGATGTTTATTCGTAAAACCGTATGTGTATAATGTTAAGTATGTTTATATATACGTATGTAATGCATAAAATCATAGTTATAATCCACAACTATATGTTTTTAAATTTTCATAAAATTATCACATAGAATTTTAAAATATAATTATCACATAAAATGATAAGATATAATTATAAAATATAATTATCACATTAATCCCAAGAATATAATTTATCACAAATTATATATGTATATTAAAATTGGTTAACCGACGTCTAGACTCATGTGCAGTGCTCGTGTAACTATTCTAGTTAACGTAGGTAACGGACGTTATTGAAATATAACACAAGTTGTTAACGGGGTTAACATGGGAAATTGTCGGTTGTCACAAATCAACATGACTTTTGTGCTTCAATTAGATGAAATTGAAGTGTAGTTCAGTGCGTTATGCTCAATATGATCCCAGATAGTGATTTTTCTCATACCAAAAATAGAGTTTGATTCTGTATTGTAATTTCATTTCATTTCTGAAAGTTTCAAAAAGATTTTCGGTGTGCTTTAACATAAGTTTGAAAAATCAAAAAGATTTTAGGTTTGTTTTGATATAAACTTTCTAAAAGTCAAAAAGATTTTATTTCTGTTTTGTTTTAGATCTGATCAACACATGATACAAATTAAAGTTTTAAACATATCTTGGAGTCTCCAAGAGACGGTTTGCGCCGAGATTATTTATGATTGAACAGGTTGCTAAGTGAAGGAAATTGTCACAACTTCAAGTCTTCTGAAGTTGTTGATAAAGAGAGAAACACACTGTGCATCGTCAAAGTATTCAAAGTTCAAACTACCATCAAGTTGAGAGGGAGTTTGTTTGAAAAATATGTTCTAATTGGTGAACAGATACTGCACACATCGAGGGGGAGTTTGTTGGTACATAATATGTGCATCGTGTGAAGTATCTGAATAAGACGACGTGAAGAACAAGAAAAAGCCAAGCTGCCACACGAACTGGATCCGAACTTGATCAGCGAACTGGCAGTTCGGATGTAACACCCCCCTCCGCCGCCCCCTGCCAGGTGCGGGGGAGGGTGTGGGACCGGCTGTCCGTATCAGTTTACTAGGCACCAAGAACAGAATAAAACATACAACAAACACGGACGTCCAGTCCTCACAGAGAAAACTTAGATCGACTCTGACCGAGGATGTACTAAGCACCTCATAGCCGACCTAATGGAATCGGTAGCCCCGGATAGACCCAGGACTGAACAAACAAATGATACATATATCAAGGAATTGTAGTCATAACATGCACTGAACAACAGACGTATGTTAGTTAAATTGTACAAGCTCTAACAGATAGCCACAACTAGTACCCCCAACGTTCCTGTACAAATACATCATCACCTGCACACACTTACCTGCAACATAAGTCAACACATAGTCAACAACAAACGTTGTTGGTGAGTCTTAACTACCATCATCACATTAACAGTTTTCAAATACATATGCCTGTTATGAATTATCAGATCGCACCCAAGGTCAACACTCAGATACTCTACGGGCACGTTGCGCGTAGCCGTACACCCTCTGCGAGTAGATTTTTAAGTTCAACATATAAGTACATATTCCCCCTAGTAAATTAATACTAGAGGATCCGGGTGAATATGGACCGTTCAACTATAACGGCCGCTATAATCCCTTATATGCCTAGTGGTCTCAACCTTAATGACCAGAAAGTCTCTAATGACCCACACAGGGCATTCTGACTCACAGTGTTCCACAAGATATTCATAATAAATATAACAGATACATCAGAACAGAAGTATTATATCAAACAGTTAAATAACATGAGGGAAGTCAGAGGACTCACAGATCTTCGGAATACAAAGTCATACGGATAGGATTGCGTACAATCCACAGATGTCACAGATGCAATGCCTAGACAAAGCTTAACGTCATGTTAAGTTTGGAGAATCCACTAACCTAAACAAGTATTGGTACACTTAAATTTAACACAGTGTTAATACTGGTTAGGCTCGGTTGTGCTCCGTGCTTTAAACGATACGATAAGTCCTATTTTTGTTACAAACCTATATATAATTACTATATATGAAAAAAATTCGGTCGTATGCCTTTAGTGACATTAAGGTCGTGTGGCCTGTTTGACAGATTATCTAAATTAAACGATATCACTCGAGTCTCGATCGGGTTATGTTTTATAATACTTCAAGGGTTATATAAAATAATAACTTATGTATATATCAATCTTTTAATTATGATTTACATAAAATCATAGCTTTTAGATATAGATTTATCTATTTACGTTTCACATAAAATCATAGTTTTTATGCATGAGTTTACTTGTTCCTATTTCACATAAAATCATGATATTATTTACATGAAATCATAGATTTTATATATATATATCTATCCATATTATAGTTCACATGAAATCATGAATTGTTAATAATAATTCATAATATTACTTCACATAAAATCATAGGTTTTGTATATATATTTATCCGTTTTGTAGTTTACATGAAATCATAACTTCTATTAACAGAAAATACATATCTTATTTATGTGAACTTACATAAAATGATAAGTTTTTATCTCACATGAAATCATAGCATTCTATAGCATAAAATCATAGTTTTTATTACATAGAATCATAGCTTATGTATATAATCTCTAAGATCGGTTCACTTATATGTTTATAATATATCCCGTCTTTGTTTGATTTTAATTTATATAAAATCATAACTTTTCTAAAATAAAGGCTTTGTTAACATAAGATCATAATTTTGTTGATTATGAAATCATAAGTTTATCACATAAAATTGTAATAAACACTTTATATATATATTTCTTGTTATCGTCGTTTTATATACAATAATACTTCTATTTGACAGAACGTTCCTCACACGACGTATACATAATATCATCATAACGATAATGAGATAATGGACACAGTTATACCTTCCGGTCGGTACGCAGACTCGAACCCGGTTAACCGTATAATGCTAAACTTTTCCGAATTCGACGAGTAAATAGTCCATTCCAAGTAGAATTTTGCCACGAACAATAATCCATGCTCGGTTTCCAGATTTAACCTCGTTTGACCCTTCAAAAACGTTGACCAGAATTGACGGGGTTTGACCCGGTTGACTTTCTTTGACTTTCTTGACCCGACTCCAAAAATAATGAATAAGTAGTCTATTCCGCAAGATTTTTCGTCACGAACAATACTGTAAGCTCGGTTTTCTGGTTTGACCGCGTTTGACTCTTCAAAATAGTTGACCAGATTGTTGACCCAAGTCGACTCGGTTGACTCGATACCGAGTTGACTCACACCTTATCAAAATGCACAAAATGAGTCCCAAAACACCTCTGCAACTAGTCTAGCCTCAAACACACTATCATCATCATCATCATCATCATCATCATCATCATCATCTAATACTATTCCGGCGGCCGGAGGCCATGGCCGCCGTCGGACAACCCTTAAACCGCCGCGAATCACCATCATTAATCATCTAACTCAATAAAAACTCGAATCTGTAACATGCATGAATAGATCGGGGTTTAAGGATGAACTGGAAAATCAATAGAGTGTGCGGGTTAAAACTATTACCGTCGCTGCTGCCGGAAAACACAAAGAGGGGCGGCGCCGCCGCCGCTGGGCTAAACCCTAGCCGCCTCCGCGACTGGGTTATTGGAAGGCGGCTGTCGCCGCCGCACGCGCAGCTACCGCTGCTCTTGTTGCTGCATCGATCGAGAGACGACAGGAGAGGAATGGAGGGAGGTCGTCGCCGGTGCGCACAGGGAGACCACCGCCACTACCCTCACGGCGGAATCCTAGCCGCCGCCGCCACCGGAAGAAGGGCATCAACACTACTGATGTTGCTCGCATCAGAGAGAGACAGAGGGAGGAAACAACTAGAGGTTGGTGTAGGTCACCGTCTCCGGCCATGGTCGGAGACCGGCCGGTGCTCCGCTGTCGCTGCCGAATAATAGTCGCCGGAAGAGGAGGGAAGGAGAGCTCACGCCTCTCTCTTTCTTTCCTTCTTTCTCTCAATTTCTTTTGAACACACAAACAAATATGTATGTTTATTTGTCTGGTTGTACACAATTAAAAGAAAAGGAGTACACTCATGTACTTGGCCAAAGAAAAACTAGTACAATTGTTAAATAAATACATGTATTATACCGTGTTCTCTAAACTCGTTAAATACTGATTTTCGAGTAAATAATCCACGTTAAATCCTGACATGTCTGAAATAATATAAAAGCCTTGTAAATATTATCGGATCACTTAAATCGTCTGATAGTATGTATTCTGATAAATATTCGGTTAACGGGCGGTATAAGACGCGAATCCCGTTTATCTCTGTTATGTGAACCGAGTATATCATTACGACTGTAATTCTCAGTGAATACTCAGAAAATATTCTTAACCTCACAAGGTTGGTGAAGCTAACTTATATGATTAAATAAGTTATTTTTGGTTCATGTCGCGTAACCATCTCGTTTACCGATTTAACCGTTTCTTTTACCGATTCCTATGGTTATCCCTTCTAACAGTCAGATGATCAATGATCAAGTATTTGGCGTCTCCAGATACCCTAATCTCATCTCAGTGACCTCTTTGTCACTGCCGATGACATACACGCGTTAAGCGTTATTTAACTTTTCCATATACGCATTTCACTTGTAATCTCCTGAACGGACTTTCTAACATGTATTAGCATCCATGTTAATATATCCATAGTCATAACTTATCGACTCAACATATTTATGATAACGTCTAGTTATCCGGCACGTTGATCGATTAAACCACATAATCTGCCAGTTCCACTCGAACTCATCTTTTATCGATCTGTAACACTTTGGATCACATAATAAATGCTTAAAATACTTTTAACAACTCACCCAAACATCGGGTATACATATTGGGCCTTTGATGGGCCTTACTTCTCTTAATGAGCCTAACGGGCCTAACTGGGCTTACCAAGTCCAGTTTATTAATTGGAAAAATTTCCCCTAGATTTACCGGAAGTAACGAGGTGTTACATTCTCCCCTCCTTAAATGAATTTTGTCCCGAAATTCGCCCTACCTACCAGGACGGAGAGTATCCAAACGTTTGTGGATCACATCACACAAGATGTTCTCCTAGGGACATCTATCTTACTAGAGCCACCACGTGGCCCATGATGTCTTCCAATGATGTTACTACCCAGTGTACTTACATGCCGTTAGCGTGGACTTACTATCACTTGATACTTGACAGTTCGTACCGATAATTCATCATGTGGTAGTGTTACCAGAAGGAATTTCTCTGACATCAAACCATAGGAACCATCTGTCACTTCCCGATCAGCATTGTTTTCCCATCACCATCACTTGGTGAAACATGCGGAGTTAATCGGCCTCACCTTTGTAGGTTTACTGATAATCTGACCTAGTAACTGATTCCTATAGTTGCGACAAGTCACAAATTTGACGAGTCATTCTCATTATCAGATTCTCCGAAGAGAAGTTACAGGATTTCATGGGACCTAACTTAGGTCTAGCAAATAAGTTGTGTTGCACAATCACACAACATAATACATGTAACGATTCAGCGTTAAGATTTTTCAATTGATTTCGTACCATACGGACCGACATGCCAACTTCTCAGTATCCTGGTCACACCAAGCTACTCATAGCTTATTATTACAGTTCCATTCATGGAAACACAGAAGAGTCCTCTTGACTAAAAGTCAATCACATGGACTCACCGATTCGATCCGATCTATCAAGATCACCAGTTCCCAAGGATACTTAAAGCGCTTGTCAAAGGTCTTCATCATTACGATAATCACAATATTCAGAGATAATCAGATATACAAATACTATAACTGCATGAGGTTTTCGGGATCCAACAAGTAGTCTATACTACTAATCATTTTCAATATGCTCACACTCATATACCACCATAGTTTTGGGTTAATCGGTTATCAAGATACTCAACTTTCTAAGTAAAGTGCATAATCTGACTTCACCATTAATGGCGACACAAGATGTCTTCCCCAAATTCAATCTTTCCTTATAATCAAACTAGTTACACTAGCCAAGGGCATCATACACCTCGTTAGATTGAACCGTTATAAACGATTAATCATTTCCAGCCTGAAGGGTCTAATTACAACAAGTCTTGCATCACAATTACACATCCTGACATCGAACATAAAAGCCTCGTAGTTGGTTCCAAACACACCAACTATCGTGCCAATTCCATATCTTTTAAAGCTACAATAGCTATCTCTGTGTGTCCCTTTTTGAAGACACAACACCCTTGCTTACCTGATTGATATACACGTACCGAACTTTACCCGTACATACCTATACAAGGTCTGGTTCACAAAGGACAATATGTGTTGCTCAGAATATCCAGTCACGACCACACGAAACCATAAGAGATTATTAGGGGTAACTAATGGAATACAACATCACTTTACGTCAAACATCCCCTACTCTTAAATCATCATAAATCCAGGTTTAATTGATCTGACAATATAAGTGTATAAATCCAAATAATGTTTCTGTCTCTCCCCTCCTTTGCGTTCAGCAAAGGGTTAAAATGTATATATATACCCATGGTACGTGTTAAGTCTATCAATCTCACGAACTCATAAGTTCAATCTAGTCCACCTGGACAAACATATTGTTATACTACACTTTTTAGAGTGTCGTCTCTAATCTCCTTTTGACATGTGTCAATGGTTCAGGTAAAGATTCACATGGAGTATCACATTACTCCTAATTACCAGTCTATTTTCTCTAACAGACTTATGTCATAGCCGTTAACACTAGCTCACACCTTTCTACAATGGAATTCACAACCACTAAAGGTCTCTACATTTCATATGTACATAGTCTAGGCCAATGAGTCTTTACTCTGAATGTAGGGTTCAATCCATTATAGGATATTCAAGCCTTCCACGTATACAACCACACACTTAGTTAAATGACCACATCTTTATAACTATAATCAATCAAATTGCACATTAAGTGCATCCATCGATCTTTATCTTTAGATCGTGTTCATAAACATCGCGTTAATACTTAATCACATCAATCTTGATGATGTATTCTTACCATACTAGTGGTATCTTTCCCACATTTACTTGGCAGCTCAATCTGTTTATTATATTTTAGACTTGGCGTAATTGGCATAAATGGAAGCACACCAATCATCATAAACATGTGGTCTCTATGCCTACCTTCCACACTTCCTGATTCAGGCGCCATAAACCATCATGCCAAAGGTGTTTATATATAGGGCTTACCGCAGCTATCCCACCACACCTCGGACATAATGATAAATGCACCATTACCTAAAATGTGCACGTTCTCATACACAAGTTGTAACCTTTGGGTCGCTGCCCTTCGGTAGCATGCAAACAATACTCACATATTTTGAACACATATATACTCTCGTATATTCTAGCATGTCCACCGTTATTACCTGACTTTGTATAATTCTATACATTGCACCTACATATGGTTGAATCAAAAATCTGTCTTCATCATTCCTGGTAATGTTCCAAACATTTTTCATCCTTAGGTCACACTCTGTAGTAATTTTACTACTAGACCTTGTTATCTTGCATCACGACTCCTTCTCTGAATCATTGAATGAACCGACATCAAAATGTCTTTCATAAAATTGAATCTATCATGACAGTCGCTGTCAAGTTCCTTAAACCCTGTTGGCTTAAGCAACAGATTTAAACAATACATTTTAAAAAGAAGAATCCTAATTACGGACAATCCACGTCTCCGTCGGGAAGACTAGCCATATGGTTCTCTGCTAACCAATTAGCTCCAGGATTTCATCCGGATTTAGAATACAAGCACACATATCATATAAACGCACGAAGTTAATGTCACATCTCAACGCCTGAGATCACGTGACCATTACTTATGTGATAATTCTCCATGATAATCAATTCACTTACTTGTCTCCGCTTCCATACCTTTACACTTTAACTATTACTCACACAAGTATGGAGACGGTACGAATCAGAATACCGTACATTAAGATAGAAGCAGGGTACTCTCACCGATGGTGCCACCACTGCCGAATCAAATTAATAAGGTCATCCACAAATGGTCGTACGACTAACGGGAAAATCCCATCAACTACGCAAGGATGATGGTACAAAGTGATCAGATCATGAGTCGGATATGATCTGAAAGTAACAACTTTACACAAGAGAGATTTCAAAATGATCATTAGTACATATAATGTCGACCGCGTCGTAAGGAGAGGTAAGGAAGAAATAAGGGAATTCGTCTTCATCTGTTGTTGCTTCATATATATTGTCGTCGTTGGAATGAATTGTTGTTTCCTTTGCTTCGTCATGTTGAATAGAGATAATTAGCGTCGTCGTGTCGTCGTTGGTAGTTGTCATCCGTTGAGCTCCGCTTTGTCTTGAAAATCTTCATTACATCCACCTTAATCGTTTTGGTCTTCAGTTGCAATCCACTTTATCTAACTACTCCTAGTCCGCCAGGAGTTCCTAGTTAGATAATTCCGGTCATATAACATGTCTTCACTCTTTTGTCTACAGTCTTGCTGGAAACAATTACCGACATCGATTGAAGAGGTAACCGAAACACTACATTAGCAAGAAACACGTGTAATATTGAATAGGCAATAAAATATGCATCTATGACGTGGAACCAGTTTCCTTTTACGTTTCACGACGTCTCAAGGAACACGTTTATCAGAGTTGGGGTACTCTTCAAGTCTCCCGAAATATCACATCGGGAGCACACAGAATCAGAATCAGTGCAATATTATGACTACGAGTAGAAATCGAAAACACACGGATCCTAAACGAATCCTATCCTATAGGCAAATGCTTAGACTCCTAAGCTTTCTCGATCTAGGTACATCATAAAAATCCGTACACAAATAAACATGGAGAAAACAATATGACACAAGGAAGGAATCCAAGGGAAATGAAATCAACACAAATCAAGTGAACGGACGTTTCAAGATGAAGAATTAGCATAGGATTTAATCAAAGTAATACTGATGCACACTTAGGGTACCGTACCCTATTTCACACAAAGGACGATGTGTCATATTACACTTTTGCACACAAAAGGAAAATGGAATACTTGGATACCAAATGGGAAGACTATCAGCATCCATGTGTCTGCTAGGGTTCGTCAAGTCTTGGTGTACCTGTGGGTAGCAATGGCAGTCTGCAGCCTGTAACTACTACCGACCTTACACTTTACCTTTGATATCTCCCTAACACACAAACTTCCGCCTAAGTCATACACTTAAACAAAATGAGATGACTATCAGCATTCATATGCCTACTAGGGTTCCCCGAGTCTTAGTGCACCTGTGGGTAGAAATGTCAGTTTGCAAGGCTGAAACTACAACCGACCTTACACTAAACCTCGACTACTCCCTAATACACAGACTTCCGCCTAAGTCCCAGACTTAGCACCATGCTTAGTCCCAGAGTCCTTACAGGCTCAAGCTTAGGGGTTCTGAGAGACTCCAATCTGCTGGAACCTTTGGCTCTGATACCAACCTGTAACACTCCCCTCCGCCGCCCCCTGCCAGGTGCGGGGGAGGGTGTGGGACCGGCTGTCCGTATCAGTTCACTAGGCACCAACAACAGAATAAAACATACAACAAACACGGACATCCAGTCCTCACAGAGAAACCTTAGATCGACTCTGACCGAGGATGTACTAAGAACCTCATAGCCGACCTAATGGAATCGGTAGCCCCGGACATACCCAGGACTTAACAAACAAATGATACATATATCAAGGAATTGTAGTCATAACATTCACTGAACAACATACGTACATTAGTTAAACTGTACAAGCTCTAACAGATAGCCACAACTAGTACCCCCAACGTTCCTGTACAAATACATCATCACCTGCACACACTTACCTGCAACATAAGCCAACACAGAGTCAACAACAAACGTTGTTGGTGAGTCTTAACTACCATCATCACATTAACAGTTTTCAAATACATATGCCTGTTATGAATTATCAGATCGCACCCAAGGTTAACACTCATATACTCTACGGGCACGTTGCGCGTAGCCGTACAACCTCTGCGGGTAGATTTTTAAGTTCAACATATAAGTACATATTCCCCCTAGTAAATTAATACTAGAGGATCCTGATGAATATGGATCGTTCAACTATAACGGCCGCTATAATCCCTTATATGCCTAGTGGTCTCAACCTTAATGACCAGAAAGTCTCTAATGACCCACATAGGGCATTCTGACTCACAGTGTTCGACAAGATATTCATAACAAATATAATAGATACATCAGAACAGAAGTATTATATCAAACAGTTAAATAACATGAGGGAAGTCAGAGGACTCACAGATCTTCGGAATACAAAGTCATACGGATAGGATTGCGTACAATCCACAGATGTCACAGATGCAATGCCTAGACAAAGCTTAACGTCATGTTAAGTTTGGAGAATCCACTGACCTAAACAAGTATAGGTACACTTAAATTTAACACAGTGTTAATACTGGTTAGGCTCGGTTGTGCTCCGTGCCTTAAACGATACGATACGTCCGTAGGTTGAGGTCCCAATACAGCTGGATGTCCCAATACAGTTGTATGGCCTAAACCCGGTTACGATCGTAATTTATCTGTCAATCTCTAAATAAACAGTTCCTGCCGAACACGGTCGTATGGAATTTTTTTCAAGAGTAGTATAAATATATAACTTTTTAACAAAATAGTAGTCGATTTTTTCTTTTTCAAAAAAAGGAATCCCGCACTTCCCAAGTGCGGGGGTTAGGCTCGGGACAGGCTCGGGTGTTGTTAACGAAAAATGTGTGGGTCCATCGGTGTTACCAAGTGCGAGACATTGTAATCTCGCGGTTCCCAACTGCGGGACTGAGTAAACCGGTAGAAGGTGGGCCCAAGTTGCACTTCCCAACTGCGGGACAACCCCACATAAACCCTAGATCGTAGTTCCTAACTGCGGGTGATATTGACGTATCAGAAACCCTAATTATGTTTTTTAAGAAGAAAACCCTATAGTTTTTTTTAAAAAGCTATGGTGGTGATGCAGAAGCAGACTGAATGCATGTGACCAAACACTGTTTTCCTGCATGTCTCAAAACACTGATTTGATCACTCAAATTGATTAAGGCTGAATTGATTCCTCTGTAAAAGCACTGATATGATGACTCAAATTGATTGAATGAGAACACTAGAAAACGCCATCTTTAAATTGAGAGTTTATCTCAGTTGAATTCTCACAAAACACCATCTTCTTTAAGTATTTTCAAGTGCAGAAATTTCAATCACCACAAATCCAATTAAGAAAATGTCTTCTTCATTTAGTCCATTTTTGTTAAGAACTTTCTGGGGTGGTAGCATATCATTCCAGAACGGTGTTGTTTCAGCCTCCGAAGAAACTAATATCTCAACATATCCCACATTTGAGAAATTTTCATATGAACAATTGGTTCATATTGTATACGGCTTATTTGGTGTTAGCCAACAAGATTATAAAGTCACTATTTTGTTGTCGTACGAGTTTCAGGGGCTGCGCGATGGTTCAATAATCAAATATGATGGGAGTTTAGAAATGCTGTTCTATTTGGCGAGAACACAACCTAACTACGTTTGTGATGTTTACGTTAAAATGGAAGAAGTAATCAACACTTGTCATACTGGTTATAATAACCAGGAGAATATTGGTTATATTAACCAGGAGAATATTGGTTATATTAACCAGGAGAATACTGGTTATATTAACAAGGAGAATACTGGTTATATTAACCAGGAACCGACAAATTCAACGGAAGACGGTGGCTTTGATGGGTCTGATGGCTACATATCATCATCAACGTCCGAAGAAGATAGAGATCACCTCAGGATCGTAGAGGAGGATGACACCGATGAAGACGGCTACGATGAACCAGCCGTAGAATATCGCGTGGTAAATCATGCATGGGGTTCGCAAGTTCCACAAGTGAACCCTGATATTGACACTTTTGTTTTGGAAGAGCTAGAAGATCATGATTTACAAGAGGAGGATTTTATGGTTTTCTGGAATGAAGAAACAAATGTTATTAGAGCAGGTATGTACTTCAAGTCGAAGAAGGATGTTCAACATGCTGTTGGCCAGTGGAACATTAGTCAGGGTAGAGAGCTCTATGTTAAAGACAGCAGGCCGGGGAGATGGAACGCAATATGCAGGACTAATGCTCCTGGCTTTGTAGCCGACACTCATTGTAACTGGATGGTCTCCGCCACAAGACAGGGAATTGCAGCTTCTAGTTTGTGGAGGATTATAAAGTGGGTTCGTGGTCATAACTGTTACGGGTCATCCGTTGGTAACAACAACACAAGTCTTACATTAAGGTCTATTGCATCGTACATCAACCATGCAAAAGTTGCTGATCTTACATTTCCTGTTAAGCAAATACAGGCATTTTGTAAGGATAGATTTAGTGTTGATGTTTCTTATATCAAGGCCTGGAGAGCTCGTAGAAGAGCTATTCAAAATATTTATGGCAACTGGGAATCCAATTTTGAAGAACTGCCTAAGTATATCAACGCATTGCAACGAGCAAACCCTAGTACTGTTGTGCAGTGGCGTCATCAAGCGGACGGGTCATCAAGCTCGTTTGTATTTAAGTATGTATTTTGGGCATTTGGACCGTCCATAAAAGCATTCCATCGATGTCGACCCGTTGTATGTATTGACGGAACACATTTGAAGGGGTCTTATAAGGGGAAATTGCTTATGGCGGTATCAAAAGATTCCAATGGTTACATACTTCCGGTAGCCTACGCTATCGTTGACGAAGAGACGAACGCAAGTTGGGGTTGGTTTCTTGAACAGTTTGGAAGACATGTACGATCAGATTCTTAAAAGAATCTGTGTGTTATTTCAGACCGACATCAGGGCATTATACACGCTATGAATAACCTTGAAGGATGGAATGACATAGTAGTGGTTCATCTCTATTGCCTACGTCACATTCGTAGCAACGTTATGACCAAGTTCAAGTCAGTTGAAGTTAAACGTCTCTGTTGGGGGATTGGGTCCACAACACAATCCAGAAAGTATCGATTTCTTGTGAGACAGCTGAGGGGTCTAGATGAAGAAGCTTGGCAATACCTGAAAGAAATTGGCTTAGAGAAGTGGACTCTGATGCATGATGATGGACAGCGCCGCTGGGATACCCTCACAACTAACATCTCGGAGAGCATGAACAATGCGTTACGGGGTGCTAGGTTGCTGCCAATTAAGGCGTGTATTCAACTCACCTTTGAGAAGACAGTCAACCACTTTGTAAAGCACAGAGAGATAGCTGTTAGTTGCATTACTGAATTAACCCCACGCGTATGGGCTGGTTATAATTTAAGTTATGCGAAGGCAAGGGAGCACACCGTCACCGTGTTCAATGTTGATGCAGGTATTTATAGGGTCACATCAAGGGTGCAACAAAACGATGATGGTGGAAACGACTACAGAGTGTATTACAAGGCCAAAAATTGTGATTGCTTTAAGTGGCAAACTCAAAGGCTTCCTTGTTCACATGCAATTGCAGTGTGTCTTCATAAGGGTAATGACGTCGGAAAAATTATTCATAAGGTGCATAAGACTGGAACCTATCGCCATCAGTACGATTCAAATTTCCACCCACTTGCACACCAAGATTCATGGAGAGATCCGGGTTGGAGCATCAGAGCCAACCCAATTAATTGCTAACATCTAGAGGCCGAAGGAAGACGAGAAGGATTCAAAATGAGATGGATCAACACCACCTCGAAGAATCTGGCCCTAAACGATGTTCGAATTGTAAGCAGCCCGGACATAACATCCTTAGGTGTCCCTATGGACGTTAGGATTCTCCTGAGTTTGTTTGTATTTTCTATTGTTATTTAATGTTTGTATCAAATAAACTTGGCATTCCAAAATTTATAGCCGTTATATACTACCGTTTGAAATGATGAATGGTTGGGTCACGTTTATTAAATAAATAATTAATAAATAAATAATAAAAAAAATAAATATATAATAAATAAATATTTAATAAAAAACAATTATAGCCGTTCAAAATAATAATAAATAATTAGAAAATAAATTTGACCGTTCAAATTTTATAGCCGTTAATATAGCCGTTGGGAGGGACACGTTTATTAAATAAAAATATTAATAAATAATAAACGTGTTTTTAATATAAAATAAATATATAAAATTAGATTGTGAAGCAACCTAAGATACTTATTAAAACTGAAAAACAACCTAAGCTACTTATTCAAACTGAAAAACAACCTAAGCTACTTATTCAAACTGAAAAACAAACATTAAACAGACAACCTAACCATTACACAGACACACGTAGATTATTAACCATGAAACGAGTTATCAGACGAGTAGCCGTTGTATCCATCTGAGACGTAGTCCTCTGGATAGTGTACTTGTCCATAGTACCAAGTCTCAAAATCATCAACGTTGTGACCATCTTCAATGTTCATCCCAGCTTCTGCTTCCCGTTCCAACTCAAAAAGTGCTTCCCACTCTTCAGCATGGTCATCATCAACAAATGGTGGGGATGGTGTACGACCGACACGAGGTTGTCGTACTCTTCTTGCAGCAGCATTGCTTGACTCGACACAGTGGAGGTTGTTCATTTGGGTGATTGGTGGAGGTGGTGATGGTTGGTAAGGTGGAGGTGGTGGTGGTTGGTAAGGTGGAGGTGGTGGTGGTTGGTGATGATGGTGGTGATGGTGCTGGTGGAGGTGATTGTGGATGTGGTTGAACTGGTTGGGTACTTGAGCTTGAGGTGGTGGTGGTGGTGGTGGAAGTTGTTGTTCATAGCGGGTTAACCACAACATCCGGTAGTGCTCTGAGACATCTTCAGGAGGTGTGCTAGACATGGTGGTGGTAGAGGTTGGTTGATGGTTGTGAAATGAGAATAGATGTGTGAATCTGAGTTCTATTTATAACCTTTTGAAAACTAGCCGTTGGCTAAAATATCTAAGTTTGAAATACTAGCCGTTGGCTATTAAATCATATGTTTGTAATGTAAAATAATTTTTATATATTTTTTCTTTTTTTAATATTTTTTTTATTTTTATAATTTTAATTTTAATAACTATTCTACTTTGTTTAATAAATTAATTAGGTAGCTTTTCAGTTATTTAATTATGTTTAATATTAAGGTTTAAATATTATGTTTAATATTAAGGTTTATATATTATGTTTAATATTAAGGTTTAAATATTATGTTTAATATTAACTAGGTAGTCTTTATGGTGTTACACGCTATGATCAACCTGCAAAAGAAAATGTATACCTGCAAAAACAGCTAGGAAAAAGCAACCTGCAAAAACACACAGGCTGGAAAAAGCAAAAGCAACCTGCAAAATTTTGGCTTCATTCAAACAGCCTGGAAAAACAGGCTGGAAATTCACATGCTAAATATTTACCATAACTCTCAACCTTGGTCATTACTCCCTATAAATACCTCTTGAATGTTCACCATCTTCCATCACCACTCATCAACCTTGATCATCAACCTTGGTCATCTTAAAAAATATAATGTCAGACAACAAAGGCAAAGGTTTGGCTGACCAAGAATACCATTCACACCCAACAAATAAAACTGCTAGCTGGGTTCCTGTGAAATGGAGACGTATGAGTTTAAAACATTCTGCGTCTTCATCGTCTGCAAAGAAAGCCGATGTTGAAGTTGTCCCAGAGGATATGCCAGAAAAACAACTGAAGTTGTGTCAGAAGCTGTGCCGACGGAGGATGTCCACGAAGGTATGCCTGAAAAAACAACTGAAGCTGTGACCGAGGGGGTCGACGGCAATTGGTCTGCTAATGCCATTGAGTTCTACAATAATGGGGATGCTGTATGTTGCTTCTCCCGTTATTTGGACTTGAACCCCCTTGACAAACATTTTTGGGGGACCCTGTTGGGTTACGAGTCTGATGGGCGTCTTTCAACATTGGTAATTTAATTTTTGTTTCTTTGTGTTTCTTCTCTCTCATGTTTTACCTTGCTCACAATGTATATAATAATATTTAAAATTACAGCATATTGAAGGCTGGGTCAAGCGAATGATGGAATGTAGACTTGACCAAGTAAGGAATAACGGCTCCTTGGGGCTTCAATGGACCATTCTACCACCCCAGTTTCGTAATGGTATATTAGATGTAAAAACCAAGCATGGTGCGATGTACGCTAATGGAAGTAATGAATTATATCCTCCATTCTGGGAGGTTCGGTATGTCTATTTTCCGTTATATGTTACAGGTATTGATGAGTGGCTTCTTGCTCGTATCGACTTGTATACGATGGAGATGGTTCAGTATTGGACCAACCATAGATATTCAAATGAATATAGGAAGTTGATTTCGCCAATATTAGAAACAATTCCGATAGGTTTCGAGTGGTTGTTGGAGGAGATACATTACTGGCATCATTATAAGGGACCACCACTGAGTTTCGATAACAGAATTCTCAACGTGGACGTTGCTAATGAAGAGTATCTTCCTCAGGGTGGTGTTGAACTCGGGGGTGATTCAGGAGTTCTAATGTGTTTGTTAATGCATAATTTGGTTCGCAATAAAACTGTTAATATGCAGGGAGATTTTAAAGACAAGTGCCTGCGATTTCGACGGCACATGGCAGATAGAATTTATCAGGGTCCTTCTTACCTGGTTAGTTGATTTAATTAAAATATGTTATAATTAAATATGCATTTGGATGGCGAAAATAATCTAACCTCTTTTGGTTTGATTGATAGAAAACGCTACGAGAAACCAAGAAACAAAAAGAATTGAATTCGTGTTAGCAGATGAAATTACTTCTTACCTTTGGTCTCCAAATGCCTTTGAGTTCTACTTCAATGGTGATGCAGCATACTGTCAATCGATTGTGCTAGGAGAACAAAAACTTAACAAGCGTTTTTGGGGAACTCTCTTGGGTTATGAAAACGATGGCCGTCTATTCAAAACGGTATGAATAATATAATATTTAGTTTCCCCTAATATATGTTATTCCAGATTATTTGATTATAGATTATTGTACGAACAGCATGTTACAGGATGGGTTAGACGAATGATGCGCATGAGACTTGAAAAGATAGCAAAAAAGGGTACGGCGGGGCTGAATTGGACAATCTTACCACCAAGCTTTCGAGCTGAACTGTCAGTTCAAAAATGGGAGGACATGCCAGTGACATATGCTAATGGAAAAGACGAACTTTACCCTCCATTTTGGGAGGTTCGGTATGTTTATTTCCCATTACACATCGAATCCAATGATGACTGGATACTTATCCGAATCGACCTAGATACAATGGAGATGGTTTAGTATTGGACTAACCACGTATACCGTGAGATGTATCAACAACTGGTGTACACCAAATATATAGCACTCATTCCACATTATATGGATAATTTGTTGCACCGAGTTGGTTACTGGAAGAAAAGGTACTCTGATCCCCTAGTTAGAAAGGCAAATGAAAAGGAACTAACACACGTTGTATGTGAAGACTATTTGCCTAAGAATGGTGGTGACCTCGGTGCTGAATCGGGAGTTATTGTATGTTTTTTAATGCAAATGCTAGTGCAGGGGAAGACATTACCCATGGATAATCAATTCAAATCCATGTGTGAGAGGTGCCGTAACTACATGGCGAATCAGTTTTATAAGTATCGTTATCAAAACTAATGTACTGAACTTTGTTGCTTTCGAATATCTTGATGTTTGTCTGTTTTGTAGGTGTTGTATAACAACACTCATACCTCCGTTTAGGATGTATGATATATGAAATAAAAGCTTGTTATAAGTACTATGTTTCATGTTTGAAATGCAAAAACTAAATACGATGTATAATGGGTGAAAACGACATGTTAAGATGGCCATCTAAACCTAAAAATGTAGAAAATCTTGTTGATTGGCTGCTTTTACAACAATAAATTTTTAAATAAAAGAAACAATAATAATTTTTAAAACAAACAAAGGACATCTATCAATGATTATGACCATGAGGTCTATACAGTGGACCACCCGATATAGGGCATCTGGTTGGATTCCTATTCCTTCTACCACGTCCTAGCTGCTCATCCTGGTCTTCTTGTTGAACTTCCGGTGTAGATTAAAAATTTCCACCATAAGGTATTGGTGAAATATTACCCCTTGTCTGCGGTGGGCGATTGTAGTACTGTTGGTTGAAGTTATCCACATCAAATAAGCTAGAAAAAAAAGACCCAGAGAAATCTTGTTGAGTCTGGGTTTGCTCTTCTTGTTGGGGTGTGTAATATTCTTGATTCTCTTGATTGATCATTGGGGAGAATTCCATTGGGGATAAATGTGACGAGGCTCCTTGGTTCGATGATTCTCCGAACCCGTCACCACCAACAGTACTATGGCTGAAATCTTCGTTTTGCCAAGGGGTAAACTGTAAACTAGTCCCATTCATTGAGCCACTATGATGACTCATGAATTCCTGATTCGTTGAACTACTAGCCTCATTCATTGAGCTGCTGGATTCTCCAGTTTCATTATAACTATAATTAGGAACATTTCCTGTATATGGTTCACGGAACCGAAAATATGTATTTGTATTCCTTTGATCAGCTCTTGTAACCGGACGGTCAACATTATAAGGAGGATGTGGGGGAAACTCAAACGGGTTCCATTGACTAGCCAAATGCGACGTTTGGTAGTCAAGGTTATGTTGCGCACCGGCAAGATTTAAATAATGTTGCGCCATTTGTTGAACCCCACCCAGTTGATTGTCAAGACCAAACGGGTTATCTTGACTTGCCATTCTATGCATATCCCCAATGCCCTGAGTCTACAATGTTATCCAACAAGACAAGTTATAATAATTTTTAAAAAGCAAAATATATAAAGTTATGTATTTAAAAAAATCAATACATACCAACAATTCAAACCTTCCACCAATGTTCACATCCCTCGTGGTGTTTCCAGTTTGTCTAGCTGGATCTTCAACGTAGAAAGTCGTTCTCTTCAAGAACCAATTCATATACATAGGACTAGCCCTATACTCGCCACCACATTCTTGCCCTGTTACAACGTGAGCCATACGATTAATCCAGTGAGCAATGTACATGGCACACTCTTGATTCCAGTTTATTGTAGTAGCTTTTCTCGATAAACCATGTAATGTTATGTGCTCCTCACGAGTTATGAGAAGGTTAGTGGGGACTGTTTGAAAAAATCCAAACTGTCTCATAACCCTGCTCGGCAGATGGGGCTCAACAACCTCAAAAACTATAAGATACGTGTCACAGTTCCAACACGCTCTTCCTCTCGTATACATTGGGTTTATTAGGTGTGCAACATGCTCATAAGGCCTCCAAGTAAACTATTAAAAAAAATAAACTAATTAATATATAGTAAAAATTTAAAAATTCTAAATTGCCAAGTAATATGAATTTTATAACCTCGTCGGTGTTTAAACACTGAATATGTGATCGAAAGTCCGTCAATGAAGACCTTATTACGCCAGCCCAACTCAAGCTACCACGCCACCTACAAACCATTTTTATAAAAGTGTTATCAAATAATAATTGATAAATTATTTTCATTAATTATTAGTGAGTACCTTCCACCAAACGGTGTTGAAAAATCGAAGCCTTCTCTATTTCTTGGGGCAATTCGGGGTATTCTCTCCCATGCCCACATTTGCAACAACATGGCAGGTCCGGCCAATTCCCAATTGCTGGGCTCTGCAGCTTTGCATAAATTCCTATACAGACATGCAAGCGCAGCACTTCCCTAGCTCAACTTTCCACATTCTCTGAGATCAATCAAGTTTTGCAAGTGGAAGTAATACATTGCAGAACCTGAATGGTCAGGAAGAACAACGGCACCTATAAGATGCATTATAATGCATCTTGCAATTTTCAAGCATTCTTCGTGGCTTGCGTTGGGTCCCGGCCAAGATGCCTTTATTTCTTTAAGAATAGTGGTAAACTTGATTGTGTTGGTGCTGAGGTCTTGTCCCTCCAGACCTGTTATCCCCAAAAAAAATTCACAATTATCTATTTTTTATTAGTTGTCCCACTTAAAATCAGAACCAGAAACTACCCTGTCACTGAGTGGTAAACCCCATAGCATTTGAACATCCTCAAGGGTAATTGTGGCTTCACCAAAGGGAAAGTGAAACGTGTGAGTTTCAGGCCGCCAACGCTCAACCAGTGATGTTACAAGGTGATTATCAACCTTGTCGTAGTAACATTGTAGCACGCCGTAAAACCCGGATATCTTCAGGTACTTGATCAGCTTCGCCGGGAACAATTCATCCTTCATTTTTTCGACTATAAATTTCCAAAAATTTCGATCTCCCCGTCTGAGTTTAAGAGGTTTATTTATGTCAAAGGTTGGAGAGTAATACACGTGGTGAGCTCGATGGTTAGCACCCAGCCATAACAAATCGTTATTTCGGGGACCAGGGTAAATTTGTGATCCTCCTTGCATTGTATGGTGATTGTGTTTGATGGTAGGGATAAGGAAATATTTGTGTTTGAAGGGATAGAGAAGTATGTGTGTTTGAATGTGGTATTTGTGTTTGTATATTGTATGGTATTTAAAGAAAAGGGTGGGTTAATTTTTTCAAAATTTCGGATAAAGGTGGTCAAAATTTCAGAAAAAAAACATTCATGCAGTTGGGAACTCGTGCTAGGGTTTTTGTCCGGTTGTCAGGTCTCCCGCACTTGGGAAGTGCGAGATTAGGGTTATGTCAAATCACACGCATTTGGTAAATGCGGGTTGGCCCCACCATCTTTGACCGAAACATATGTCCCGCAGTTGGGAACTGCGGTGGACCCACCAAAAGTTCTTTAAGCCAGCAGACAACACCCGAGCCAAATTCCGAGCCTATCCCCCGCACTTGGGAAGTGCGGGATGCCCTTTTTTGAAAAAAAAAATATCGAACTCCTATTTTTGTTACAAACCTATATATAATTACTATATATGAAAAAAATTCGGTCGTATGCCTTTAGTGACATTAAGGTCGTGTGGCCTGTTTGACAGATTATCTAAATTAAACGATATCACTCGAGTCTCGATCGGGTTATGTTTTATAATACTTCAAGGATTATATAAAATAATAACTTATGTATATATCAATCTATTAATTATGATTTACATAAAATCATAGCTTTTAGATATAGATTTATCTATTTACGTTTCACATAAAATCATAGTTTTTATGCATGAGTTTACTTGTTCCTATTTCACATAAAATCATGATATTATTTACATGAAATCATAGATTTTATATATATATCTATCCATATTATAGTTCACATGAAATCATGAATTGTTAATAATAATTCATAATATTACTTCACATAAAATCATAGGTTTTGTATATATATTTATCCGTTAATTGTAGTTTACATGAAATCATAACTTCTATTAACATAAAATACATATCTTATTTATGTGAACTTACATAAAATGATAAGTTTTTATCTCACATGAAATCATAGCATTCTATAGCATAAAATCATAGTTTTTATTACATAGAATCATAGCTTATGTATATAATCTCTAAGATCGGTTCACTTATATGTTTATAATATATCCCGTCTTTGTTTGATTTTGATTTATATAAAATCATAACTTTTCTAAAATAAAGGCTTTGTTAACATAAGATCATAATTTTGTTGATTATGAAATCATAAGTTTATCACATAAAATTGTAATAAACACTTTATATATATATTTCTTGTTATCGTCGTTTTATATACAATAATACTTCTATTTGACAGAACGTTCCTCACACGACGTATACATAATATCATCATAACGATAATGAGATAATGGACACAGTTATACCTTCCGGTCGGTACGCAGACTCGAACCCGGTTAACCGTATAATGCTAAACTTTTCCGAATTCGACGAGTAAATAGTCCATTCCAAGTAGAATTTTGCCACGAACAATAATCCATGCTCGGTTTCCAGATTTAACCTCGTTTGACCCTTCAAAAACGTTCACCAGAATTGACGGGGTTTGACCCGGTTGACTTTCTTTGACTTTCTTGACCCGACTCCAAAAATAATGAATAAGTAGTCTATTCCGCAAGATTTTTCGTCACGAACAATACTGTAAGCTCGGTTTTCTGGTTTGACCGCGTTTGACTCTTCAAAATAGTTGACCAGATTGTTGACCCAAGTCGACTCGGTTGACTCGATACCGAGTTGACTCACACCTTATCAAAATGCACAAAATGAGTCCCAAAACACCTCTGCAACTAGTCTAGCCTCAAACACACTATCATCATCATCATCTAATACTGTTCCGGCGGCCGGAGGCCATGGCCGTCGTCGGAAAACCCTTAAACCGCCGTGAATCACCATCATTAATCATCTAACTCAATAAAAACTCGAATCTGTAACATGCATGAATAGATCGGGGTTTAAGGATGAACTGGAAAAATCAATAGAGTGTGAGGGTTAATACTCTTACTGTCGCTGCTACCGAAAAACGCAAAGAGGGGCGGCGCCGCCGCCGCTGGGCTAAACCCTAGCCGCCTCCGCGACTGGGTTGTTGGAAGGCGGCTGTCGCCGCCGCACCTGCAGCTGCCGCTGCTCTTGTTGCTGCGCCGATCGAGAGACAACAGGAGAGGAATGGAGGGAGTTCGTCGCCGGTGCGCACAAGGAGACCGCCGCCACTACCTTCACGGCGGAACCCTAGCCGCCGCCACAGGAAGAAGGGCAGCAACACTACTACTGTTGCTCGCAATCAGAGAGAGACAGAGGGAGGAAACAACGAGAGGTTGGTGTAAGTCACCGTCGCCGGCCATGGTCGGAGACCGGCTGGTGCTCCGCTGTCGCTGCCGGATAATAGTCGCCGGAAGAGGAGGGGAGGAGAGCTCACGCCTCTCTCTTTCTTTCCTTCTTTCTTTCAATTTCTTTTGAGCACACAAACAAATATGTATGTTTATTTGTCTGGTTGTACACAATTAAAAGAAAAGGAGTACACTCATGTACTTGGCCAAAGAAAAAGTAGTACAATTGTTAAATAAATACATGTATTATACAGGTAGGGTTCATTGTAGACCCCTTAAAAAGTGTAGACCCGTAGACCCTGTTTTTAACCATTGGATCATGAAACATGCGTTTTAAAGTTTAAGGGTACGATTGTCTTTACCAATTTTCATTAAATCATCTCCTATTTCATCTTCTATCTCCATGAATCCAAATCGACTTCCTAATTACGCAACTGAGTGACAGAGAAGATGATGAGCTTGCTGCAGATGGCGTTGAGAAAATCAGTCGCAGAGAGATGTGAACTACACAGGAACATCTCAAAACCCGTAGTCAGTTACTCAGTTTTGTTCGACGTCCATCAAATCACAGGTATGCGAAAAACCCTAAACCAACAAGGACGATGAGGATTCTGAGGTGGAGATGCTAAGTTTAGGGACACTAACCAACACCGCAATTTTTCTGGGAATCCCTCTACCAATCGCTGGTAATTTATGTTTATGGTTGATTTATCTCATCCCTTTTTCTTTCATCGTTCGTGCCCTATTTTTTTTAGCTATCGATAAAATTTAGTTTCTATATTAGCACGGTTACTACAATGAAGGAGTTAACAGAGAAGTTGATGATGGAGGAAAGACAAATGGGTTCCTGGTGTCTGAGAAGATAGTACAATCGTGATTACCGAAAGGGGGAGGAGAAGTTGTTCCGTTAAGGTTAACGGATGTTGACAGCGGGTTTAACCCTTCAGATTGGTGATTTCCTTTGTAAGTTAACTGTTTTTAATAGAATGATTGTATTTTATGTGGTATTGGGATGTGAATTTGAATGTGATCATCTTGGTAATAATTTTGTTGTCTTTTGGATATAAGATCATTCAAGGGCCAAGTGATCAGCTTTATACTACGTTTTAATTGTATATGTCTATATGTCTTGCTTGATGTTTATATATTAACTATTTGGAGATAAAGTTTCTAGGGTTCTTGGTGGTGGTCTAGTGCCAGGTAATACAGACCAATTTCTTGCATCATCATGCCTTACTATTCTGGATCGAATTTTGATTTGTTTTGTTGCAATCATAGTAGTCAAAGGTGCTAGGTGCACTCAAGGTGAAAAGAGTGACTCTTAGGGATTATGGGCATGGCTATTAAAAAGCGATTCTGGCACACAAAAAAAAGCCAGAACTTTATCTGAGCACTTGGATAGCTGCTAGGCGGTTTGGCCTTGCCTGGGTGCGCGTCTTTGACTACTATGGTTGCAACCCTTATCACAATAAATTATTTACACACATATTTTGTCGTGGTAATTTCGTCTTTTTGCAGGTTCTTTAATTTTGGTTGGTGATGATCTAGGTGTTGGTAAGAGTACACTAATGTTATAGGTATTTCGGATCATGATATGTGCTTTATGTGTAAACTTGTAATTTATAGTACCTATGAAGTTATTGCCATGATTATGGTTATATTAGGCTTTCATAACTCTGCCTCATTATATGAACCTTATTAATATAATATGTAACTACCTTTTTAATCTAGTTTTTTAAGTTTGTAGTGAGTTTTATTTGACCTTTTAACCTGAGTTTTAAAAGTCATGTTTTATAAAACTCAACACTGAGTTGGGTTTTAACTTGAGCTGTAATTTTAACACTCTATAGTGATTTTTAACGAACTTAGTTGGCAAATATATAGTGATTTTTAAAACTCACTGTTTTTACACTCACCGCAAACTTTAAAAGTCCACGCCCTATAAAACTCGCTATTGAGTTTAAAACTCACTGCAAATTATAAATGATAATATTTAAAACTCACCACAAAAGTTTTTGTTTTCAAAACTTGTTTTTTATTTTCAGTTGTTCATAATCGATGAGTTTTAAAAACTTGTGTTTTATAAACTCACTGCAAAAACTCTGTTCTTTAAACTCTCTGTTTGTTAATCAGTGAGTTTTAGTCAAGTTACAAACTCAATGTGTTTTATAACTCAAGAGAGTTATATATATAACTCAGTGGCTTATAAAACTCACTAATAAAACTCAATGAGTTTTATAAGTCACCGAGTTTTAAGTGAAGGGGGATGAAGATAATGATAATCAGTGAGTTTTAACTGAAGGTGGATAGTAATAATAAAATTCAGTGAGTTTTAACTGTGAGTTTTAACAGAAGGTGCATAGTAATAATAAAATTCAGTGAGTTTTAACAGTGAGTTATAAAACTCAGTATAAACTCACTGAGTTATAAAACTCAATTAGTTTTTAAAACTCACTCTTAACTTTTGTATAAAACTCACTGAGTTATATAACTCACTAATAAAACTCAGTTAAAACACCAACCCCTCTTGGTGAGAGCGCGAATGCCCCTCAGGGGGTTTTAAAACTCAGTGACTTATAAAACCCAGTGAGTTATAAAACTCACCAAGTTATAAAGCTCACTGACATGTAATATGAGCTTGAATCTGTCCTATTGTTAAAAAGGTGTTTATAATCTCTAGTGAGTTTTAATTTTATAATTCATATTAAAACTCAAGGGAGTTATAACCCATGTGACTTTGCACTGACTTTTATAACACATCGTTGAGTTTAACATTCATTGTTGAGCAAAGTCTAAATAATTTGCAGTGAGTTTTAAACTCAACAGTGAGATTATAAAGTGAGTTTCATAATTTACAATGAATTTTAAACTCAGCATAATCTATCTTTAAAACTCACTGTTCAAACTATACTCATTGCAAACTAAAACTAAAACTCACTGCTGAGTTTAAAATTGTTCCATATTTCAGTGAGTATTAAAACCCAACTTTCTAGTTAGTTTTTAACTTGAATTTTAAAACTCAAATGGTGTTTTATAAGTAAACCAATTTTAATGAGTTTGTAGTGAGTTTTAAAAGTCAAATTTAGTTGTAAGTTTGTAGTGAGTTTTAAAAGTCAAATTTAGTTTGCAGTTTTAAAACTTAATTTTATTCAAACTTAAAACTCACTCAGAAATTATAAAACTCAACCCACTTTTGAGTTTATTGTTCCATTATTCAGTCAGTATTAAAACTCAACTTTCAAGTGAGTTTTTAACTTGAATTTTATAACTTTTGATATATGAATTTTTAGTCATATGACATCTTTTTGTTAAAGCTTAAAAATGATTCAACCTCTTTAAGTGCTCAACGCCGGGATACAAATTGTAGTAGGTTGTGGATGGATTGCTTGAAAGACAAGACTGAGCAGCTGCACTGAATACACCTCTTGGGATCATACCTACATGTTTTCCTTTACCTTCTCATGAATAATGTTCTGCTAAAGTTTTTGCTGTTACTATATATTTTGTCATTTTGAGTATGTATAATGTATAATATAAGCATCACCACTCAATTGGATTCAAAACATGACATGAATGTTTTTGTCATGATCAAACTTAGCATGCAGATAATGGTTCCTCTTCTTTTAACTTTGAGGAATCGGATCGCAGTGCCGGCATTTACTCATCCATGCCTTCCAACAAGTTTCAGGTAATGTCTAATAATTTTATTTCTCTGTTGTAGTTTCTTTCATTTCTACCAATATACTTGGTTTATATGTTAATTTAATTTGCAGTGAGTTTTAAATTGAGTTTTATAATCTGTAGTTGGTTTTAAAACTCGATGTTTTGAAACTCAAAAGTGAGTTTTAAACAATGAGTTTTATAATCTGTAGTTAGTTTTAAAACATGATATTTTTAAACTCAATAGTGAGTTTTAAACTCAACGGTGAGTTTTAAACTCAACGGTGAGTTTTAAACTCAACTATGAGTTTTATAATTTTCAGTGATTTTTATAGAACGCCGATTTTTATTGCAGTGAGTTTAAAACTCGATAGTGAGTTCTATAATTTGCAGTGAGTTTTAAAAAAGAAGTTTTATAAAATGCTTGATCAGTTTTAATTGTTAGTGAGTTTTAAAAAATAGTTTTATAAAAAAAGAAGTGTTATAAATTTTTTTAGTACTTTAACCTTCTATTAATGCTCTAAAAGTTACAAGATATGAAGTTACTAATCACATACCATAGAGTTTTATTTTGTTGTGAGTTTTAACTCATATTTGTATTAACTGTACTTATGAGTGTTAACATGAACATGAAAGTAGCTAGTAATTTTAGAATCTATTATGAGTTTTAATAAGCTCAATGAGTTTTAATTGTTAGTTTGTAACATGAGTTGTATACAACTCAGTGAGTTTTAATTATATTATGAGCTTGATTAAAACTCAATGATAATGATCTTAAAGTATGATGTGGAAAAACTCACTGATTATGACCTTATAGTGTTATTTGAAAAAACTTATTGACTATGACCTTGATTAAAATTCACTAATTATCACCTCTGCTACAACTCTCTGTAATTAATGTCTAGTGATTAGAATTTGATTGTAATCAGCAATAGAGAGTTTTATGTGTTTTAAAACTCAGTCAATTTATGTGTATTTAATTAATAGATGTATAAAACTCCAGATTATGAAATAAATATGTATGAACATATCTATAACTTCGATTGAAATAAAAACTCACTGACACTTTAATATAGTAAACTTGAGAAAATTGGGGTACTAAAACTCATAAAACAGTTTAATACGAACAAAAGTAGCGATCGATATATGTGTGTGTGTGTGCGACGTGTTTGTTTGCCTTTTGGTGAGTTGCAAATTTTAGTAGATGATTCTCTAACACGCGAATTTGTTGACACTTTTTATGTTTAATTTTACGGGTAGATGGGGACACAAGTCATCCTCTGTCCACCGGTGTACATGACTCTGTTGGGTCACATGCAGCAGCACTCGTGTCCACCAGGTAATAGCCTTTGCGTAAGTCTTCAACACTAATCATCCTTATCATATGCATAAACATAAACTAGGCATGTAAACATGCTGGATCTCTTAAGACAAAATATATGTTTTAATGCAATGTGTGCAAATGTTGTTAGCTTTTGATATTTTAACAAAGTTGGATATTTTTTTTCAGGCAAGAAAAATGAAGAGAGGCGGAGGAAAGAAGGCCATACAGGAAGTTAGAAGATCATAAATGAAAAACAATTCTCTCTTTTTTTTTTATGCAGGAAAGATCAGTTAATTTGGTCATAATTCCAACCTGTTTGTACAAATTATGTTATGTTCTAAAGTTCAAACTTAGTTGGGTTAAAACTTATAGTTTTAAAAAAAAACTCACTTCTAATCATATTAAAACTCACTGGAGAGTGTTCAAATTATAGTTGGCAGGTTAAAACTTAGTGCCAATAACTCACTACAAAGTTACATTAGTTATAAAACTCATTTGATGTAAAAGTAACAACCAAATGTCTTTAACATGATGATTTGATATAAAATGCTTTTTCTTGAATGAAAAATCGATGAAATTATAAAGCTCAGTACAAACTTAATAACATGATTTCTAAAACTCCCTCTAAAATTATAAAACTCAACAAATTTTAACTCGCTGCAAACTTAATCACTTGAACAATAATTAGTAAATTAATCACATGATTTGTATTATTATTATTATTTTTAACGGCCAATATTACAAAAAGGAAAACCGAACACCTAGCAAGACGCTAGGTAGTGTTACAAGAGTACAAACAAACGAAGAAAAACAATAACAAAACATAAAGATAACAAAACACATAAAAGGCAATTACGAGGATGTAATACTCATCATATTCTGTAACCTCAATATTTTATGGCAAAACCTCGTACATGACACCTTGCCATCTGAATTATAACACACACCAATGACAATATCACGAAGATCTATCCAATCAATAACCTGACAACTATATATGCACACCTCATTATTGAGTTTAAAACTCATTAACTTTCAATATTTATAGGTATTAGGGTAGTAACCTTCCGCATGTTGCGGCGAAATCGTTTGCATCACCGAGAATATATCTTTATTGTTTTATCTTATATAATAAGCTATAAGCTATATTAATAGAAAAACCTTGAACCTATTTATAAAAAGTATGTGTACATATTAACTATCTTCTCATCTTATATATTTGCATAAAGGAGCGAAGAATAATACATATGCAACAGCCATCCATCCATTCTCAAAATCATTACCCAAACCTTATTATCAAATTGGTAATATTTCATACTGATATAGGCACATGATTGATCTTGTAGATTAGAATCCACAAAACAATAAGATCCTTGTTCGAACAGAAAACAAATACCAACAGGACTTAGGACTTCTATGAACAATATATACACTCAAAATTAGGCAACTATAGAAGGGAAATTAACAAAATAATATAATGAGAGCATGTCTTTTTTGTTAACAATAGCTGTAGCAGCAGGCAAAGAGTTTGCATACTTTCGCTTAACTTCATATTTAAAGAGGCTAATTCAATCTCAATGGCTGCAGCTCCAGGTACAATTCTACTGTCCCTGCATAATGCCTAGAACAAGAACGAAGAGAGACTGTTAAGATTTGTGATCGGTGGAAAGAAAAGTAAAAAGTTTGAATTGAGTTAAAAAAAACAGTGAGTTTTACTCAAGATTGAGTTTTATAATTTGCAGTGAGTTTTAAACGAGTTCTATAGAACATTGAGTTTTAAAGTTTGAAGTGAGTTTTATAATTGGTGAGTTTTAAACTCAATAGTGAGTTTTATACTCAACAAGTGAGTTTTATACTTAACATTGAGTTTTAAAGCTCAACAGTGAGTTTTACACTCAACAGTGATTTTTAAACTCAACAGCGAGAGTCCCATCAATGAGTTTTAAACTCAACAATAAGTTTTAAACGCATCAATGAGTTTTAACTCGCTAATTATGAACAGTCGTATAAAAAACTCACTGTTATAAAAACACAGTGCAGTGAGTTTAAAAAATAGAGAGTTAACTTGTTAAAACTCACTGATTATGAGACTGTTGACCTTGGTTCCGTGAGTTTAAAAAATAGAGAGTTAACTTATTAAAACTCACTAATTATGAGACTGTTGACCTTGGTTCCGTCATAATCAGGAAATGATTAGATAAGCTGTTTAGCAATTCAAAGTAGAGCCAAACTAAGTACAAATTCAAGCTATAAGATCCTAACAAAGTAACAATAAGCTATGCCATCTTAAGAAACATGTTCATGGGTAATAGAAACCCAAATAACAGGTTTGAATAAAAACCAAAGCAAATAGAAGCATCGGTGAAAACAAAACACAGTTAATTTAACGTACAATAATCCGAAACCAATTTGTACATGCAATAATAGCAAACGGCACTTTACAGGAACCATCGAATCCAACAACAACGGTCTTGTACTCCTTTACAGGAACCATCATGAACCAAAACTTAGACATAAGAGCCCCATATTCGTAACCCTAAAATCCACAACATGAAATTGCAAAATCACAATACGAAAGTTATAAATCTGAACACAAATTTGAACAACACAAGATCGTTTGATAGAAAATCTCTAACCTCGGATCGATTGATTATGTAAATGTGTCAGAGCCCTAGCTTTTTGGATAAAGACGATGATCGGTCGATCGAAGGATCTAACAACAATACTTCAGGTTTGAAAGTTTATTCGATCAGAAGATCAATTGGACGGATCGATCGATGGAATCGATGTGAAATCGTGGATGTGATGAACAGATGAAATTGTGGATGATCGATGGAATCCAGTGGCGATGTAAACATAAAAGTGTGAAATGTCATCCCTACCCCTCCGTGTGTTTTTCTCAAAAAATTTAATTAAGATCAGCAAATCAATCTCCACCTTTAGATTAAATAATGAACGTTGATTAGAGGGGTCTACGGGTCTACATTTTTCAAGGGGTCTACAATGAACTTTTCACTATATATATATATATATATATATAGGGAGAGGATCATTTGAGAACTAATTGGGTTTGAGAACTAGAAAGAACTATTCTTAGCCACTAGTTTATATATATGGAAAACCCCCCCATGAATTTGAATGGTCCCCCCTTGAAAATTAGTGGCTCAAATTGGTTCTCAAAAGTTCTGAAAAGAAAAAGTTCTCATTTGAACCTAACCCTATATATATATATATATATATATATATATATATATATATATATATATATATATATATATATATAGGGAGAGGATCATTTGAGAACCAATTTGATTTGAGAACTAAAAAGAACTAATTTGAGCCACATGTTTATTACATGTATCCCCCCTCCCATGAATTGTAGTGGTCCCCCCTTGAAATTTGTGGTTGAGATTTAGTTCTCAAAAGTTCTCAAAATAAAAAGTTCTCATTCGAACCTAACCCTATATATATATATATATATATATAGGGAGAGGATCATTTGAGAACCATTTGGTTTTGAGAACTTTTGAGAACCATTCTTAGCCACAAGTTATATATAAGGAAATCCCTCCCATGAATTTGAATGCTTCCCCCCTGAAAATTAGTGGCTTAGAATGGTTCTCAAAAGTTCTCAAAAGAAAAAGTTCTCATTCGAACCTAACCCTATATAGGGATAGGATCATTTGAGAACCAATTTGATTTGAGAACTTTTGAGAACCATTCTAAGCCACTAGTTTATATATATGGAAATCCCCCCCATGAATTTGAATACTTCCCCCTGAAAATTAGTGACTCAGAATGGTTCTCAAAAGTTCTCAAAAGAAAAAGTTCTCATTTGAACCTAACCCTATATATATATATATATATATATATATATATATATATATATATATATATATATATATAGGGAGAGGATCGTTTGAGAACCAATTTGATTTGAGAACTAAAAAGAACTACTTTGCCCCACAAGTTTATTTACATGTATCCCCCCTCCCATGAATTGTAGTGGTCCCCCTGAAATTTGTGGTTGAGATTTAGTTCTCAAAAGTTCTCAAAATAAAAAGTTCTCATTTGAACCTAACCCTATATATATATATTACATTACATTACATTAACTATATAACATTTTAAAACTTTTGTTACAACTCATTGTGCACAAGTTACAATTTATAGTTACAATTTATAATGCATAACTTACAACTCAAACAACTTTTTCTGTACAAGTCTTTAGGCATACATATGTGTGGTTGTGCTGCATTCTTTCATCTGATTGTGTTTGGTGGTGTCAAACTTAGCGTACACGCCTCTCTCTTTCTCCCACTCTCTGAATTTTTCTAATCAGTCGCCTCCAACGTTATCTCTCTCTCTACTATGTCTCTCTCTTGCTATAGGCGAAGGTATGAAGAAGATGAAGGCGATCGTTGCCATAGTTGTGAGATACATTTGTAAAATGCCTCTCTCTATCTCTGAATTTTTATCACCAGTCGCCTCCATCGTTGTCTCTCTCTCTCTATATATCTATCGACGAAGGTATGAAGAAGATAAAGGCGATCGTTGCTCTGGTCATGAGATACAAGGCAAATTCGTTTCAAAGCTTCTAATCACTAATGACTAATTCACAATCCAACTACAATGTGCTTAACAGTTCGAGATTTAGGGCAAAATTACATGCTTGATTTTCTGATTTCTTTTGTGACTAACACCAGGTTAACTTAGGTTGAAGGTTTTCTCCGATTGCATTTTCTCTGTTTTGATCACCTGGCGGTTAGAAAAGGGATGTCGAACCACCAAAACAAATTCAATTTTTGTTCTTAGTTTCTTCTCGACTTGAATTTAACTATATATATATATATATATATATATATATATATATATATATATATATATATACTAGCCGTGTGCCCGCGCGTTGCGGCGACGACAGTGTATAGCGTGTTATTCGTCTTCTATTCGCTTGTTTGGTGGCAACAACATTTACAACGCGATATTTATTTTTATTAATGCAATGCAACGCGGCGACAATTTATAATGCGGTATATGTGCGTTCGATAATAACGGACTACAATCGTTTACGATGAGATTATGACGCATTTCGTTTCCGATTTACCAGATGTGTTCTTTATAGATGTTCAAACAATAATGATTGAATTTAGAAAAATCAGCTCAAATTGTACCTGGTAGATTAACCCGAAATGTGAAATTTGAATCTGAAAATACCTAATAACATGGGCGGCTATGGGGAGGGGCGAGAACGGCGACCGCCTAGGGCCCGAGATTTTAAGGGGCCCGGAAGTTTTGTAATATGTTGTTATATATATATATACATCAAATTGTGTATTAATATATTGTAGTTTGAAATTAAAACAAAAAAGTCTTTGGCACAGAGGGTACTAATGTTTGATATAAAGGTGTAACCTAGAGGTCCCTGGTTCAAATCCTACCCACTCTCTTTTTTTCTTCTTTATATTATAAGGGCCCGGTTTTTATTTTCGCCTAGGGCCCGATCTTGTTTTTGCATTTTTGGAGCCGCCACTGCCTAATAAAAACACCCTATATCTCTAAAGCGTGAAATGGTAATATAGTCCAACATTCATAATCATAAGTTAATACTACTATTATGCTTAAATATCTTTTTTTTTTCAAGAACACTTATTCAAATGATCAGGCCCTATTCAATCTTGGCCAACCTTAAGTCGTGCTTCATACATGTTTGTATTCAGGTTTTCCATTATACTTTTATATGTCGCATGAAAGATCAATCCACCTAAATAAGTAGAAAAATAGTTGTAATTATACATACAAGCAAGCTAGACATGCATGAAAGATCAGTCCACCTAAATAAGTAGAAAATAGTTGTAATTATACATACAAGCAAGCTAGGCATAACATATTCAGGTAAAAAAAATATTTTGAACAAGTGAAAACCATAAGAGATTCAAATCAAAAGCTAAGTCTTTGTACGTGTCAAAACGAGCTAGGCTGACCCAAAATACATTATAACCATAATCAGCCCCATTCATATACTTTTATGTACTTTACACCCTTTTAACCCATTAAAGTCCTTTGCCTATGAAAACTTTGATCGAGTATGGATTGATATTGTAAAACAACAATCAAGAAAAATATCTCAATTTTATTGAGTCATGCATGAAATTCATGGTAAGTAAACAAAAGAATTAAAGGTACATGTTCTTAAAATAAGCTTCAATAAGCTTCAACTGAATGATATATCCCAATATCATACTAACATTGCAACCTTCATTCGAAAAAGAACACAATGCCAATTGAAACAAAATTTCTTGAAGGTAACACTAAGCACATCAAAACTAAATCCTCTGAAATTCCATACATACAACCACAACCTGCTGTAGTAGAAAAATCCTAAAGACAACAGTTAACCTCATGGGACAAAGACAAAGGATTAAAACATAGAACAATAGCACTTGAATGCATTAGAAAGGATGAAAATATTCCTTTAACTCAAACCTGAAAACAAAAATTGATGACCTAAAAGATGAAGTTGTAGTACATATGCAACCAAAGACACCATAAGAACATCCACACAGAAAAAATTGATGACCTAAAAGATGAGGCTATAGTAAATTGACATTTTGTAGCGCGTTATTTGTCTTTTGTTTGCATCTTCGGCGGCGATAACAATTTATAATGCGATATTCGTTCCTGTTAGCGCGATGCGGCGCGACGACAATTTATAATGAGATACATGCACGTTCGGCGGCGGCGACAATTTAAAAGACTCATGACATAGGATGCAACATACGTGATGCGGCGACAATCAACCAACGTAGTACTTGTTTTATTTATCAATTATCTCGTGATATATTATATTGTACGTCTGTTAGTTAAGAAAAAGTAATTAGTAAACAAATAATGTTTAGAGATAAATAGTTTGATTTAGAAATAAGAAAGTTTAAACGAAAAAAGAGAGTTTAAAAAGTAGTATGGATTATTATCACTATAAGTATTGGTAATCTTTAATTGTTAATTTTACTGACTTGTCTAACTCACAACTTGAGTCATAGCTTTAACCATACTTTAGTTGTTAATCTCACAAAGGTCATAGCTTTAACCATACTTTTTCGTTGGAGCATGCAACTCACCAAAAGCCTGTGAGCATAATGGTTCAGATGTTTTTAGAACCGGACCGGACATCAAATTTATAAAAAAAACACAGATAAATTGAGAAACCAGTCACTCGTTCCACTTCTATAAATTGAGTTTTTCGCCTTGGTTCAGCTGCCCAAACAGTTCATGGGCTCAACCAGCGAAATGCCTTAACGATACGAAATAATAATATACGATATGGGGGAAAAAGGAATAAACACTCATTATTAGCTGGGTGTAAATTGAAACACTAAGGATTTAATCAAAAGGATTTAATCATATATAACCATTTGTGCTGCAAAAACAAAAGGATTTAATCATATATAAACAAAGAGAAACCGCCTGTCAATCAAGAAACTCAAGGCCAGATTGTAACCCCTCAAAACATTTTCATTTATCCCGGTTCACTGTAATCCTTAGAAACATGACTATTTCCACAAGAACAATTCACTATAACATCTATATATGGCTACCTAAAGGTATGTTTAACTCATTAAAACTATTGAATTTCACAACATATCAACTGTGGTGAGGCCCGTAAAGCAGGTTTATGCAATCTGTGAGTAAGTAGTTGCATGAAAGAACAGCTAATATGTAATTTAAATCACCCAAGGCCTATGTTCATACATAACAGAACACTTGCTTCAAACAAAAAAGTTTAACGGGTCACAATGGCTTCAAATAATGATTCTTTGTAAAAGTTCTCTTTGATGAGGGTATCTTAATAGCATTACTCTTATTGTCGTTTCACTTTACTTGTAATAGAAATGCATTTCAGTCATGATAATTTGAAGCAAGTATCAACTTATTTAAAAGGTAGGTGATCACTCAAATGTATATTCACATTTAACAAGCTCACGTGACAAATAGCAATTGACAATACATTCGGTTAAGCTAGTTCTAGATGCCAAATGTTTTTTAAAGAATCTTGCTTTCTTCTTACAAAAAGAACAAAATCCAACATGATAGAGACAAAAAAACATATGGGCTGGTAACACTTTCACACTAAAGAAAGGTGGTAAGTAGATGCCAAACTTACGGAGCAGAGATCCCAACCAGAAAGGTTTCCATGCTCTGAAGCATGAAATATGATATCTTTTTTTTTGTTCGCCAAAGCTCACCAGATAATAATGAATGCATCAGCTGCCTTCGGTGTTGCACCATCTATGTCCGAATTTCAATGAAGCATGTCTTAGAGACTACATAGCAAAAATTAAAACATATCCAACGCACCTGCCTTCGGAGTTGTGCACCATTTATGTCCTAATTTAATGAAACGTGTCTTAGAGACTACATAGCAAAAATTAAAACATCATTAAAAAACTCATATTATCCGGATGTTTATATATGTTTTTGTGCAAAAAATTTAAATATTTTCTACAAAATGGAAGTCCGAATTGTCCAAAAAATAGTGTTTGAAAGCCTCTGATGTACTTGTGATCAAACATAGATTTATATGCACAAAAATGATATACAGACCTGTTTTGCAACAGCCAAAGAAAGAAAAGCATTTTTAATTTATCTCAACTTTTCTGTTAAACCCGATGTCCCATCCCAGTTCTTGGTCTTCTTGAAACCTACCAGCAGACAAGATTTTTGCAATTTAAAAATATAATTCGATGGATAATATATGTAATAAATATTAACCTTGGAATACTTGCTTATGTTATTGAAGATTACCCAGAGCTACAATAAGGTTGAAGCAAAGAAAGCTTACTAACCCGTATAACTTACAATGCGAACCTCCAAACAAAGATCATGAGAAACTGACCCATAAAATGATCATTAGAACATAGTTAAATAAGATCCCATTAATCAATAATCCTAAAATATACCTGCTAATCTCCTGAGCCATCTTATTTATATTTCTAGTTACACCTTCAGGTAGATATTGGTAACTATGAACCACCACATTTGCAAATTATATGTGGTGCAAGAAAGTATGGACACCACTTTTTTTTCCTTTTCAAACACCCTTAAATCCTGCCAAACAGCCAACTCTTTATGAGAAAGTGATGAAATCAAGGCAAGTATAAGTGAAAGATACTCAGAAACCGTCCATAATAGTAGGAAAAGCAAGAGGTAAAGAAAGATTAAAACTTTATCAAACAAATATAACACTAAAGCACCGCAAATAGAATACCATATATTAAGTTTGGTTTCTAGAAAGTTTATCAATCAAATCAAGAAAATTAAAACTTATATTTGATTGTAAGCGAGACCTAAAAAGAGGTGTTCCGGCGGCGGCAGCGGTGGATTGGGCTGATGAAGAGGAGGAGGCAGTGTAGCAATCAACCTCTAGCGTTTGAATTCCCTGCAGATTTTGAGAGAAAGAAACGAAAGCTCTAGACAAATTGGGAGACCGAAGCTGATTGTATGCTTACTCAAGAAACTACAATAATATGATTATAATATGCAATAAAAATACTATATTCCATACTGCTTCATCAAATGGTTTCCATACTACCCCTTTATGCCGCCACGAAATTACACCTATGAGTGTTTTCCTACAGTGAATGGGAGATGGTGGCGACTGGAAGGATAGATGCTTGTTTGTAGGAACACCCAATTAAACAAATTTTGAATATAATTAACAAAAACGCAATAAAATTAAAACATGAATTTGTAACTACTGATTAACAACTTACCCTTCAATGACTCGGCCTTGGATAGATCTAGGAACTGGAACCCTGAAAACGGTATATGGAGACTTGTTCGTTGGCAGAAGATATAGAAATGATGGATGTTCTTCTCTCACCATAGAATATTGCACATATAGTTAAACCTAGCCCCTAATTTTGAATTGATTAAAACGACATCAAGGAAAAAAACACAGATTAGGGCAAGACTCATGAACATGAGAAATCGAACATACAAAAACCGTCGGAAAGAAAAACTTCAATATAAATCGAGCTCCGTAAGCACCGCCACTGGAATCTCCCCCAAAATCTGCAAACAAAATAGAGCAATAAAAGAAACGAACATCAACAAAACTATAGAGAAATGGATGATCTGAATACGAAAAACAACAAAGACAATTAAGAACTCACCATATTTTGTTGACGATAGAGAATCAAGGATTTGGGAGACGTGTATTTCAGATTTCGTTTCCTAGAGAATCAAGAACCAGCGACTGAGATGGAGCTCCTGACGCCCATTGTTTAGGGTTTCCAGATGAACTACAATCGCCACATGCATAGCAGCGATAAAAGAACTACAGCGGATATATAGAAAATATAATTGGGAACCGATGAAGATGGAGAGGGAGCTGCAATGAATTGAAAAGAAGGAGGCGTGAGATGCTCAAATGTGGTAACCGAAGGGATAGACAAAGATTGCCCAATTGAGAGGAGAGAGACTCTGGAGATACGTTATTTGAGAGCAGAAGGAGCGGCCATCGAGACTAAAAGTGGTTGAATGGTTGTGAGACAAAAATACCCTCATGCTTTGTGTTTGTAAATGGTAAAGGAAGATTTAAATGTAAGGCTTGAAACACTTGTACTTAATGCTAGATGAGTTGTACGCGTCTTAAAATTAAGGAATTTAATGACCAAACTACCCTTTATACCAATATGTATTATATAGTAGTATAGATATATACTTTTTTATTTTATTTTTGTGTGTAAGGCTTTAGGGATTTGGGTTTCAGTTTATCTCCTTACAGAAGGTCTGTTATCAGTTTTCTTTGATTTTGATCGCTACTACAGGTTCGTTGCAGCTTCATACATTGGTTGTTTAATTTTTAATTACGTTTTGATCCCATAGGTTATGTACGCAGTATCTTGCATGTGTTCTTCACAGTTTGCTGATACTTTTTGCTGAGTTAAATGTTCCTGACCCGTTAATAGTGTTTAGAAACCTTCCGCCAGCCACACATGAAAATTCCCTGAAACACATTCAACCTTACAAACTATGAGCCCGAGATTGCAGCTATATTACTTTTATAGAATATTTTTATTGGTTGTTATATATTTGCTGCAACTGTCTCCTGTATGCTCATAGAACATGTGATTAATTTTTGGTGTTGTTATCTATTTGTAGCAGGGTGAATGACCTTGCTTCTATCACTTGCACCGTAAGTCAAGATACATAGCTCCATGCCTTTTATTTTATTACTACGTATGGTTATTTCCTGTTAAGATAAACAAAAAGTTCCCGTTGTAGGGGCAGAAAGCAGCACCGTGAAAAGAAAGGCAGATCCAGAACAAGATAACCATATACCTACAAATGCATTATACAAGTATAGCTCCGATCCGATTACACCTTAATGATATAAAATATTTCTGATCAGCTCCTCATAACTGGCCTGATCTGATCTCTTGCTAATGGTTTAAACTGCCCAACCAAATTTTTTTTCTTTTGGCATGTTAATCCCACCACTATTAGATGATTAAAGATTTCATCATGTTGCTTGCCTAAATGACAACACTAAAATGGTGGTTGGGACTTGGGGCTAATTAGTAAATGTACGAGCCACATTTTCTGTTTTACTTTTTCAGGTATCCATACCCAATTAGATGATAGAAATATAAGTTTTATGGGTGTGAGTGGTTTTCTTAACTTTCAAACAGTTCCGAGAAACATTGCATCAAATATGCTCTTTTTTTTCTGGCAGAATATAGCCATTGTTGTTTTGCTGATTCTCATCCCTCTTATTTCACCAAATTCATCTAAAGGAGGGGTAAGTGTGCACATTAATACCTACTGTCCATCCAATGAAATATCTATACACGTCTTTTTAACTTCCTTTGTTGTTTTATTCGTTGACATTATTATTGTTTTTCTTACCAATGGTCTTGCTCTTCTCTATGCTCTTAGTGAGTTTAAATGAGTTGTAAACTTCAAATCATAGTTTGAACTTTTTATTTTTATCAATTGTTAGTCGTTTTTTGGGTGTTTATCTGGGATTGTTAGCCGTTTTTCGGGATTTTATTCGAATCGATCCTTAGTATTTTTGTAATAGTATTTTTGTGTGCAGGCTTAGTGCCTGCTTCGGAACAACTCTGATGTATATATATAATTTGTTCGGTTTATTGGATTGTCTTTTATATGTGATACTCTTGCTCTTTTCTATCCTTAGTATTTTTGTAATAGCATCTTTGTGTTGTTTTCTAGAAGTAACCATCTTCAATAAGTGAATCCACAATTGCAAGTAAGAACTGATATATTCACTTGTAACAAGGTGTAAAATCTTATTACTCACTTTTAATAAGGCTTTAGATTATTATTGAAATATTGTAATTGTTGTAACAATGTCGACAAGAATGGATTTTCATGGTATTTGATGACCCTTTACACAACCCGCCCATTACACCAGCTCCACTTTTGAGTCAATCAGGTTATCTAACTTGAGAGGCGTTTTACACACTTTTATAGTCCAACAAGGCCAAATCCATGATGTTTTTTGCTTAGCTCTTATTTGTTCTATCTAATGGTGTTTTTTGTAGGTTTTAAATTGTTGCTTCTTCACAGTTAGTAAGCTTTCGTGTTATGCTTTTCAAAGATTAGCGATTGTTTGTGTTCTCCATCTAATTGCTTTTGTGTTGCTTCTCCATCTAATTGTTTTTGTGCACATGGTATGATATAACTATGTTCTCTTTTTCCATCCCTTACAGATTTAGAATCTTCTGATGTATCAAGAAAACATGCTCTTAACTGGTGAAAGTATGGCACCAAGATTGGCTATCCTTATTTTGAAAGATATATGTTGTGCTTTTGTGAACTTTGTAACTATTGTAATAGTGTGACTATAGACATATGTGTCAATTATTTGTAGAAAGAGTATTTTGTTTGCTCTCGCGGCAACGACACGTATTATACAAACTGCTTCGACTCCGCCATGTTAGCAGCATCGCGCTAATTGAAAAACTTATATATATATATATATATATATATATATATATATATATATATATATATAGTAAAGTTCATTGTAGACACCTCCATAAGTGTAGACAGGTAAACACATTTTATCACCATTAGATCTCTTGATCTAATGGTTATGATTAATTTCTTTTTTCTTTTTTTTCTTTTTTCTCATTGTTCAGAAAATTTCACATGTGAAAACACATGTGAAATAAAGTAATTTCACATGTGAAATAGGGTGTCTACCTGTCTACACTTATGGAGGTGTCTACAATGAACCTCACCCTATATATATATATATATATATATATATATATATATATAGGGTATATATATAGGGTATATATATATATATATAGATATATAGATATAATAATGAAGTATGTTGCACCTTAATTGATTTTGTGTTATTTTGTAATTATCGATTTTGCATTTTATGATGTTTTAATTTATGTTGCAGTTCTTTAGAAGATAAAGGTTTTATGGTGACCCAGTAGAAGTGCTTAGGGGAGGAGGTATGGTGGTGGTGTGGCTTCAAAAAGCCATGTTCAATAACCAATAAAAACCCGCCAACTCAAATTCCATAAAAATAGAGCCATGTGAAGCCACACCACATGGTATGGTGGTGGTGTGGCTTCAAACCCAAGCCGTGTTCCACCTTTTCTTTGTTTTTTTTTTTAATTTAAACAACTTAATAAAATAACAATTTTTAATAAAAACCAAACATTTTAATACTAGGAATTAATACAATACTTGGAATTTAAAAAAAAAAACCTAAAAAAAAAACTTAAAACAATACTAGATTTTTTAAAATATAAAAACTTAAAATGGGCAATCCCATCCATATTCTTCCACTATTTCTCGTTTTTGTTGAAGCACAAGTGGAAGGAATTGAGGATCAACGTCGTCGTGCGGTTTCATGAAGTACTCGAGATCACTTTTCTTTTTTTCTTTTTTTTCACGTGCTAGTTTGTTCTCGATCACTTGACGTTGAGCCGCCATTGTATTTTTCACCTCATCGTACATTGCTTGCTTCTTTCTAAACGTTTCATCCCGAATCTTTGAGTGAATCTCCATTTCTTTCATCCAATTGCTTTGAAAATCCGACATCATCTCCAACGCCCTTTCCGAAGCCGAACTCTTTGCGGTGGACGAAGACTCACCCGACTTGTTTTTCCCTTTATGTTTTGGGTATGTAGGGGTTGAGTTCTCATTTAAATCGGGCAATTGAGTCGACCCAACTTCATTTGAAGTTGTGTAGTGCCCCGACTCGGACGTCTTGGTCCTTTTAGCCGGTTCCGGTATTTCACTGGCTACGACCGGAACCGAAGCCCACTTGGGATGGTCTTTCACCTCGAGCCAACACGCCAAATGAAAAAACCCACTTTTTCGTATATTTGTTTATACAAGTTTTGGGTTTTTAACAAAATATCGACATCCGCACTCCCGCTTGCCCAAGTGTTTCTATTACAAAAAAAAATAAAAAAAAAATAATTAAGATATGTACATTTACAAAACTAAAGTTAAATAAAAAAAATAGTTGTTTTTTACCGTTTGGATGTAGAGAGCGTTGAAGTTCGACAACTTGGTGTTCAACTTCTTCCACTTTGAGGCTACTTGGTCCCTAGTTCCCCCACTAGGTTCACCCATGAATCCGTCGAAGTGAGCAAGAACTTTACCCCAAAAAGAATCACGACTTTGTTGATCCGCCTTTTTCCCATCTTCGGTCCAATGGATGTAAGCTTTAGTCAAATTTAGCTCCTCATCCGACGTCCAATTTTTCCCTTTTGCTCGCGAGTGAAATTTACCTTTCTTAATCACTTGGACGTCCTCATCCATCACCTCAATCTCCTCTTCTTCAACCGCAACTTCATCACCTTCTTCCTCTTCAACTTCTTCTTCATTCTCTTCTTCTTCGGTTTCGGACTCGATTGCATGCCTTGGATCACGATATTGCGTGTTTCGATAGATGGAGTTCGAAGTGGAGAATTGTTGCACTTGTGATGAATGTGGGGGATATAACTCCCCTTGAACCCCGTAACGCCCAGATAGAAGTTTACTAACGATTGTTGAGAATGATGCGGTTGATTAGTGTAAAAGTTCGGTTGGGGTATGTAGGGAAGGGGTTGTGATTGTGGTGGAGGAGTTGAGTTGGAGGTTTGACCGGCATTTCGTACCTTTGGTTTAAATTTTTTAGGAGGAGCGGGTGATTTTTTGGTAAGAGCGGGTTTTTTCTTGGATGATTTATCCATGATGAAAGATTGTAGAGGAGAAAGAAAGATGCGTGAAGATTGTAGAGAAGAAAGAAATATTTGTGTGTTTAAAATAGGTGAAATATGGTTGTATTTATATTGTGTTAAAAAAGAAAAAAAAATGAAACTAGCCGTTACAACGGCTAGTTCAACGGACATATGCGACCGGCTTCGCCGGGTTTCTGGAAACCGAGATGAACCGCGAAGGATGGAGCCGGGTGTGGAACCGGATGGGACGGTATCGAGAGCCAGCGGAGCAGAACGGCTCCCTTTGGAACCGGGTGCCGACTCCTCATCGATACCGCCTCCCCTTATATCAACCAAATGTCAACTATGAATATAATCCACAAACAAATAAACAAACTGAATACTTTCAAGTTTTGATTACAAAGAAACTTATGCTCATGCTCATTTATGACCTGTCATTCAAATGAAAAAATATATGATATGCATATAATTGCAAATTGCTCACTTGCTCACCGACTATAATTGTTAATGATGTATTTTTAATTTAAAAAACATATGATTTTCCTACTTTAATAAACTATTACAACTCTTGACACATGTCAACACTACATTCATTCTCACAAAAGTTTTCCCTTCTAAATCTACTCCCTAATAAACTTTTTTTTATTGGAAATTATATCCTATTATATAATCATGTTACTTTTTTTATTTATTTATATTTATGGAATTATGACAATCACATATTAATTTTCATCTTATTTTTATTTAAATTTATTCTTTAAACTATTATTGTTTTCATTTTAATAAATTTAAAAAATTTATAAATACCAATAAACACTTATTTACCAATAAACGTTTATGTTGCATTTTTCAAATATACAAGTAGAGACATGATCTAAATATTGTTTTTTGATAAAGAGGGTAAAGTTAACAATACCATATTATGAACTAGGTTTTGTAACCCGTGTACTAGACGGGTTAAATTTAGGTTCATAATATTAGATAAAAAAAAAACGGTTAAGAGTTTTGAAAATTATGATCGACATAAATCTTTAGGGAAAATGGATGTAAATAATCTTAACTATTTGCTATTGGCCGATTATAATCCTAAGTAATTTTTTGTACATAAACAATCTTTTCTTTATACCCTGTTTTTCCTAATAACCTTTTTCGTTAAAAAACCAACTCCGTTAGTAAATGCTGATGTGGATGACAAATATGTAAAATTCTAAAGTGGAGGGATTGTTTCGTGTTTTATGTAAAATGTAATTAAAACAAGAGAGAGAGAGAGAGAGAGAGAGAGAGAGAGAGAGAGAGAGAGAGAGAGAGAGAAACCAATCAGTCCCAGGTTCCCAACTCCCACCGGCTCACCACCACATCTCAACCCCACCGGCGCCACCACCACATCCTAACCCCCACCGGCGGCTCTGTCCCGAACACCCCCTATCTTCCTCCACCTGCGATTGGAACCAAAACCCCCAATTCGTTGCTAAGCTAAACACGGATGGTTGACTGGTTGTTAATTGGTTCTTATCACGAATCGATCATAATATGATGTTGACTTCATGTTTGGATTGGTTTGAATTCATCACAGAATGTTTATCGGAGTGCTCATCTTCACCGTGATTCTTTTTTTTTCCAACCGCCACAAGTAAGTTTTTTAGGGTTTCTGAAATCTTCCAAACAATCCAGATTTACTCTGGTTTACACTGTTGTTTCCGACCTTCATCGTGACCCAGCTAGGGTTCCGACGATGGCGGCCGTGAGACCGGCGAGCTACTCCGGTTTACACTGGCTTCCAATCATGAGGATCAATTGTGACAAATATTAGGCTGAATCGAACTAAATCAGGTAATATCAGACTGAACCGAAGTCATGGGGGTGGTCGGTTTTGTGTTTGGAAGCCGGAGATGATGGCTGGTGAATGACGACAGCAGAGGGGGAGGTCGCTGGTGACCGCCTTCTTCTTCCTCCTTTTTTTCTTTCTTTTTTTAATTACATATTTTATATAAACTACAAAACAGTCCCTCCACTTTAGAATTTTACATATTAGTCCTCCACGTCAGCATTTACTAACGAGGTTAAAAAATTGAAAAGAAATATTATTAAGAAAAAAATGGTATATTTATAAGACTGTTCTTGTACAAAAATGTAGGTAGGATTATTTTTGGCCAATAGGTAATAGTTAGGATTATTAATATCCATTTTTCCAAATATTTATAGAACATTAATTGATAATTTAATACATTTAAGAAATTGAATATGTTTGACAAATTGTTCATTAATTCCTTAAAAAGACTTAATTTATTGAGTAAATTTATCAAATCTATATTAATTTTGTCAATTCTTTGAAAGTGAAAATTTAGTTTAGACAAAATTGGAAATTAGTCTTAATTGGTAATTTAATAAATTGGTAATTGATTGTGGCTTTGACATGTGACAGTGTTGATGTGGACCCCTAAAAAGGAGACATGTGGCAATCATTTTAGTGTTTTATTATGATTATAGATCATAAATTTATCTTTTTATTGTAATACATTATTCGATAATAATACTATGCATGAATTATCAGCCATATATATTTTTTAATGATTCAACTCGTATAACATATGGGTTCTATCCTAGTATATATAAAAGTCAGTTAGAAAGTTTTATAATCAACCATATGCAATCCGAGGTTCATTTTAGTTTATTTTTATGATGATTTTAGTTTATTTTTAACTTCTTACTTAATAAAATAAGTTTGATGGTTCATGTTTATTTTCTTTTTAATGGTGACTAGTAAATTGACCCGCACTTCGCTGCGGGTCGTAAGTTATTTTCACCGATAAATATTTTTTCAAAAGCATTCTGACCCGCGCATTGCCGTGGGGCGAGACGCATCAATGCGAGCCGTGATTATGTACCTTATATTTTTGTTTACCTCGATGTTTGTCTGTGGAAAAATATTGAGAGTGATGAATCAATGATGATAGTGATTGTTGTAGTTCAATTAGGCAGGGGCGGATCTAGGAAAAAAAATTAGGGATAGCGGGGACTAACGGGGGTAGCGGCCCCGAATTTTTTTTTAGGTAATTAACGGGCTTTTAATCATATTTTCAAGGGGCTTTTGATTATATTTTTAGGTAAAAACCATAAAATTTCTTCCAGGGTTCGCGAAAAATTCGTTTCAGGAGTCGCGAAAAACCGAAAACCTATAAAAATAAAAAAAATTGCACGTCGGGGTAAAAGTTCAGGAGCAGCGGGCGCTACCCTTGAGCTCTTACTATGTCCGCCCCTGCAATTAGGCATAAGTTCAATTTCATTGTCAAAATGCAACTATTAAGATCAGTTTGACTGACCACATACATTTCCATATTCTACAGATTTTAGCAATAGCATGTTCATAGCATACTGGTAGGTACTAAACTATCCGCATGTGTTTCCCTTGATCCAGCAAGACCCAATCCATTTTCCATTAATTAATAGTGCGTATGGCAATTTGTTGAAACCAAGAAGCTCCTTTGAGCTTGACATTTCAAACCTGTGCAGCTCAAAAAGTGCAATTAATCAAATAGACAGATCACACAAAATTATGTAACATTTATTGAGCCCTTTGAGAATATGATCATTTAGGACACTTCACACTTGTTAAGTATAAAGATGCACACCTTTAATTCCAATACAAAGAAACGACATCTAGCTAGAAAATTACTTTTTATAATCTTGGTCTATATACTTTGATATACGATTTGGGTGCATGTTTTAGGAAAAAATCAATATGTATAATCTTAGTCTATATATTTATATTGGGTGGTTGTATGTAATAAAAATAAAACTTACAAATTTCAACTCTCATTTGGATCATCACATAGTCAACATCATTCATTTCTTCTTCTTGGTAGCATATTTCATGTCAACTTTTTTTAAACCTGGTCTACTCTCCTGCCAAAAGTTCACATACATACATTCATGAATCATAAACATTTTAACTGGTTGGACTATAGGTATTAAAGTCTATGATGCATGCATGTTAATAATAATCCTTAAGTGGTGCGTCCTAGCTCGTGGCAGACAATCCAATTTAGCGACCTGAGAAATAACATGCTAAAGTGTCAACACAAAGGTTGGTGAGTTCACAGGTTTAATCAGTTCATCAGTTTAACAGTTCAGAAAAATCCAATTAATATATCAATAGTTAGCTAGACTATTTTCAAGAAATTAGTGCATGTTTGACTAGATCAACTAGCTATCCAGTTACTGAAGCTCGACAAGTTCAATTATGCCTTGTTAAGGCTGAGAAGTTTATAACACCCGTTCGATATTCAATCGTGCCAGAGCAACTGACCCGGGTGGGGCTGTCAAACCCAGTAGATCTACTAAATAAGTTCCCGCTGATGTCACATTGACAATAACTCTAAAAGTGAGGAATTTTCAATAAGTGTGTCACTATCATTCAGGTGATATAATTATCTAACAGTTCAAGTGTTTGCATGTTAATCTCCCCCAACAGGATTAAAACAGTAAAATGGGGCCGTGAAACTCACCTTAGGTTGCACTGAACAGTTAATCCAAGTAGCAAGAACGAGTCTTGTGTAAGCAATCAATCACCTAACGAGCACACGAGTATAAGTGTGTGTTCAAACAAACGACTAAGTCTAACGTGAACGATAAAAACAATTTATCGTGGATTTCGAAATAGGTCGAGGATGGCACATGTGCCAAATCGAGTGATTATCGAAATAACGCGAGGAAACACAATATATATCAATATTGTATATTTTCTAAGTTCAAATATTCTAAAAATAAATAAATATATATAATATATGTATTTACTAAACGTTCAAGTAACGTTAATAATGAATTTGCGAGGACAATATATATATATATATATTTATATATATTAAGGGTTATCATAAATATCCGGTTATTTCAATAAAAATCCAACGACATAAGTTTATATATTAATCTACCCAAGATATATATATATATATATATATATATATATATATATAGGGAGAGGATCATTTGAGAACCAATTTGGTTTGAGAACTAAAAAGAACTAATTTGAGCCACAAGTTTATTTACATGTATCCCCCCTCCCATGAATTGTAGTGGTCCCCCCTGAAATTTGTGGTTGAGATTTAGTTCTCAAAAGTTCTCAAAAGAAAAAGTTCTCATTTGAACCTAACCCTATATATATATATATATATATATATATATTTACCTTTTTGTAAAACTAGAATTTTATATCAATATATACATATATAGATGTTAAAATTTTATTTTTAATTTCATGACAAGCTAAACATATTTTACAATTCAAAATGTGATCTTACGAGGTTTAAATGATCCTAAGTGTGTTTTACGAGGTTTAGATACGGCAAGGAACGATTTTGGTATAAAATCTAGTAACCAAAGGCTCAAATCAACGCTAGAACAACAAAAATAAAAACTATGGAGGTCACCGGGTTCGAACTCGTGACCTCTGGGTCCAACAGCGAGATTCTAACCACTCGGCCAGCGGCCCAATCTGTTAACATTTTAGCCAAGAATGGTTTTGTATACAAACTGTGCCCAGAAAACCAAATCCAGAAAATAGGGAAAAAGAATGGCGAGGGCCGGATTCGAACCCGCACCCCTCACGAACCGAATCCGCGACCGAACCAGTAGGCCTGATTGGCATCTGGTAATCTACTCGACTTTTATTTTATTTAACATATAGCTAACACATGTCATCTTCTTCCCCACAAACCCTAATGTCACCGGAGATATTTTCCGGCGACCGGAAAATCGGGAAACTTGAAAATAAACTTATAAAAAGGTGCGAATAACATTAAGGAATCGTTACCTTGAGTCGAAGATGTGATACAACGAGTTTTAGACACCGAAACGAAACCCGAACTTCAACCGCGAACACTGAGCAATGTCGTGATTCAAACTTCTGATGACCCCTGGTTGTTCGTGAGGGTTTCACGATCACAGTGGTGGTCGCTAGGTGGTGTAACAGTGGCTAATTAGTGAGAATTTGCCAGAATTATGGGTTCACCGGAAAACTTTTAAAACAAACACGAGAGAAGGGAAAGGATACGGAAGAGAAGGAGGACGAGTGATGTGAATGGAGTGAATAGTGATGGAGAATAGTGAGTTATACGCCATGATTAACAACCTCAAGTGTAATAATAATAATCCTTAAGTATTAAAGTCTATGATGCATGCATGTTAATAATAATCCTTAAGTGGTGCGTCCTAGCTCGTGGCAGACAATCCAATTTAGCGACCTGAGAAATAACATGCTAAAGTGTCAACACAAAGGTTGGTGAGTTCACAGGTTTAATCAGTTCATCAGTTTAACAGTTCAGAAAAATCCAATTAATATATCAATAGTTAGCTAGACTATTTTCAAGAAATTAGTGCATGTTTGACTAGATCAACTAGCTATCCAGTTACTGAAGCTCGACAAGTTCAATTATGCCTTGTTAAGGCTGAGAAGTTTATAACACCCGTTCGATATTCAATCGTGCCAGAGCAACTGACCCGGGTGGGGCTGTCAAACCCAGTAGATCTACTAAATAAGTTCCCGCTGATGTCACATTGACAATAACTCTAAAAGTGAGGAATTTTCAATAAGTGTGTCACTATCATTCAGGTGAGATTCTAACCACTCGGCCAGCGGCCCAATCTGTTAACATTTTAGCCAAGAATGGTTTTGTATACAAACTGTGCCCAGAAAACCAAATCCAGAAAATAGGGAAAAAGAATGGCGAGGGCCGGATTCGAACCCGCACCCCTCACGAACCGAATCCGCGACCGAACCAGTAGGCCTGATTGGCATCTGGTAATCTACTCGACTTTTATTTTATTTAACATATAGCTAACACATGTCATCTTCTTCCCCACAAACCCTAATGTCACCGGAGATATTTTCCGGCGACCGGAAAATCGGGAAACTTGAAAATAAACTTATAAAAAGGTGCGAATAACATTAAGGAATCGTTACCTTGAGTCGAAGATGTGATACAACGAGTTTTAGACACCGAAACGAAACCCGAACTTCAACCGCGAACACTGAGCAATGTCGTGATTCAAACTTCTGATGACCCCTGGTTGTTCGTGAGGGTTTCACGATCACAGTGGTGGTCGCTAGGTGGTGTAACAGTGGCTAATTAGTGAGAATTTGCCAGAATTATGGGTTCACCGGAAAACTTTTAAAACAAACACGAGAGAAGGGAAAGGATACGGAAGAGAAGGAGGACGAGTGATGTGAATGGAGTGAATAGTGATGGAGAATAGTGAGTTATACGCCATGATTAACAACCTCAAGTGTAACCGTCGAGATTGATGGCCGGATTGATGATTGCATTGAACGCAAATTGCGTTTCTTAGTTTTGAGCATTTGAGCGTACTGCCATTAATTTGGCTTTCCTATAATTGCAACTTCAGTCCCTCCCTAACTTACAACATAGGAAAATAAGTTTGAGTATTATAAGACAACCCCTCCAGGTTTTGATTTAACACAAACATGTTTGAAGAATGACAAGTTAACAAAGTTAATGAGAAATGTTTTTAATGCCAAATACACGAGGAACGTCAATATACATAAATTGTATAACGTTTATAACAAACATAAATATCGTTTTACTAAAATAAATCATGGGGTATAACTCCACAATCATTTATTTAAAATCACATTAAATCATAATTTTATATTTAAATCACATAACTCTATGATTAACTAGATCGCGAGATTCGCGCGTTGCGCGACCGGTTATAAATTTTCGTGAATTTAGTGTAGCACACTTACTATGCAGCCATCTCCTTCTTTTCAGGCAAGCCAGGGTCAACGAATAACCGTGTCCCAGCGGTGCACTGCAGCCTTACACTACCTGGCAGGTAAAACTTTTTTAACTTTGGTATCATCTATAATGGATTTTCAAAGTACATGCCACTATTACGTACCTGGAATTGGGACAACTCTCAAAGCCGTTGCTATAAAAATCACTTCGTGGTCGACCTCAGTAATGTTTGGGATTATCAGGTCCTCATAGATGTTGTTCCACAGACTGACAACGATGAGTCTCGACCTGCAAATTGAGAGTGAAGCATTAGATAGGTCTTTGTTGGTTAATGATGCAATGTTTCTTACCCAGGCGCCTGCAGAGTTACCCTCAGGACAGTCGTGTTCTCCTCTATGTGCGCTTCCTCAAGGTCCGTGATCTTACCCATATAGTCTGGAATTGGAAGAAACTGATTGTTAGTTTTACCTATTAAGGAACAGTAGGTTTGCAGGTGTCGTACCTATCAGCTGACGATTCAGAATGGGCCAGTTATTCAAGTGATGCCTTGCCATAAAGTTAAAGTACTTATATGGGAGTTGCAGATTGTCCTCTAAAGGGACTGCTACCAGGTTCCTGTCAATCTGGATTGCAATATCAATCGGAGCAACCTTGTCGAAAGGTGGAGGGGCGATTAGAGTGTATCTGTATATGTCATATGACATCATTTTTTTTAGCTTGTGGCGCACATGTACCGCCTCAGTCCCCTTGAAAACTGCTTGGATAGCATCCCCCTGCGAATAATATTCGTTCCATATGTTAGTTAGGCTATAGAATAAGTAAATAGACCCCTTTTTACCCATTGTGTTGTTTTTGGACTTACATTTATGTCTAGCAAAAGGCAGGTCATGGCTGGGGGATCATTCAAAGCTTCCCACATGTGAATAACCCTCACGCTTAGCCAAAAGGGCTGTCTGTGTTGTGTTAACTGATACACTGTTGTTCGTAGAGCCATTACCTGTTAAGACCAAAGCAAAGACAATGTTACTCATTTTCTGTGTATTTTGTGTATTTTTAAGAACTACTTCAGAAATTTGAATTGCTTCTCAACTTAAACCAGAGCAGAAACAAAGTCAGGTATTTGCATTGACCTCAGATACTATGTAAATTAGAAACAAACGGACTCAAAATAACCAAATATTGAAATCCTAGATAACATTGATCATCTATAGTCTGTACCCTTAAATAATAATCATAAAGGCTTGGTGATTGAAGTGGCATTTTTTAATTTTTGACTGTATTAAACCCTAAACCAGTAAACAGAGCACGAATTTTGACAACAAAATCTTAGGTCAACGAAGCTCCGTTCGTTTCATATTTTTAGCTATTAAACACCGAACGACTGAACAGAGCACCAAATCGGCTCCTAATCAGACAAAGAACAGGTGAGAAAACGAAAAGACATCCTTATTAGAAGTTTTCCACTGCTCGGATGTACATAAACCAGGCCTATAGCTGGAGCCCTGTTTACCAACCGCCGCTTCCATTCCTTATTAGAAGTTTTCCATGTATACTCAGATAGATAATCGATGTAACGTAGGTGGCGTCCGGTCAGGTCACCCCTGTTACTGTTCAACCATTCAGTCAACGTACTCTTTGCTGTCAATGGGTTGTCAACCACGTCTGTTAACAGGGTCCGGTCACGAAAAGTAACATTTTGCTTTCCTTCTAAATGAACAGCAAGAGCCTGAACTGCTGGCCGACGATTATGAATCCGAAAATTGAGTATTCGCCAGGCAGCCTCATGTGGACACACAAATCTACCATCAACAAAATTGTGTATTTCATCTATCTCTATACCCTGGACCGGAACTGATGTAGAGGCGCCTGCTGAAACTGAACCTGGCAGAGTGGTTGCTGGTTCAGGGGCTGTTGTTGACTCAGAGGTGACTTTGTACTTAACCCGATCAGGCCCTTTAGAAATGTACTTAAACAGATATTTACTCATCATACTCCAGCCACAATGTTCAACGTTTATATGTGCTTCAAATCGCGTACATAGCATTTTATTGTATGGCACAACAAAGCGGCTATCCACCAATACCCCGCCCTTCTCAACTGATGGACCGTTGCGTCTCCTTCTATAATGCACACGACCATCATCATCGAAGCGAGTCTCCATTTGATAGTCTCGAGGATAATTTTTAGAACACTTGCCATTGTGCATACATGGAGAATCCTCTCTAGCCAGACCACATGGGCCATGAATCATCGATTCAGTGATTACCTTGTACAGTACTGGATCTGCATCTCTATCAGGTATCTCGGCACAAATGAACTCGTCCACGCGCTGAGGTGTCTGGACTCTATACGGTTCAGTAACCCACAGCAAAGTGTGACAGTGTGGCAGGCCTCGCTTCTGAAATTCGATGGTGTAAAGGTCTGGAAAAGGGTTAAGACGGAAGAATGTGTAAATGTGTGCGCAACATAAAGTAATAAAATGAAAATGAACAGGTAATGACCTGCGGCGACGACACCGAAAGGCTTTGAGTCCTTCAAAAAGCTCATGAACGAATGCACCTTCATCTCGAACACCCTAGACACGATCTGAGGTATATCTTGAGCAGTCAACAGTGGGTTGCGTGTAAGGTGTCTAGTTATCTCTGGCCACTTAGCGTTGCATGTGAATGTGATGAAATACTGCGGATTCCCATGAACACGACAAATAGCAAGCGCATCTTGGTAATGTTTATACATATACCTTGGCCCTCCCGTGAACGAAGAAGGCAGGAAAACCCGCTTGCCAACGCTGTGACCTTCGGTGTCACCCCTCGATATAGCATCATGCACCCCACTCAAAAATTCTGTTCTTAGGCTGTTTTGGTTAGCCTGGATGTAATCAAGCCTGTTACGCTCTATACAAATATACGCATCCACTAAATACTGCTGTAGAAGTCGGCCTGCGTCAAGTAAAACTGTGTAAGTGCCGGGACGATCATGTATCTGGTAACTGTAGAACATATTCATCGATAGGCGTGTGTCTGTGTCGCTCGAAGTGGATGGTATCCTGAGAGAGGGGGACCAACCAGGCTCACCGTACGGAAACAGAAGGGGATACTGTAACGACATATACGATGTATGTAAATTGCTAACACGCTGGGGGAAACCATCTCTGCTGTGCACAATTATGTCAAAATCCCTAGATGCGGGATCATTGTCATATATTATAGCACCTAGGGTACCGATGGTAGGAGTCTCGTATGGATGTCGATTGTCACCATGGTAGAGCCGAATATAAAACTCAGGGGAATCAGCAGCACATATGTCTCTAGCGGTTCTAAAAAGGCGCACCAACACATTATGATCATCTAGAATACGCAGTAACGACGACACAACATCAGCCTTTAATTTATTCCTACCATTTTCGTTAAAGAAAGACATACGATTGGAAACCTCATTAGCAGTATCATAAATATAAAGCTGTAAGAATTTTGGCTGTTTTGGCCCTATGGGGCACAAAGTACCAAGCACATGAGAAACCTGCCCGACAACCTTAAAAACATAAGGACCACCGCCTTTGTTAATAGAATCGTCAACATCCGCACCGAAAGAGGTCATTGCAAACATTGAATTGTAGCGTCTTATATTTAACAGAAAAGAACGGTTTTGAAAAAGAGCTTTAAGTTCAGGAGGAGGTTGTTTTGGAAAGGGTAACTTAACACGACCGCCCCTACAACACATGTTATATCTGGGAGGTTCATTTAGAGGTGACGATTTAACACGCTCAGCAAACCAAAACGAAGCGCCACAGAATTCACAAATGCAGCTACAGTCACCCAAATCCTCGTATGGATATTTTTGAGAAGCAGCCATAGCAGCCACGGCCCCACGATTTCTACCACGCCGCCTGGAAGTGAGAGCCGCAGGAGCAGCATTACGGGTTCTAGCGCTAAGGATGTTTCTAGCAGCAGCCTGAGCAGGCGTGGTAGCAGCAGCCTGAGCACCAGTGGTAGGGTGAGTCTGCCCACGCAACCTCGCCCTAAAGGCAGCCTCATATGCTGCACCGAAGTACGAAGACCGAGAACGCGCTGCTGGTGAAGGTGGTAACGATGAACCAGCAGCTGATAGTCTCTGCGTAACAGAGTCACTGGATTCGGTGACAGATGTGCGCCTTCTCTTGGATTGACGTGTCTCAATAGGCATAGCGCGCAGTCGTAAAAATGGAGCAGAAGTATAACACTTATGTAACAAAATAAATAACTAAAATTAAATAACTAAACACATAAACAACCATAAGTATTTATATTTATAACTAAGTAAAGAAATTTTATAAGTAACTAACAACAAAAATCAACAGCAGCATAAAGTAAAGCGGACTGGAAATATTTGTAGTTAACTTAACAACTAACTAAAATAGCATTAGAGAAGAATAATAGATAATAATAGATAATAATAAAAACGATAGATAGTTAAAATACTTAAAAAACAATACATAAAACAAACAGGAATGAAACAATGTACATAAAACAAATGCGAAGCGGAAATAACTTACGTAGCAGGCTCCATTTCGATGATCAGCAAGAAACTCTTTCAGATAGTCCTGAAATTGTAACAATGGGAAACACAAATAAAGTCCACAAAAGACATAATCCTCAAAGGAAACACACATACAGTAAATGACTATAAAGGTAAACTACTAATTTCTTCATTTGCAGATCCTTGATTACTACAAAAATACCAAATAATAACGGTGAACATTAAACAGATTAAACTTTCAAGACGAATGTCGAAGTCTAGCCTAAGTTCCACCATAATGAAACAAATCAGAAAGTTTGAAGTTGAAAACCACAATGATACTGCAAAGGACTTTATTTCTACACATCAAACAGGCAGAATTAACTACACAAATAAGCAAAGGACTTTATTTCTACACATGAAACAGGCAGAATTAACTACACTGAGCACATACAAACCAAAATAGTAAACAGATAAAACTTTCAAGATGAAGTGCCCTAAGTTCCAGCATAATGAAACAGCAATCAGAAAGTGAACCTCAATCAAACAGCCCAGAATTAACTACAGTGAGCACATACAACCCAAAATCTGCAATGCAGCAATCAGAAAGTGAACCTCAATCAAACAGCCCGAATTAACTACAGTGAGCACATACAACCCAAAATCTGCAATGCATGCACTGAATACAGTGAACAAAAACTAAAAGGGTAAACAGGAAGCAAACCAAATCAGAGCAACCCAACAGTTATTGAAATCAAACGGGAAGCAAACATACCGATTGAAGAACTCGGGGAGCAGCGTGGAGGAAAACGGTGTGGTGCACGTCGTTTAAGTAGATCCAAAATGCAATAGAAGGACATGAGAACTAAAAAAAACCTTGCGCCCAAAGATACCAGCAGGAAATGGCTGATGGAGACATGGCTGAAGGTGAAAGTACTGATTTAGGGTTTCAATGAGTACTTGAGGAGTACTTGATGGCGAGTTACCGGTTAACGATGAAGTAAGGAAAACCTTGCGCCCAAAGATACCAGCAGGAAATGGCTGATTGAGACATGGGTGAAGTTGAAAGTACTGGTTTAGGGTTTCGATGAGTACTGAGGAGTACTTGATGCGGTTAACGATGAGATAACCAACCTCACCGTACGCGTCCCTTTTCTGTGGCCCAGTCCCTTTTCTCTGGCCCAATCTACTTGGCCCAAACGGAGCCCAACGGCCTTAAGGGCTGGTTGAAGCATTCAGGCTGAAAATTGTCAAACGTTAAAAGGGTTGCATTTCCGTTAGAATGGGTGCATAAAAGAGCAGTACCTAGCGCTTGGAGAGTTGTACCTTGACGGAAAACACTATTTGAGGCCAATGCAATTGTTAATAGGGGGTAATAACTTATAGTTAGAATCCTTAAATTACATAAAATCATAAATGTAATTAAATCATGTTATTATGACTCCCACTCCCAGACTTGGCTCTAGAAGGGGTCACGAATCGGATTTACTCATGAACACAAGCTATCAACAGAGATAACTAAGCAGCGAAAATTTTAAACTTTTATTTATTTGCCAAGTACTACAAAGTAAGAGATAATTTACATAAGGAAATACTAACTGTCACTACGTTTTATTGCTATAACTATGCCAGCTTGCCAAAACCCTCCTTCCGTCCGATAGCTTGCCCGTCTAATCCCTTATCACCAGGGCCTTCTCATAACTAGTTGAAGTCTCACCTTGACCTGACATACATACATTTTTGGAAAAGGTCAGCTTACGCTGGTGAGTTCTATATTTTAGAACCTTTACCTCGGCGTGAGGTTTAAAACCCTTGGACCTGCAAGATCCCTTTTTCACAGACATTTATCAAGTATAATATATATCGCAATTATACAACACGTAATATTCTTTAACAGGAAACACCCCTTATAAAACCATTTATCCCGCTATCCCTTCCTACAACCCTAACATTTATTACCAGTGTAAACCCTGCTAATGTATAAGCAGAGAAACTATCTTTGCCGACTGCCGAGTTTACCCCTCGAGGGTATTCCCTATAACGGTCAGTCGCCCCGCTTTCCTTTATTTGCTAACTGCCGAGTTTACCCTTTTAGGGCATTCCCTGTAACGGACAGTTGCACCGCCTTCCCCTATTTGCTTACTGCCGAGTTTACCCTTTTAGGGCATTCCCTATAATGGACAATAGCTTTTTCCTCCTTTCTATTTGTAGTGGTCTCTAATCCCATTGAGCAACACTACCTCCGAATTCCCCTATATTACTACCCGCCCTTGGTTAAATACCCAAGTGACTTAAGGTTATTAGTAAACAGTGATAAGGTCTTCATATACTGCAACAAGTGGACATCCCCCAATTTACCGTTGGTGTATGTATACGGGGCGTATCCTCCACACTTCTGATATACCGGGTAACTAATATTATTATGCTTATATATAGGAAGTACCAGCGGCGTATCCACCATATAATAATAAAGCGACTGCATCACCTGTTCTCATATAATCATACATATTCACTATAACGTTTACTAATAAATCCTTTATCACTTGACTATTTAATTTCAAAGCAAGCATAGCACATATCATATCACAGTCATTATAATTACGTTAGAACACATATAAATGATTTAATATCATTTGCATAATATATCATATATATATATATATTTATCTATATATAGTATCCCAAAAGCCTTCTAACAGTTTATCGATTCAAGATATTTCACGTGTAGGCATTTCCATAATAGTTCACATATAAATATCAATCCAGCAATATTAAATAGTTTAATATATTCCTTAATCAATATGACCTTAGCAATTTGATATATATTTACTCGAAGGCAATTCAATAGTTTAACACTTCAATAGTTCCAATAGGTAACATTTCAGTTATAAATCATTTAGATGCATTTTATAACATTTGTATTGTAGGTCCGATATCTAACCAAACACACGATATCTAATCACAAACGAGTGCGGAATCCTCGTATGTGATCGATTCAAGAAGAATAGTAGAAGAAGAGACTCAATCTAAGGTAAAGATTGAATCTTGAATGAACAATAACTACTATCTTGAAGCTATGAAGAAATCATAAACACCAAAGAGGATGATGAAATCGTGAACAAGTATCTCCAAAGATTACATTGATCATAAACATAAGGGTTTATATAGGCATCCAATGGGTTTACTATTGGGCCCCTTGTGGATCATAAACCCAATAGTAAACCCAAACCCAATCATAAACTAGCATAAATACAATAGCAAACTAGCCTATGATTCTAATGAAACCCTCTACGCCCAGCCCAACATGTTTAATATTACAAGCCTTATAATCTAGCCTCTACAATCTTCCCCTAGGCTTGTGATATTAAATGTCTTCGATCTTTGAAATTCTTCTTCTTGAGTGGCTGGCATAGATGCTGATGAAGATTCTTTCCGCATAAATCTTCATTAGGTTTCATAACGGGCACTTGGGACTTCCTCTTGATCAGCATCAGCTCGAACTTCTTGAAATGAACAAGTTAATGAGATGGAGGATTCTCAATGACTTGCTTCTTTCGAAAGAACTGGTTCTTGCTGAATCTTCGATAACTGTCTTGAATCTCCAAAAATTAGAGGGTAAATTTTGAAAACCTCCTAACTTTGGAGAACTTGATTGTTGATCTTCAAACTTCATGATCTCTGACTGCTCTCTGTATCATTTTCTTTTTCAAAGATTTGACTTGAAATCTTCAGCTTCCCCTAAACTTGTGAGCATTTTCTTTGAAAAACTTTTGAAGCTTTTGAAAACTTGTAAAGACACCAACAACTTCCCCTGAACAGTTGCTTATTCAGATGAAAGTCTTGTCCGGCTGGTTCTTTAACTTGAGCAGCAGCAGCAACATCTTTCTATCATCAACCTGTCTGACACACATTTAAAAAAATATACTCCACCAGACATTTGATGACTGGTCTTTGGGTTAGGAGGTAATTATCATCTGTTCAGTTGATTCAAATTAACATAATTTTAACCAAAAACCCTAATATAGATTACGGGTTTTCTATAAAACTTAGCCAAACCCAAGACCTCTAAAGACTTCCCCTTAGCTGATAACTTCCCCTCAGCTAAGGACTTCCCTTGAGATAATACATATTATCTTCGAGTTCCCTTCAGATACTATGTATTATGGAAGTCTTTTCATTAGATAATAAGTATCATCCTCGAGTTCCCTTCAGATAATACTTATTATCCTCCCTCCTTCCCCTAAAAATTTGTCAAGATCTGACGGAGGAAGACTTTTCCATTAGATAATAAGTATCATCCTCGAGTTCCCTTCGGATAATACTTATTATCCCATACTCCTTCCCCTAAAAATTTGGCAAGATCTGTCGGGGGCATATTGTCATGCATTAAAACCCATGAAAAACATATTTTGACTTCTCAAATCAACCTGGCCAAGACGAAAACACACCAAAAAGAACTTAACGACTCATACACGAAAGATAAAAACTAAACAAATACTTACCAAACAAAACATGAGAAAGTTTACAAGGGATCAAACCGTATGAATCTGACTGAGGAACCCTTTTCAGCTTCAGTTACTCGACCAGTCCAGGTGATTGCCGGTATGTTTGTCCGCTTTAAACTCAAACTCGTTTAATCCCAACCGAATGCGTCATGCTTAATATAGTACAATATTACCGTCATGTTTAATTGTCCCCACACCCAAGCGTACACAGCAAAACCTACCCAACCTCAGAGTTTATTGAGGATTCACAAACCCACAACTTGAGGAACCATGCAACACCGTTATGACTACCACTTATTTCATTAACCATCAGTTGGTGATCAGGTCGGCCGCTAAGCACGCAAAGAAGACCAACTCAGTGATTATTTTTCATTTTCTTTTCTTTTTCTTTTCTTTTTCATTTCTTTTTCATTTCCTTTTTTATTTATTTATTTATTTATTATGTGGTGTAGTCATGACAGCAGAGACATGGCGTGTGAGAGAGTGAATACTAGGTAATTACCACTCTCAACCCATTTTTTCCGGGACTCAGTCTTTTAAACCATGCAACCTGGGATGGGAAACTAAACATATATATCTTTTAAGTTCACTGCACTTTCATTGGAGGTCATAAGTTTAGGTCGAGCCTACCGAGCATATCACCGTGGAGATTGCCTTTCACTTCCGCCTTACGCATGTCAGCCATCTCCAACCCGGACATTCATTTTACTTCCCCTAAACTTCTCAAAAACAAGACACAAACAATTAAAAATTGAAAAGCACACTATTTTTTAGGGGTCAACTTTTTCTTCATCTTTACATTTCTTCCCCTTGCTTTTTGATTTTTAATGTCACAATCTTGTGAACATCAGTGTTTTTATTTATTTTTTATTTTTTTTATTTTTTATTTTTTTAAAATAAAAAATAAAACACACAAACACACTTAAAAGAACAAAACACAAAATTTTGAAGATATCTGGCCAAGCTAACTTTCAAAGTATTGATTTGAAAATTGGGTTTCATGACATGCACACTTCACTGCATCTGAAGTCAAACACTTCAACAATCAATCACCAAGAGAAAATTTTAGGAAATTTGGTTTGACTCAAAACACCCTTTGCCGCTTCATTCACACAACCAAGTTAAGAACAGTACCTTTCGCGCTGAATTTTACCTTTTACCTCTCAAGGAAACATATCCTCCATAAAAATTGCTTGTCATGACATGAAGATATGTTAGCCATTGGTACCCAGGCCATTGTTTTTCTGGGTACACCTGAGGAATCAATAAAGGATACTTCTTGTAAGAACATCCCCTTTGAGAAATCAGGAAGTTGTGATGGAGCTGCCTTGATTTTTGGTTTCCAAGTTCCAGGTGATTTAACATTTGTTTTAGTCACTTTTGGAGTTGTGACTTTAGGTATTTCAACCTTCTTCGTTTTAGATTCATTTTTCAAAACAGTTTTTGTTTTAGTCACCTTTGGAGTTGTGACTTTAGGTATTTCAACCTTCTTCGTTTTAGATTCATTTTTCAAAACAGTTTTTGTTTTAGTCACCTTTGGAGTTGTGACTTTAGGTATTTCAACCTTCTTCATTTTAGAATCATTTTTCAAAACAGTTTTAGTTACCTTGGGAGGGGTAACCTTGGGTTTTTCAGACTTTGGTTGTTTTGAAAATGGTTTCATCACCTTTTTCTGAAAATTTTGGTAACTTGGAAAGCTGTTGTTTTGATTTAAAGATTTTCTTTCAGCTTTGGCAGCACCCCAATGTTGATCAGAAGGTTTAACCTTAGGAGTAATAGTCTTCATTGCTTTAGGTTTCTGCACCATCATCGGCTTAGACTCAACTGACTCTTGAGATGAAACCCTTTGACTTTGCGGATAGTAGGGTTCATAGTGGCGATAAAGACAGTTTCTAGCAATATGACCAGCAATGCCACAATTAAAGCAAGTCTGCTTCTTTAGATAGAAGTCAGACGTGTACCCATTTGTCTTTGGTGGCATATATGGAGCTAGTTTGCCTTGTGCCTGCTTCTTTGCTTTGTCTGCAACTCCAGATTTGACTTTCTGCTGGATCCTCGAAGCCTGTGTTGAACCTGTCCTCATCGTCTTTGTGCTCTCTGGATTTCCTGATGAAGAAGCACCATTCTTGCAACTGCACTTACAACTGCATGAAGCAACTGAAGAAATGGGAGACACAGCTACTCCCTTGAGTTTTTCATTCTTCACTCCAGCTGTTGGCTTCATACTTCGATGCTTGATGGTGATCTTTGGCCTCTCAACTTTAGGTTCACTTATCACTCCATCGGTTATGCCTTTGAACTTGGAGGAGAAGGACGGTAATTCATATCCTACATCTGGTTCTTGGTCAAACATTGATCCAGATGTCATAAAGATCTCAGGCCGTGTCGTCAAGATCACCTTTTCCCTTTCGACTTTGTCAATTACCTTGAAGTATGGGGTTTCAATTTCAGGATATGGTTTCAACTCTATCCCAGCCTCATCAGACTTAGAGTTGTGACATCTGTTATACTCCTGGCACTCAGCATCATCTCTTGATACGTCCTCTATTCTCCCTTCACCATATGTCATGTTTGCCTCGTTGTCTATTTCCTCTTGAGTCAATGGTGTAGTTCCAACCAAGACACTATCAATAGGAGGAGCAGCTTATTTATAATCAGACTTGGTTCGTTCAACTTGACCCTCACTAAGAAGTATTCCTACAATGTCTCTGGGAACTGGTGGAGGAATGATGCTGTTTGCAGACAGAGACTTATCAGACTTTTCTGACCCAAACCCCGTTTTATCTTTCCCAACTTGGCCAGTTACAACAGCAAGTGACAATTCCTTTCCAGCATCGAGCATTCTTTTGCTTCTCATTTGATTCATATCAAATTTAACTTGCAATTCATTGTACTTATGTGTGATCTCATCTACCTGATTCCTAAGCTCAGCTATTTCTAACTTAGCATTGTCATACAGGAGAGTTTTCTCAGTTTCCAGTTTTTGATATTTTACTATGTCTAGCTTTTGAGCCTTTACCTTATCCTCATTCTTTTGCCATCTACCCTTAAATGAACTCCTTTCACATTTTATCTCAAACAATTCTATCTGATAATTTTTACAGATTTGCCTAAGTCCAGGAATTATACGAGCACAAGTAGGATTGGGGCATATCTCAGTTTTGTCAACTTCATCTGCGAAAGCATCCTTTTCCTCAACCACTGAACTCATTTTCTTTCTTTAGATATGCAGCTCCTGAAAATTTAGAAAAATCAGCAAAAACGGCAAAATCACTATTCAAAGAATAGTGTCAAAAACATAAAACTGAAAAACGGAGGCCTTCGGAGTGGAATTTGGGGGTCCAAATGAGCTCCCCTGGACTTTAGTCTGGGGTAATTCTGGGGCTTGATGTCACGAACGTCGTGTAAAAATTTGAGCTTCTAACTCCAAACGAGTCAAAAGTTACGCCCGTTTCCGTGAAAGTGTGAAAAAGAGACTTTTTGTTGCAAATCCAGTTTCCGATCGTAAACCCTGTTTACGATCGTAATCTCCTATGGATCGTAAACACCTTCAGTCGTAAACTTGATTCCGATATTTCTTAATCGTAAACAGCGTATCCGATCGTGATGGATCGTAAACACTCGATTCCGATGAAAATTTATCGTAAACTCCGATTACGATTCTCGTTTCCGGTAAGAAATTGTCGTGAACACACGATTATGACCAAGCACAGTCGTAAACTCGAATCTTCGGGTCGTAAACACGATTCTGATGAAGATCTTCAACAAATGCAATCGTAAACCTTCAAATAAACCCAGAAAAATGTCGTAAACACTCAAGAATAGTAGCAGCTTGATCGTAAACCTTCAGTCAGCCTTCAAATCTTCAAAAACTCGAAACTTTTCCAGAAAATACTTGAATCTAATATCGTGAGAACCTCGAAACACTCGTTTCTTAGCTCTGATACCAATTGTAGGTCTGATATCTAACCAAACATACGATATCTAATCACAAACGAGTGCGGAATCCTCTTATGTGATCGATTCAAGAAGAATAGTAGAAGAAGAGACTCAATCTAAGGTAAAGATTGAATCTTGAATGAACAATAACTACTATCTTGAAGCTATGAAGAAATCGTAAACACCAAAGAGGATGATGACATCGTGAACAAGTATCTCCAAAGCTTACATTGATTATAAACATAAGGGTTAATATTGGCACCCAATGGGTTTACTATTGGGCCCCTTGTGGATCATAAACCCAATAGTAAACCCAAACCAATCATAAACTAGCATAAATACAATAGCAAACTAGCCTATGATTCTAATGAAACCCTCTAAGCCCAGCCCAACATGTTTAATATTACAAGCCTTATAATCTAGCCTCTACATGTATGTATATCAGCCCGAAGACATTTAAAACATTTAAGATATTTAAGAGTGGGCTCATAGAACTCACTTTATCCCTTTAACTCGTTTACTTGAACCGAACTTCCGCAACGATTCCCGATTTAACCTAATTTGCGTATCGAATGACGTTAACGCAAGGCTTTATACAACAAATACTTTCTATGTTTATTTTAACATCTTATTATCTTAATAATATTCAATTATTAAGTTTATCCCTTTTTAAAGGTCAAAATGACGAAAATGCCCTTTAGGCAGTTGTCCTTTTCTTTTAACGATAATATGAAGACGCGCATTCCTATAAGTAAACGCTCACCCCGGGATCGCCCAGTGAGGTATGCCAGGTCCCAGTTGGAATTTATGCGACACCCCCGCTTTGCCAGAAACCTCAGAGTACAGGCTCTTACCCTTCCGGTCCGCATGAACTTCTAAATATCCGATTAACTCGGTATCTTTAATACTTTATCATTTATCTAATTTAAGCTCATATATGCTTATTATATATATAAACATGTTACCATATAAAAAATCAAGTCCCCATACCCTCCGGATTATTTTATATTAGATAATCATATTTACAACCCTAATTTCCCGTTTTTCTCGTTTCTTTATCAAAACTCATTTTCTTTTCAAACCAACTTAGGGTATTATCCATTATTACATTTTATAACATGCTTTAAAATATTAAAGCTTAACTCATCACCGTTTATGAAATTTTGGCATTACGACGTGTAGAAAACCCTAATTTCATATATTTATTAAATAAATATCAAAACTTCTTTTAAAACGAAATAAGCTTAGGGATTTTGTTTATAATATTATATTATAATATTCTACAAAATATCAGGCCCTAATATAGTCCCAATTGTCACTGTTAACAAAACCTTTGTTTAAAAAACCTAATTTCATATTAATTTTTAACTAAATATAAAACATTTTACGAACATAAAATTAACTTAGGGCTTTTATAGAAAACATTATTTTAACAACATCTGCAAAGTTTCAGGTCCTAATTCCCACCCGATTGCTTGAATTTGAAAGAATAAGTTAAGAACCCTAATTTTACCCTAGATTTAGAACTTGATATAAATGTGGATATAATGTGAAATTATGATGGGGCTTTTGTAGATCATACCTCAAAACGTGGGACTGCAGGAGATCAGCCTCTAACTCCGAACGATTTGCTCGAATTTTGAAGATGAAGATCGCGGTAGTGGTTTAGGGTTTATGGAGATAAATCTCGTGAATTGGCGAGTTTCTAAGCTGTAATCGAGGGTCTATTTATACATATGAAGGTCGCCTCTGGTCCCTCCATGTAGTAGCATGACGAATTCGAAGTAAAACGATACGTATGGGACGAATCGTGGGTTGCAAGGTGAAACCCGTGGAAAATTTGCGATCTAGAAGTAGTCGCGTATCGCGACGGAAAGAGAGAGGGGTCTCGCGACCCGCAACCTACGTTGGCGAATTGGCAGAATTTGTCCCTCTAGTTTTTATTTATATTTTAACCCCTAAACCTCAACCGTTCTATCATTTTATGCACCAAATCATTATAGGACATATTTATAAAAGTTTCTAAGGCTCGGGATACTCTCGATGATATACGTATACATACGTATATATTTTTATATATATTTTTCATTATTTACACCTTTGGCCCCTCTAACTTTACAACACTTATTATTTTATGTTTCGAACCACTTTAGGATATTTTTATAATGCTTTATAAGCCTCGGGATACTTATAAAAGTTATTGTGACGCCCACTCCTAGACTTGGCCCTAGGAGCGGTCACGCATCGGATTTACTCATGATCACAAGGTACAACAGAGATAACTAAAGCAGCGGAAATAAAAACTTTTATTCATATGCCAAGTATTACATAGTAAGAGAGACAAATACAAAAGAGAAATAAACATCTCCACGCCAGTTTTCAGAAATGTCTTCTCTTGATAGCTTGACATTGTCTTGATAGTATATGCCACCTAGTTCCTGCTCACATCTCAGCCTTCCCTTTTCGATCCGAAGGTCCAGCCTCATCTGACATACATAACTTAACAAGTCAGCTTACGCTGGTGAGTTCTACGTTTTGGGAAAACTTCACCTTTCGAAGGCACTTAGGTTTGTCAAACACATTTCTGCAATTAGACAATCAAACACAAAGCATATAGCACATATATATTCACATATTCTAACCTCGTGAATAGACTAACCTTCTGTTGCTTTGTCATCCTTGTCTCATATTAAATGCTATCTTAGGGAAATAGTGTTTCTATTTGCTTTACGAACACATCGTGTAGCAATGGTCCCTTTAGTTTTGACACTATATAGCTTTGACGCTATCTGGCTTTGACGCCGCTTAGCTTTGACGCTTTCTGGCTTTGACGCCGCTTGGTTTTGACACCATTGGGACAACACTATTTAACCTCTTGTTTCAGAAGCCCCTTACTCCCCAATCTTTTCTCGATTACCATCCGTAATCTATTCTACTAGAAACATTGAAATGGCAATCTATCTTTCCTCTAATCATCACCATACAATCAATACATATAACATGCAATTATAATAATTGAAAATATTTTCACACAATGTTATGTATATCAGCCCAACACGGTTTAAAGTATTTAAACAATTTAAAAGAGGGCTCATAGAACTCACCTTAGCTTTGCGAAGCTATTATTCTTGGGTTAAGTTCTCGTGAATCAGTTTCTTAATTCCTTTAACGTAATGTCCCTATCAAGACATCCTAAAGGTTACAATTCACATTTAGGATTTACCCCATTATCCCAAAACCCAACTCATTATTGGTTAATATTCTTAATAGTCAAAATAACCATTTTGCCCCTTTTACATATTTTGTCATATATCTTTCAAGTCTTTGCTCCTTAACGTTTACCGCTCGTGTTTCCTCATGACCGATCATTTGGCAGAATTACTATGAGGAATAGTCACGGGGTTTGGAATTTGGTGACGATCGTTACCGGCCGTGTAGGCGTCATTGACGACCATGAGGCGGAATTACTACAATCGTTGCACCGAGTAATTTAATTATAAATTACCATAATTTGAACTCATATATACTTAATATATATGTAAACATGTTACCATACCAAATTTCAAGTCCCCATACCTTCCGGATTATTTTATATTAAATATCCATATTCCGAAACCCTAATTACCCATTTTTCTCGTTTCTATAGTAAAACTCATTTTTATTCAAAACCATCTTAGGGTATTATCCATTATGACATTTTATAATATCCCTTAAAATGGCAAAGCTTAATTCAAAACCGTTTACTCGATTTGGGCAAAACAATGTCGTGAAAACCCTAATCTTGACCCGTTTCCAAAACTCATGCCAAACCTTCACCAATTCTGAAATAAACTTAGGACTTTCTTAAAACACATCAAATTAGGATTACCTACCAAAATTCAGGTCCTAATTCCCACCCGATCATCAAATTTTACCCAAACAAGCTCAAGAACCCTAATTTGAGCATAGTTTTAAAAGTCATACTTAGAGATTGATTTAGCCAAAACTGAAAGAGGTTATTTTAGACCTTACCTAATAATGCTTGACTGCAGAAATTCGGATCTTAACTGTTCACCGTTTGAGAGAATTGCTCGTTTGAAGATTCTGCGTTTTCTAGGGTTTTCTATGGGGTTTTTGAGTGAATTCAAGCAGATTATGTCGAATTGGGGCTGCTATATATAGCCATTAGAGGCGTCCCTTGATCCTAACACGTGTATAGGTGAGTAATCAAGTTAATTTGACGCGTGGATGGTGATTTGGTGCTCAACAAGGCTGAAAACGTGGCAAAATCGCGACCAAAAACATTTCTGCACCTGTAGCTGGCTCGCGTATCGCGCCAACTGGGAGGGAGTCCCTCGCGATACGCATGGTAACTTTGGGCAATTGACAGTTTTGGTCCCTGTGGTTTTTATTTACATTTCAGCCCCCTAACTTCTACCAAACTATTATTTTATGCTTAAAAACATTATGGGGCTTATTTATAAAGGTTTTTAAGGCTCGGGACATGCTTGATGATATACGTATATATACGTATATATATATACTTATATATTTATATATATCTTTTGCTATTTTACATTCTAGCCCCTCAAACTTTCCAATACTTATCAATTCATGTTATGGATCACACTAGGATATATATTTACTATTTTCTAAGCCTTAAATGTTCATAATAGTTATAGATGCGTATAATATCCGTATACGTTTATAACTTTACATAAAACACACTTTTGGCCCTTCTACTTTTCCATTAACTATTAACACATGTATGTAACTATCAATTCACACATATATCATCATGTTATTTGTATAAACATATATTTATCTCATATTTCACTTTCTTTACCTTTTAGCTCATCCGTTTATACAAATTTCATCATTTTGGCCATTAAACACGTATTTCTAACACATGCAATTTATCTAATGCATAGTTTACTATTTTTATCAATCAAACTTACGTATTGATAATATAGACACGTATTTACTATCATGTACCTGTGAAATTGGGGTGTTACAACTCTCTCCCCCTTAAAAAGGGTTTCGTCCTCGAAACATGCTCAGCTCGAGAATAACTCGGGATGAGATTCTCTCATTTCATCTTCTCGTTCCCAAGTAGATTCCGAACCTTTTCTGTGCATCCACTGCACCCTGACCATCAGAATGGTCTTATTTCGGAGTTTCTTTTCACTGCGATCTAAAATCGCAACTGGCCTTTCCACATATGATAACTTTTCGTCTACCTCAATTTCATCTAAAGGTACTATTTCTGATTCATCATATATACACTTTCTTAGATAAGAAACATGGAATGTTGGGTGAATCCCAGACAATTCCTCAGGTAGATCTAACCGATAAACGACCTCACCTACACGTTCTACAATCTTAAAAGGTCCTACGTACCTTGGGCCTAACTTTCCCCTTTTACGAAACCGAATGATGCCTTTCCAAGGAGAAACTTTTAGTAACACAAAGTCTCCAATTTGGAATTCAATTGGCCTTCTCCTCTTATCCGCATATGACTTTTGTCGATCTTGTGCCGTCTTTAATCGTGCCTTGACCACATCAAGATCTCGAGCCATATTTTCGACTACTTCTTTACTTCCTATTTCTCGTTGGCCAACTTCACCCGAACACACTGGAGTTCGACACTTTCTACCATACAACATCTCATAAGGAGGCATGCCAATACTAGCATGATAACTATTGTTGTAGGAGAATTCCGCTAGTGGTAGGTGACTATCCCAACTTCCTCCAAAGTCTATTATGCAAGCACACAACATATCTTCCAAAGTTTGTATCGTTCTTTCACTTTGTCCATCCGTCTGAGGATGATATGCTGTGCTAATATGTAATCTCGATCTCATATTCTTATGAAATTTCCTCCAAAATCGCGAAGTGAACCGAGTGTCTCTGTCGGAGACTATAGACACTGGCACCCCGTGTTTAGAGATGATCTCCTTAATGAACAAACTAGCTAACTCTTCAGAAGAAATCGCCTCACAAATAGGCAGAAAGTGAGCACTTTTCGTTAGCCTGTCCACAATCACCCAGATGGTGTCATAACCTTTAGCTGTGCGAGGTAGCTTAGTTATGAAGTCCATCGTGATATGTTCCCACTTCCATTCAGGAATCTTCAAAGGTTGAAGCTTTCCATAAGGCTTTTGATGCTCAACTTTAACCTTTGCGCAAGTCAAACACCTATTCACATATTGCATGACATTAAACTTCATACCTGGCCACCAATAGTCCCGTTTTAAGTCTTGGTACATCTTGGTTGCACCAGGATGAATTGAATAGCGTGACTTATGAGCTTCATCTAAGATCTTACCGCGAATCTCACCTAAAAGCGGTACCCACATTCGACCGTACCTAGTTTTAACTCCAAACTCGTTTTCTTCCAAGCTTCCTGCTTGGCCGACCATTCTTTCTTTCTTTATATTCTCATCCTTAAGGGCTTCATATTGGTCCTTACGAAGTTGGATAAGAAAGTCAGGAGTGATTACTAACTTATATGATTTCACCTGAAAAGAAGGATGATTATCTTTTCTGCTTAGAGCATCAGCCACTACGTTGGCCTTACCTGGATGATACATAATCTCACAATCATAGTCTTTAATCAACTCTAACCATTTACGCTGCCTCATGTTAAGATCTTTTTGTTCAAAGAAATATTTTAAGCTTTTATGGTCAGTGTAGATAGTGCACTTAACTCCGTACAAATAATGCCTCCATATTTTGAGTGCAAACACTACCGCGGCTAACTCTAAATCATGGGTTGGATAGTTTGTCTCATGGGGTTTTAGCTGTCGAGATGCATAAGCAATTACCTTGCCCCGCTGCATCAACACACAACCCAACCCTTGATAAGAAGCATCTGAGTACACTACCAAGTCATTAGGCCCATCCGGTAAGGACAACACCGGAGCCTGCGTCAACCTGGTTTTTAATTCATCGAATGCACTCTGCTGACTAGGACCCCACAAAAACTTGACATCTTTCTTCGTCAACTTAGTTAGTGGTGTTGCGATCTTTGAGAAATTTTGTATGAACCTACGATAATAACCTGCTAGACCTAAGAAACTACGAATCTCTGAGGGTGTCTTTGGAGGTTTCCAACTTATTACCGTTTCTATCTTAGATGGATCCACTAGGATACCATCTGCGTTAATTACGTGACCAAGGAACTGGACTTCCCTTAGCCAGAACGCACATTTTGAAAACTTCGCATACAACTTTTCCTTCCTTAAAGTCTCCAACACTTCTTTTAAGTGCATTGCATGGTCTGTCTCAGTTCTGGAGTAAATTAGAATATCGTCTATGAACACGATCACGAATCGGTCCAACATAGGTCGACACATTCTATTCATGAGATCCATGAATGCTGCGGGGGCATTAGTCAACCCAAACGACATCACTAAAAACTCATAGTGACCATAGCGTGTCCGAAAAGCTGTCTTCGGAATATCCTCATCTCTAACCTTAAGCTGATGATAACCTGATCGTAGATCGATCTTAGAGAACCAACTCGCTCCTTGTAGCTGGTCGAATAAATCGTCGATCCTAGGCAAAGGATATTTATTCTTAATGGTTAGCTTATTTAGATCCCTATAGTCGATGCACATTCTCATGCTTCCATCCTTCTTTTTGACAAAAAGAACTGGAGCACCCCAAGGTGAGATGCTTGGCCTTATAAACCCTTTGTCAAGCAAGTCTTCTAATTGTGACATCAACTCTTTCATCTCTGATGGAGCTAACCTATAAGGTGACTTCGCTACGGGTTGGGCTCCTGGCACTAAGTCGATCCTAAACTTTATCTCTCGATCGGGAGGAATGCCGGGTAGTTCTTCTGGAAACACGTCTGGAAATTGGCATACTACCGGCACATCTTTTAGCTCCTTAGTCTTCACCCTCGAATCGATAGCATAAGCAAGGTACGCCTTGCATCCTTGTCTTATGAACTTCTGTGCCTTGATCATTGAGATGATCTCTACTGCTGAGCTATCACGATCCCCATAAATGGATATGATTTGCCCAGTTGGTGTTCGAAGTTGAACCTTCTTTTGGTTACAGATAATTTGTGCATCGTTCTCTGCAAGCTAATCCATTCCTAACACAACATCGAAACCTCCTAACGCCATAGGGAACAACTTAATAGGTAGTTTGTACCCTTCGAACTCTATTAGGCAGTTATCTACTACCTCAGTAATCCTAATACTTTTACATGAGGCAATCTCGACCTCGAATGGTCTATTAGTCCTAATAGTTGGCCTGTCAATTAGCTCACAGAATTCATGCGAAACAAAACTCTTACTAGCACCAGAGTCAAATAACACAGAAGCAGGCACATTATTAACGAGAAACGTACCTGAAACTACATCGGGTGTTTTCTTGGCTTCGGTGGTAGTCAGGGTATAAGCTCTACCCTTCGCCTTTGGAGCCTCTTTCGCCTTTGGTGGTTCTGAATTCTTTACCAACTTGGGGCAGTTTGTCCTGATATGATCAGGGCTTCCACATTCGAAACACTTCCTTGGATCAGTACAACGATTGGCAAAGTGGCCTTCCTTCCCGCACTTATAGCAGCCAGTCGTCATTGACCTACACTCTCCATAGTGATTCTTATTACACTTGTTACACAAGGGCTTGCTGCCCTTTGATCCATTCTTTTGCTTTTTATGGTGACCCCTGTCATTCCTCCTTGAACCTTCAGCCGTCTCTGTCCACTTTCTCTTAGACTCTTCTGGTTTACCTCCTGCTCCGAACATCTCACTATAGAGATTGGAGCTTAGATTCACCGTTGCCTTGAACGTTCTAGGCTCAATAGCCTTAATGAATTCCCTAACTCGGCCAGGGAGGCCTTGGACGTATCGTTTCACCCTTTGAGCTTCAGGAGTGACTAATGCAGGCAACAATCTTGCCATAGCATTGAACTTGGACGTATATTCCCGATGCGTCATGTTTCCAGCTTCGAGCAACAAAAAGTCCTTCTCCAACTGATCCAGCTCTCCCCTAGGGCAGAAATCTTCGAGAACTAACTTTTTCAAGTCGTCCCACTTCATTGCAGCGATAGCTGCACTCCCTTCAGTCTGCTTAACCATTCCCCACCAGTGCAACGCTTCAGATACAAACGAGTGAGCGGCGTACTTCACTGCTTGATCTTCTCTGCACTCACTGATCTCAATAACTGCTTCCATCTCATGAATCCATTCGAAGGTAGCTATTGCGTCCTTCTTGCCATCATACAAAGGGGGTTTACAACCACTGAATGTCTTGAAAGAACATCCTCTACCTCCTTGTCCTTCCTCCATATCCTCTGGGTCATTCCTATTCCCGTTGTTATTTCCTCCACCTCCCGTTCCGTTAGTTCCACCAACGCCTCTTTGGACTTGGGCTATTGCTTGCGCGATAATAGCCGCTACTTGTTCGCTAGTGAACGTATTAGCTTCGACGTTAGCTTCGGGCTCGGGATTTGCTCGCGTGATTCTCCTAACTATTCTACCGTCGTTGTCATTTCCACGACTTCCTCTAGCCATTTCCTACATTAAGATGAGTGACATTTTAGGATTTATGTGACGTAGAGTTTCCAAGTTTTGAATACATGATAAACAGATAAGCGCAGACGTCAATACGTTTATTTATATATAATGTCTTCAAAACTTATCTACATCTATTCGCATGCATCCTTTGTGTCCACATCCTAGCATCAAATAAACTATCTCGCACTTGGCCATATAATAACCAGTGCTTAGGGTATACTTATATAGTTAATACCAAATTGCAGTAGCTAATTGCAATTGGGTATTTTCCATACTCATATATCCTAAGTTCCTGTCCATTATATTCCTAATGCACATTCTACCTATGGGCATAACTATCAATACTGGCATTTGTCTCATCTTACTTGGCTTCCCAGAGTCCTAGTTTAAGTCTAGACACTGCAATAGTATCTAAATCTCTTAAACCAAGGCTCTGATACCAACTTATGACGCCCACTCCTAGACTTGGCCCTAGGAGCGGTCACGCATCGGATTTACTCATGATCACAAGGTACAGCAGAGATAACTAAAGCAGCGGAAATAAAAACTTTTATTCATATGCCAAGTATTACATAGTAAGAGAGACAAATACAAAAGAGAAATAAACATCTCCACGCCAGTTTTCAGAAATGTCTTCTCTTGATAGCTTGACATTGTCTTGATAGTATATGCCACCTAGTTCCTGCTCACATCTCAGCCTTCCCTTTTCGATCCGAAGGTCCAGCCTCATCTGACATACATAACTTAACAAGTCAGCTTACGCTGGTGAGTTCTACGTTTTGGGAAAACTTCACCTTTCGAAGGCACTTAGGTTTGTCAAACACATTTCTGCAATTAGACAATCAAACACAAAGCATATAGCACATATATATTCACATATTCTAACCTCGTGAATAGACTAACCTTCTGTTGCTTTGTCATCCTTGTCTCATATTAAATGCTATCTCAGGGAAATAGTGTTTCTATTTGCTTTACGAACACATCGTGTAGCAATGGTCCCTTTAGTTTTGACACTATATAGCTTTGACGCTATCTGGCTTTGACGCCGCTTAGCTTTGACGCTTTCTGGCTTTGACGCCGCTTGGTTTTGACACCATTGGGACAACACTATTTAACCTCTTGTTTCAGAAGCCCCTTACTCCCCAATCTTTTCTCGATTACCATCCGTAATCTATTCTACTAGAAACATTGAAATGGCAATCTATCTTTCCTCTAATCATCACCATACAATCAATACATATAACATGCAATTATAATAAATGAAAATATTTTCACACAATGTTATGTATATCAGCCCAACACGGTTTAAAGTATTTAAACAATTTAAAAGAAGGGCTCATAGAACTCACCTTAGCTTTGCGAAGCTATTATTCTTGGGTTAAGTTCTCGTGAATCAGTTTCTTAATTCCTTTAACGTAATGTCCCTATCAAGACATCCTAAAGGTTACAATTCACATTTAGGACTTACCCCATTATCCCAAAACCCAACTCATTATTGGTTAATATTCTTAATAGTCAAAATGACCATTTTGCCCCTTTTACATATTTTATCATATATCTTTCAAGTCTTTGCTCCTTAACGTTTACCGCTCGTGTTTCCTCATGACCGATCATTTGGCGGAATTACTATGAGGAATAGTCACGGGGTTTGGAATTTGGTGACGATCGTTACCGGCCGTGTAGGCGTCATTGACGACCATGAGGCGGAATTACTACAATCGTTGCACCGAGTAATTTAATTATAAATTACCAAAATTTGAACTCATATATACTTAATATATATGTAAACATGTTACCATACCAAATTTCAAGTCCCCATACCTTCCGGTTTATATTATATTAAATATCCATATTCCGAAACCCTAATTACCCATTTTTCTCGTTTCTATAGCAAAACTCATTTTTATTCAAAACCATCTTAGGGTATTATCCATTATGACATTTTATAATATCCCTTAAAATGGCAAATCTTAATTCAAAACCGTTTACTCGATTTGGGCAAAACAATGTCGTGAAAACCCTAATCTTGACCCGTTTCCAAAACTCATACCAAACCTTCACCAATTCTGAAATAAACTTAGGGCTTTCTTAAAACACATCAAATTAGGATTACATACCAAAATTCAGGTCCTAATTCCCACCCGATCATCAAATTTTACCCAAACAAGCTCAAGAACCCTAATTTGAGCATAGTTTTAAAAGTCATACTTAGAGATTTATTTAGCCAAAACTGAAAGAGGTTATTTTAGACCTTACCTAATAATGCTTGACTGCAGAAATTCGGATCTTAACTCTTCACCGTTTGAGAGAATTGCTCGTTTGAAGATTCTGCGTTTTCTAGGGTTTTCTATGGGGCTTTTGAGTGAATTCAAGCAGATTATGTCGAATTGGGGCTGCTATATATAGCCATTAGAGGCGTCCCGTGATCCTAACAGGTGTATAGGTGAGTAATCAAGTTAATTTGACGCGTGGATGGTGATTTGGTGCTCAACAAGGCTGAAAACGTGGCAAAATCGCGACCAAAAACATTTCTGCACCTGTAGCTGGCTCGCGTATCGCGCCAACTGGGAGGGAGTCCCTCGCGATACGCCTGGTAACTTTGGGCAATTGACAGTTTTGGTCCCTGTGGTTTTTATTTATATTTCAGCCCCCTAACTTCTACCAAACTATTATTTTATGCTTAAAAACATTATGGGGCTTATTTATAAAGGTTTTTAAGGCTCGGGACATGCTTGATGATATACGTATATATACGTATATATATACTTATATATTTATATATATCTTTTGCTATTTTACATTCTAGCCCCTCAAACTTTCCAATACTTATCAATTCATGTTATGGATCACACTAGGATATATATTTACTATTTTCTAAGCCTTAAATGTTCATAATAGTTATAGATGCGTATAATATCCGTATACGTTTATAACTTTACATAAATCACACTTTTGGCCCTTCTACTTTTCCATTAACTATTAACACATGTATGTAACTATCAATTCACACATATATCATCATGTTATTTGTATAAACATATATTTATCTCATATTTCACTTTCTTTACCTTTTAGCTCATCCGTTTATACAAATTTCATCATTTTGGCCATTAAACACGTATTTCTAACACATGCAATTTATCTAATGCATAGTTTACTATTTTTATCAATCAAACTTACGTATTGATAATATAGACACGTATTTACTATATATATCATGTACCTGTGAAATTTGGGTGTTACAGTTATAGATACGTATAATATCCGTAAGTATTTATAACTTTACATAAATTACACTTTTAGCCCTTATAATTTTTCGTTAACTATTTAACTTGCATTTTCACACGTTTAACTAATTAAACATGTATTTCCACATATATACTCATCAAATGAATATTTCACATGTATTCATACTATTCAAACATATTTTTACATATGTATTTAATATAAGGTAATCACGTAAATGTACTTTCTCCCGGTTATCAATCATTCATATCATATAAACGTTTAGCTACGTTTTTCATGCCAATATCATATATATCAATTATCTTTGATATAAAACACATATTGTTTTTATTTCCTTATCTAATTTTATCAATTAACACATGTATTATTCATGCAATATTATCGTTTATCGATTTATTACCCGGTAATGGGTAGACATGCATTTTTCAAACGTTTTAACATGTTTAGCTATCTAACATATATATCATGTGTATTAATCACATTAATCACGTATTCCTTAAATTTAGGGATGTTACACTATATATATATATATATATATATATATATATATATATATATATATATATATATATTTGTCACCTAAAATCATAGGGTATAATTGTCACATAAAATGACGCAACATTCACATGAAATCGTAACGTATGATTTACATAAAATCATAGAACAAGAATATCAAACGTCAAACTTAAGTGCATGCTCGTTTAGTGATTACTACACAAAACCCTAATTGCTAAAGTCAAAGCAGATAAACACATAAATGTTCACACAACATTTAATACGTTTTACGTTCAGTTAATGTCAGAAAATGACCTGAAAAGTTGGATTGTCACAGTATCCCCTTGTTGAATAATTTTTTTCCTCGAAAATTGCGTAAAACGGTAAAATTTAATGAGCTAGACACAAAGAAAAGAAAAGAAAAGAAAAAAAATTCTCAGTCGATACATCATCCCCTTGTTGAAGAATTTTCGTTCGTGAAAATTAAACTAGTACCTGAACTAGATGAAGGCTGATTCTTGAATAGTCTGGGATATTTCTTCATCATCTGATCTTCGCGTTCCCGTATGAATTCAGGACCATATCTCGAGTTCCAACGAACTTTAACGATTGGGATTTTGCTACGCTTTAACTGTTTAACCTCCCGGTCCATAATTTCTACCGGTTCTTCAATAAATCGAAGTTGTTCATCCACATGCAACTCCTCGAGTGGAGTGATTAATGTCTCATCCGCTAAACATTTCTTTAAATTCGACACGTGGAAGACGTTATGTACCCCACTTAGCTCTTCAGGTAAGTTTAATTCACAAGCCGATAGACCAATTCTCTTAACAATCTCGAATGGTCCAATGTATCTCGGGTTTAACTTACCACGTTTACCAAAACGTACTACACCCTTCCAGGGTGAGACCTTTAGCAAGACCTTGTCTCCTTCCTCAAATTCCAAAGGTCTGCGCCGTTTATCAGCATAACTTTTCTGTCTATCTCGTGCGACTGCCATACGATTACGAATTTGCATGATTTTCTCTATTGTCTCGAGTACTAACTCAGGACCTGTGAGTTGACTGTCACCAATTTCCGCCCAACAGAGAGGTGATCTACACTTTCTCCTGTAAAGTGCTTCAAACGGGGCTACACCAATACTGGTGTGATAACTGTTGTTATATGAAAATTCCACTAAGGGTAAGTGCTTATCCCAACTTTCACCAAAATCAATCGCACAGGCACGCAACATGTCCTTAAGAGTTTGAATGGTCCTTTCACTTTGACCATCGGTCTGAGGGTGATATACAGTACTCATATCCAAACGTGATCCCAATGCTTCATGTAGAGATTCCCAACATTTGGATGTAAATCGAGCGTCTCGATCTGATATAATAGAAACTGGTACTCCATGTCGCGAGACGATCTCTTTAAGATAAATTTTGCCTAATGTCTCGGAGGTATCAGTTTCCTTGATTGGTAGGAAATGTGCCGACTTGGTTAAACGATCAATGATTACCCAAATTGTATCACACTTGCTCGCTGTACGGGGTAACTTTGTGATAAATCCATAACGATACCCTCCCATTTCCACTCGGGAATTTTTGGTTGTTGAAGTAACCCTGCCGGTTTTTGGTATTCGGCCTTGACCTTGGAACAAGTCAAGCACTTGCTTACGTAAGTGGCAATGTCGGCTTTCATCTTTGGCCACCAGTAAATCAATTTCAAATATTGGTACATCTTATCCGAGCATGGATGAATAGAATAACGAGACTTATGGGCTTCATCCATAATCAATTCCCTCAAATTTCCATACACGGGAATTCATATTCGGTTCCCACAATACCGGATACCATCTGATCTAACTTCCAATAACTTATCCATTCCCCGCAAGGATTCTAGTCCTATGTTCTCATCTTTGAGTGCTTCGAGTTGTGCATTCCGGATCTGATCATGTAATCCTGTATGAAAAGTAAGTTGCAACGCACGAACTCTTCTAGGCTTGGGGTTATCCTTCCGGCTTAAGGCATCAGCTAGTACATTAGCTTTGCCTAGATGGTATCTAATTGCGCAATCGTAGTCATTAAGAAGTTCTACCCAACGACATTGTCTCATGTTCAACTCCTTTTGAGCGAAGATATGCTGAAGACTTTTATGATCAGTGTAGATAGTACACTTTGTACCATAAAGATAATGTCTCCAATTTTTCAACGCGAAAATGACTTCTCCGAACTCCAAATCATTGTTGGAACAAAAATCTATGTGACTGACGCCATCAAATCTGTTTACCGAAGCATTCGACTGAAGAATCCATGTGAATCGATTTAGAGACTAAGTTGTGATGCTCGAGGCTTGCGAGATTGGACCGAAGACCGTTTTCCGGAAAAGTCAACCGTTCGGGTCAACGGTCAACGTAAAAGTCAACGGAAGATCGGTTCGAGCGAGTCAAGCTTCGGTTTATTTAATCAGCTTTGATTTAATTATCAATTTATGTTATTTACTTTACTTGTAATTTCGTTTATTCAGTTATGTATTTCTGTTGTTAGTCATCCTCACTATATATAGTGAGGGTGCCCATTACAAGTAAAAGAGTCTCCGAATGTGGAGATGATGAATTTCTTGTAGAGTGTGAGATTTCCATTCTAGAGAGAGAGTGAGTCATGGATTCTAGAGAGAGAAAGTGTTCTTCATGATTTCTTGTAACTAATCATTCGGTTATATGAAATCATTCGATATGTTCTTCATCTTTCTTGTTTATGATTTCTTGATTCATCATCATCATCTTCTTCATTTGTTTTGAGTTTTCGAATCCGAACTCGTTTTTGCTCAAGATCGAGATTCTTGTAGTGAAAATCGGTCCTAACAAATGGTATCAGAGCGGGTACCGATCAGATTCATCTCACCGTGAATCTGGTCACTCGAATCTGAGATTTTGAGCTTGAATGGTGAAGATGAGAAAACTTATTTTTAGAGACTTTTTTTTCTATTTTTTCTTCATTTCTGGATGGATTCTGATGATATGGATGAAGGATTCGTGTTCTGGAGTTCATTTAGATGTGATTCTATCTTCTACTTGTTCAAATCTGTGAGAAAATCGAAGATCCGAGCTCATTTTTTCGTAACTTTTGGGGTTTTCCCGTATTTGGGGTTTTTGAAGATTTTGGAGCTTGATTCTTCATTTTCTGGGCGATTCTTCATGTTTTCGGATGAAGTAAGGTATGAATCTCAGTGGAAAAGGCATTCCGGATCCATTGGAAGCATCCATTTCGTCTGATTCTCAACCGATTGGGCAGATCTGGAAAAACACACACTGATGGTGTAAGTGTGTGTTCTTCGTGTTCTTGAAGAATTGCAGAATTTTGGAGACTGTTTTGATCCGATTAGCTGCTGTTTATGGGTTGTTGGTGGCCACAATAATCTCGTGAATGGTTTAGCTTCATATTTCGTGCATCATTACGGGTTTTCCTTATGGTTTTGGGCAGATTCAAGCTCAACAAGTAAGTTCTTCGTGTTCATCCTTTTTTCCAGATTTCTTAACTGTTTTTGAAGTTATGAAGATTGCCTTAGCGGACTTGTTGAGTTCTTAGCGAACTTCTCCTCTTCTTAGCGAACTTGTTCCGATTCTTAGCGAACTTGTTTTGCTTTAGCGGACTTGTTCCTTAGCGAACTTCAGGAGTGTCCTAGCGAACTTCTCAGACCTTTAGCGGACTTGTTCGAGCTTAGCGGACTTGTTTTTCGTTAGCGGACTTGTTTACTGGGTCTTTGTTCGAGACTGTTTCGTGGGTTTTTGATCGTTAATATGGGTAGAGGATGTTCATACGAATTCAACGAGCTAAAATTTGAAGAATTTCGTTAAGATTTGACGGAGATATAAGCAGAATACGTTTTTCCGGCGAGATGTCGTTTTCCCGGTGGGTTTTCTCGATCAAATTAGGGTTTACGTTGAAGAAGACGTTGATGGGGACAAGCTGCTGACGTGTTAGGCGCTGAATGGTTAAAGGAGAATGTTTCTCTTTCCTCTTAGGCCGGTCAAACCCCAACAATCTTTTGGGGCTGTCGATCACAGATTGGTTGAAGGAAAATTAGTGGGCCCCATGTCAAAGAGACAACCGTTGAAAGAGGGTGAGCTGCCGCCCTCTGATTGGCTGCTGCCTCCATCACACGGATCTAGCTCTTCTAGCCGCTGGATCTGAATTTTTATTAACCGTTGGATCTCATTTTTGTGCTTTCTCAGGCTTTTTCTGATTGGAGCACAGCCAGACACACGGATCATGGTTTGAATTAATTTTCAGCCATTGGATTCATTAAATCTGACCGTTGGATCTATTGGCTTATGAATTCTGATTGGCTGCTTTTAAAGCACACGGATTGTGGTCTTGGCAGCCTCAAATCTGATTGGTTGGTTTATTTGCACATGGATTATTTATTTTTCTTGAGAGATTTAATTGACAAATTAAATATTCTGCATTATTCGTCAAACGCGGGGTATTTTTATTAGTTTTTCGAGACGAACGAGATAACGCCGCGACGGAATTTCAGAAAATTTTTTTTGGTCTCGGATTTATTTCATTTTATTGGGGTTCTCGTTTATTGACATCGCGCGCAACGTTTGCTATCGATCACTGACGGGTTAGCTTTATTATCCGGTTAATTACTCAGCTTTCTCGTTATATCTCACGGTTTATTTTTAGTGGATGCAGCGCTGTCGTCAACTAACCGGATTAACTGGAATCTCAGTTAATAATTGGAATTTATCCGATTAAATCTCTCGGATGACCGTTCTTGAAGAAATTTAACAGTTTATTTTATTTTCGCATCCAACCTCAGTCGAGCAGATTATTCACAACTGTCAGCGTCCGGCTTCCGGTTTTTCGCAAGATTGTCCGATTTCAAGATTGTTTATCCGGTTTCTCTAGGCAACCGATCGCGACGGTTCGACTCTCCGCATCTGTTTTTACGCTTCCGACTTGATGTTTTTGGGGAGATTTAGAGAAATAAGAGGAAATTATTATGGATTTGATTATCTGGTCGATTATTCGGAGTTAGAGCATGTTCAGTGTCAAACTGGTTTATCTGATTCAGTTTGTTGCGGTTTGGACTCCGAGATGTAGCATTTTCTCAGTATTGTACCCGACCGTGTGAACCGAGTGAGTCAGGACACTTGGATCTCGAACTGGAGCAACGAGAACAGAAGAAGCTTATTCAGAGGGGAACTTCTACGACAGATTGTCTCCGGTTTATCAGTTTCTCATTGAAGATGTACGGCAGAGCGATTCTTCCGCAGTTGAACAGATTTGAAAGCATCAGTCAAGGGGGAAATTGTTGGAACAAAAATCTATGTGACTGACGCCATCAAATCTGTTTACCGAAGCATTCGACTGAAGAATCCATGTGAATCGATTTAGAGACTAAGTTGTGATGCTCGAGGCTTGCGAGATTGGACCGAAGACCGTTTTCCGGAAAAGTCAACCGTTCGGGTCAACGGTCAACGTAAAAGTCAACGGAAGATCGGTTCAAGCGAGTCAAGCTTCGGTTTATTTAATCAGCTTTGATTTAATTATCAATTTACGTTATTTACTTTACTTGTAATTTCGTTTATTCAGTTATGTTTTTCTGTCGTTAGTCACCCTCACTATATATAGTGAGGGTGCCCATTACAAGTAAAGGAGTCTCCGAATGTGGAGATGATGATTTTCTTGTAGAGTGTGAGGTTTCCATTCTGAGAGAGAGAGTGAGTCATGGATTCTAGAGAGAGAAAGTGTTCTTCATGATTCATTGATTGTAATCTTTCGATTAATGAATTCATTCGACATGTTCATCATCTTTCTTGTTTATGATTTCATGATTCATCATCATCATCTTCTTCATTTGTTTTTTTGAGTTTTTCGAATCCGAACCCGTTCTTGCTCAAGATCGAGATTCTCGTAGTGAAAATCGGTCCTAACAATCATGAGTTGTATAATTCTGCTCGTGAATCTTTAACTGACGAGAGGCATAAGCTATGACTTTCTCCCTTTGCATCAGCACGCAACCTAATCCTTGCTTCGATGCATCACAATACACCACGAAATCATCACTACCTTCTGGTAGGGATAATATTGGCGCGCTACAAAGTTTCTGCTTTAGTAGCTGAAAAGCGGTGTCATGCTTTTCATTCCAGTTATACGCCGTTCTTTTATGCGTTAGTGCCGTAAGAGGTTGGGCTATCTTTGAAAATCTTTCAATAAACCGTCTGTAATAACCTGCTAACCCTAGAAATTGGCGAATTTCCGTTGGAGTTTTAGGCGCAGACCAATTCTTAATTGCTTCAATCTTGATTGGATCAACGTGTATCCCCAGGTCATTAACGACATGACCAAGAAATTGCACCTCACGCAACCAGAAATCACACTTCGAAAACTTTGCATACAATTGCTCTAAGATCAAACGAAGATGTTGTTCGTGCTCCTCTTTAGACTTAGAATATATCATAATATCATCAATGAAGACGATGACGAATTTATCGAGATATGGCTTGCAAACGCGGTTCATCAAGTCCATGAAAATCGCTGGTGCGTTGGTTAACCCGAATTGCATAACCATGAACTCATAATGACCATAACGAGTTCTAAACGCTGTTTTCGAGACATCCTCCTCGCGGACTCTAAGTTGGTGATAACCCGATCTTAAATCAATTTTGGAATAATAGCTAGATCCTTGTAGTTGATCAAACAAATCGTCGATTCGGGGCAAGGGATTGTAGAGTCTAGAATTTTATAAGGATTTTGCATTAGAATTAGAATTACTGTTGGGCTAGTTCATGTGTAAATGGGTTAAAACAAGTTAGTGGGGTTTGTGGGCTTGTGGGTTGGACGAATTTGGGGCCTAGAGTCCGAATTTTGTAGCTTGTTTAACAAGCATAAGCTTCCCTATATAAGGATAGCTTAATTAGGAGATTAGGGTTGGTTGCTTCATTGTGTTTTTGCGATTTTGGTGTTCACGAAATTCTCAAGGAGAATTTCGATCAGTGTGTAAGCAATCAAGGTTAATAGTAAAGTGTGTTTCTTCAATCGGTTTGTGTTCTTGCTCTTATTGTTATTGCTTTTTCATATTATTCTCGATTAATCTTGAATCACCTATAATCACCGGATTCCGCACGGTGGTTATAGACTTTGATATCGCGTGAGGGTTATATTTGATCCTTACAATTGGTATCAGAGCCAAGAAACGCAAGTTTTGAGGCTCTCGCGATATCCGATTCAAGTATTTGACAACTAACCGTTTAAATTTTGTGGTGATTTTCAGCATTAGCAAGTTTTAGAAGGATTTTGCTGGTTTCGAATAGAGACAGAAGTGATTGTGACCAGTTGCTCGTGACTTTGACACTTTTCGACCCAGCTAGTGACTTTTCGATCAGCCGGGTTGATCAAAAACCCTTTTCTGTCGCCTCCTTGTGATCGAGAAAGACCCCCTGTGTCTTTTTGATCAGGCAGTTTCAGTCGGAAAGTCCCCTCCAGTGACTTTTCGACCAGCAGCTTTCAATCGAGAAGTCCTACTTTGAGACTTCTCGATCAGCATCTTCAATCGGAAAGTCTCCAGAGACTTTTCGATCAGTCACCTCTCAATCGAGAAGTCCCCTCGAGACTTCTCGATCCATCATCTTGATCGAAAAGTCCCCTCAGAGACTTTTCGATCCACACCCTACTTTTCGATCGCCCTAAACTTTTCGATCAGCTACTCTTCGATCGAAAAGCACTTTTCGATCCAGCCTTGCACGACCGAAAACCCCTGTTCGACCCATTTTTAAATCCATATTCCTTGCCTCTCTGTGTTAGCAATGGCCTTTGACATGTCTACCTTGTCGAGTGCCACTCTTGAAATGGATGTCAAAATCAGAACCAATGCCAGACCACCTCGTCTGATGTCTGGCAAGGATTTTGTGACAACCGTCACTTCCCGAGTTAACTCCGTTAACTTTTACCGTTAGTCCCGCTAGTTCCGTTAGCGAGCCCGAGACCCGTTATTTGATTTATTTCATGTTTACTTATGTTTACTTGTTATTTGACTTTGGTGACTTGGTTGTAAATTCGTTTCGTGACCTTATGTGTTAAATATGAAAAATTGCATTTTTATGCTAAACCGGGCTTTGTGTGAAAATTTGGATTTTCATGTATAAATGATAAATTTATGTAACCCGACTAAATCTTACATGTTAAATAATTTAAAAACACTTGGAAACATTTTTAGAATTTTAACTTTATAACTTTTTAACAAAAACCCATTTAAATGAGTTTTATACCTTATATGTTTAAAAAGCAAAGATGAGGGGCCATTGTGTAATTATTTTAAAACACAAAAATCTGCATCTCCTCCCCTCTCCCTCATTCTTCACGACATCATCTTCATCCCATCTCTCTCTCTTCACGGTTCTCCAACGCCCACACACATACACTCAAGATTTTCGAGAAATCGAGCCCTAGGAGGTGGATTCGAGCTAAACCAAGCTGCAATAACACTCAAGCAAGCTTCATCATCTCCTCTTCTCCCTCAAATCTGCGATTTTCACCCAATCTAGTAAGCCCTAACTTTTTGAAATCCGAATTTGTGGTTGCATGTGTGATTTTCGGTGTTTATGTGCTAAATGGAGTGTTGCTATGCTCTTATTTCATGTTTTAGGTTAAGATATGTTAACTTGTGATTCGGGACAGAATTGAACTCGTGATTGGGGCTGGGTTTTGAGCTTAAATTTCTGCTATGAGTGATCTCTTATGTACATTGGGTGCTTAGTTGTGAAATTTGGACGTTTATGCCCTTGTATGCTAGTTACTTGATGAGTTTTTGCTATGATTAGGATATGATCTTGTTCATGACAGAAATTACATGTTATTATGGTTATAAACTTGTTAGTAAGTGTTGAATGGAGCAAATGTTAGCATAGAATTGAAATCCTAAATTTTTATAAACTTAAAAATTCTAACAGCTTTGACCAGAAATTTTGGTCAACTTGCAGCAGCCATAACTCTCTCAATTTTGCTCGAAACTGGTTGATTCCTTTTCCCTAGTAAAGTAGGATGTCTTAGCTTTCCAACGGCTATTCGCACACTTTCTAAAACCCCCGTTTGGTTAGTCAAAACACAGCTGCAAGTCGGGTACTCAAAGCTGTCATTTTCTGTGAGAAGTGGACTTTGCAAATTGGTTGGGCATGTAAACCTTGTTTTAATGGTGCGTTTGCAACTTGAAATTGATGTTTATATATTAAAACTAAGATCTGGAGGTTTTGGTAAACAAACTCCAAGCTTTGATCAAATTATGGATTAATCAAATTCAATTTGCCTACTTTGACCTTCTGCAACAAAACTGATTTTTGGTCAACTTTCAATAGCCATAACTTGCTCATTTTTGATCAAACATGATTGATTCTTGTTGGGTGATAAACTAGGATGTCTTAGCTTTACAACGGCTATTTATACGCCTTCTAAAAGCTTCGTTTGGTCACCCAAACTGCTGCTGCAAAACAGGTACTCAAAGCTGTTTGGAATTTTAAAAAGTAGACTTTTCTAACGGGTCGGACATGTAAACCTTATTATGTTGGGGTGTTTGCTATTTGAAATTGATGTACACATATTAAATATAGGATCTGGAGCATTTGAGGTTTAAAACCCAAAAATTGAGTGAGTTATGCCAATTTCAAATTTTCATGAACTAGTTAACTATGTGCCAAATGGGTCAACTTGCAATGTGCATAACTTCTTCGTTATTTGATGTTTTCGATTGATTCTTTTTGCAACAAGTCATGTTTAACAAGTAGTTTAAGCCTGCAAAATTTAAGATCCAAACTCCTAAGTATATAGATTTTGACTATGCCACTAGTTTGAGTGTTGAAGTTGACTTTCTGAGTCAACTTTAACCAAAATGGCAATTCTTTGAATTTCTCTCAATCTGAAACTTTTGTATGCATTGTATGACTTGTGTGACTACATGAAACATGTTTAGGTGCTAATATTGCTATTTTCGTCCTCGCGACACCTCCTAACCCGTTTAGGCCATATTTACCCAAACAGGTTGATTGTGACCGACTTGTTGAATCTTTTGCTGTGTATCAGTGCCCCCTAAGGTGAGTTCATTACTATATGTTGTTATGTCCTTTCAGGGATGATAACGTGCAGCGGTAAGGTATTCCTTACTAAGTAAACTTTTCCGACCAAATATCATATGTATCATTGAATTGATTGATAAACTAAAAAGTCCTTACATTCGGACCGTTAATATAGAATAGCTAGGTGATGTTGAGTAGTACTTG
>JBCNJP010000003.1:29337090-29354780 GCA_039602395.1 Deinandra increscens subsp. villosa
ACCTTAAACTCCAAAACTTTGATCTCAAAAATAAGGGTCTTCCAAGCGGATTTTGGGGGTCAAACTGGAGGGTACAGACCTTTTAGGTTAGTACACGTCTAGATCTCGGAAAGACGAACGTTTTGACCGGTATTGGGTTCCGTAACTCCAAACGGTTTGCAAGTTACGTCAGTTTTAGTGAAGATATGTTTTCTGCCAGCGGACCAACACAAATTGGCGGATCAAAATACTATCAGCGGACCAGTCCCGGATCAAATTAACGAAACGGATCAGATTTCGTCCGGCGGACCAAATTTCGTACGGCGGATCAGACTTTGGTACGGCGGATCAAAACTGGTACGCTGTAACTGCTGCGGATCAGACTGATGAAGATTGTCGGGGCGGATCAAACGGCGGATCAAATGTTCATCCGGCGGACCAGACTCAGTTCGAACTAAAATCGACTGATTTTCGTGAATTCGACGTTTTCGATCGAAAAATTGGTTCAAATAGGTGCGAAAACACTCCAGAAACACTCAGAAATCATTTTTTATTACAGAAACACTCGGAATTGGAAGAATTTGATGAAAAATGATGAAAACCCAAACTTTCTCTCTCTAGAATTAAAAAACTTACCAAATCACAGCAGTAGAGCAACCTGGAATGCTCTGATACCACTTGAAAAACCACGAGACGATCTTACTACTGCATGATTCGGTAATTGTATAACAACAAAAGTAAATAAAGCTTTGCTTTATTGATTCACTTAGAGATTACAAGTAGAGAGAGAAACACACTCAGTTTACACACAGTTAAGAGTTGTAGAATGACAGCACTAGTTAACTCTCTCTAACACGGACTATTTATAGTCACTTAGTTAACAGGCCAGCGGACCACCAGCGGACCATCTGGTCCGCCCGGACCATCTGGTCCGGCGGTGCATCTGGTACGGCCAGTGACTATATTATCCACACAGATGCTCTAGATTAGATACAATACACGAGACACACGTTAGCATAGGAATATGCTCTAACAATTATTTGCTTTTTCAGAGCAAATTTAGATTTATTGGAGGAAAGGAGAGAGATTGCATCCATAAGAGAGAGTAAGTATAAGTCGGAAATGGAAAGATATTATAATGCCCATGTCAAAATTTACCAATTTAAAGAAGGAGATCTGGTTCTGCGCAACAATGATGTTAGTAGAATTGAACCAAAAGGGAAATTAGCTGCACAGTGGGAAGGTCCATACAAAGTAGCAGAAGTTTTAGGCAAAGGATCTTATTTGTTGGAGGATGGAAACGGAAATATGCTAGCAAGACCGTGGAATGGCGTACATTTGAAAAGATATTATTTGTAATTTTTCTTTGGAAAGAAGGTTGTAAACAAAAAAGATGCAGAAACGGATATGTTCCTATATTAGTATAAAAGTTTCGTTGCTATGGGCAATTGTTGTTTTTAAAAAATATATATATATATATATATAAATAATAATAATAATGATAATAATAATAAATAAAACAGTAATATGCTGAGTTTGCATATAATAAACTTAAGTCCAAAGGACTAAAGTATGGTTGGCCACCATGTATCTAAAAATAGATGCGAAATCAAATTGATCAATAAAAGCATCCTTGTAAAGATGCGACCTATGGGGTCATAAGAGGTAGTCATGCACTATCCAAAAAATTCCGGAAAAAATTATAATAAGCATCCTTGTAAAGATGCGACCTATGGGGCCATAAGAGGTAGTTATGCGTTATCCAACAAATTCTGGGAAAAATCACGAAAGAGGCTAAGGTTACTCTTGTGACACCGGAAAAGGTCCATGAGACCAAAAAAGTAATTATGCATTACTAATTGCTAAGTTCAAAAACATGTGTATAATTATAGTTAAGAAACCTAATGTGTTAACATGGACGCATGTGACCACTTAGTTTGATAACGTAATTCATGCACATGCGACAAAGCAAATGCGAAGAATTATTGGAATAATGACATAATGAAGTCATGACATTCCATTCCAAAATAAAAGCATATCACATATCACGAAAAGTGCATAAAAGTAAAGGTGTTTGAAAGTTAGAAGCCCTACACATACGGGCAATCAAAAGAGAAGTCCACTCGTAGGTGGAGCAAATTGTTCATTGTTCAAAAGGGGGAATGTTGATATGAAGAGATTTACCTGGGAGAATCATGGTGGAAGTAGGTTGGTTGAGTCAGTTGCTAAAGCTTCTTTGATCACATCCAGGGGGGCATCATAAAGGGTCTTGCAAACTTCAACGAATGGGAATGATAATTTCTGAAATGAGACATTTGCTTCGTGAAGTTTCTTGCCCGCATTAGGATCAAAACCTTGACAAGCTTCTGCAGTAATTCGTGGGTCTTTAGCTGCATGGAATAATCCAGACCTCACTCCTTCATTATACCCACATGCGTTCATCGCATTGATCGCTACAGCAATGGGTGTCTTTAAAGTTGGGCCTTTGAGGATCCTATTTGCCACTTCAGGGATACCTTCACCAACCAACCATTTCTTCTCTTCTGCAAAAACTCTTTTGAGTTCCTTCAACTTCTGCGTTTCAGCATCAAGCATGGATGTGACAGTATCATGTTCTGAAAGGAATATAAAATCCATAAAAACAAGGCAAAAGAGTAATATTAGAAGAAAGGAAAATGTGAATATGCGATACCAGTCTTTGATTGCTAAAGTTGAAGGGTCATGTCTTCAAGCTTGTCATCTCTTTTCTTCAATTCCGATGTATACTCGGAAAACTGATCTTGCTTTTGTTTCTCAAGACTTTCTATCATGGTTCTGGAATGGCTCAAGGATTTTTCCACATCCGACAAGCGAGCAGAAACAACAGAGAAGGATCGGGTCAGCTCTTGGTTTTCTTTCTGAAGCGCCTGGTTTTTCTCCTGCATATCCGACTGGGAAATTGCGACAAGTTTTGCGTTCAGAGTTTGCAGTTGAGATTCTGCTTTTATCCACCTGTTGTACAGCTCAGGGATAATGACATTATTGTTTGCATAAGATGACACAACATGAGTTGCAAATTCAGGAGCAGGAATTTCTTCTCATCGCCTAATATCTCCCGGGCCTATTGCTTTCAGGAAAAAGTCCTTGGCACATGCAGGATCGGAAATACTGTCACGGTTAGTAATATTCCATGTTGGAATAAACAATTCATCCAGACCGATTGTGGATTTGTTGCGGGCTGCCATTAGACGTGCTTCGTTGCGAATCCACATTGAGTCCGAAAAGCTAGGAAAGGCAGATGTGGTAAAGCTTGAGGTGCCACTTGGATAAAGTTGGGTTGCCAGTGGAGTAGTGGTAATAAAAAAAGATGGTACCATTGTTTGAGTAGCTAATATGGTCGTGTTACCCTCAGAAGGTAAAACTGTAGGAGATGGTGTGCTTGTCAGATCAATGGTAGGACAAGGTGACTGCATAAATTCTGCAACTGTGGAACTGATCAAGTGGGCTAGGCTAGGTGGAGACATGATAAGGGTGTTTCCATCATCAGATACTGGAGATGGTGTTCTTTCAGTGGCTTCATTATCAAAGTTTTCAGAAAACGTTTCAATGGCGGGAGAAGACTTCGCTATAGAGCGTGTGACTGGTGACTTTCTAGGTTTTTTGGGAGCAGCATCACTTCCTTCTTCATCCATTGAGGGGGCATGTTTGTTTGGTTTGGCACATCTTTTCTTCCTCTTTTGGATCAGAGGAGACGGGGGGAGGAAGCTTCAACAGGGGTGGTGTTAGTTACATCTGTGGTAGCATTGGTATCAGTCACAGTAGGATCTGCCGAAGAGGAAGTGCCAGTTTCAATGTTGGTTTTGCTAAATTGAATTTGGCTAAAATCCTTCACCAGGAGGGCATCTGATAGATCCATAACTGCATATGAAAAATCAGTAAGTTAGAGCGAATATATAAAAAAAAGTAACGAAAGGGGAGATATGAAGCTCATGAAAAATAAACACACTCTCTTTTCCACACAAGATTACAGGACGCATCTGTGGGAAAGACCAGTTTTTACTAATTTTAGCCAAGACTAGAATCCCTTCTAGAACGCTACGAATGGGATGTATAAACTTGCTGATGCTTTTATAAGTGGCTTGGTGAACCTCGGCTGCTTTTGGTATCACATCATGAACGGTCAATCGAATGTCTCTCCAGGCCATCGTTTCAGGAAGACATAAATCATCTAGATAAAAGAATTGATTCTTCCATTTCCGATTCTGAGGGGGTTTCCTACTGAACAATTGGTTGATATCGCGACGTTTCTCAAAGGTATACCAGTCGCCAGACATGGTAAGGCGATAAACTGCACGAAATTGGATTAATTGAGGTTCAAGGTTCAGAGCTCTACAAGAAAGTTCGAAATGGTTTAGAATGCTCAGTGCAGTAGGGTTGCATTGAGATATATGGATTTCAAAATAGGTTAAGGCTTCAAGGAGAAAAGGGGTAAAATGAATTCGATAATTGGTTTGGCGGAAGAAATCAGTATAAACTCCAAATTCCTTGTTAGGAAAGGGATGGATTGGTGTGCCTTCGGTAGCAGGAATGGGGTTGAGTTTCTTGGGGATATGAAATTCTTTCACGAAATCGTCCAGTTCGGATTTAGAAATTGAGGAGTAAGAAATGGAGAGGTTATGTTTTGATGAGATTTTCTTAGGTTCAGCCATAAGAAGAGAATAGTAAAAGTAGATGGAAAGGAAATGAAGTAAAAATGCTGACCTGGGTAGGAGTTACTAATGCAGAAATGTTGCAAGAGTGCGGTGAAGAAGATAGAGTGTTTTGGTAAAGAAAAATTTTTTAGGGGAAGGGGATATATATATATATATAGTCGGGTGATAAGCAGTTTTACTCGGTGGTTTTTGCAAAATGGTTTTGGCAGGAGCGGTTTTTACGGGAGTAAAAACGGAATGGATTCTCTTGAAAAATTTTGAAAATTTACTTTTTCATTATGATTGATTGTGACAGGTAACTGAAAGGGCAAAAAGGTACACCATGCGTCATTGCGGGGTACTAGGAAACTGTACCACTAATGATGTGTGTCAGACCATGCAGGAGCAATTGGCGCATGAGAAAGAAACCGTTCGAATTCGGAAATGTCGAAATATTTGGAAGAGTAAAATAATCTTTGTGTACAGAAGTAAGTCTATTAACTTCATTTATTCGCTTAATAGACTTGGGGGACTTGATAAGGTAAACAATGCATCGGATGTGTTTGACATATCCGAACGTTCACTTCCAAGTCCTCCGGATATGATGATCGTCGGAAGTGTTTGTGCAGGCCTTAGATAGATGCGATTGAGCAGATGCGGACTAAGGAGTCACGAGCGAGGCCTATAAATACCCGGCGAGAGATGTAGTTTAGGGACTTTGGATTCATTTGTAAATCTCATATTTTACACATGCGTCTGTATTTTCCTTCTTCATAATATCAATAAAACTACTTCTTCCTCCTCAATCATTCTAGCTATTCTATTACTCTTAATCCTAATTTAGCGATCTATCGTATCCGGTGATTATTTGCTTTTTCAAAAGGCATTCGCAGAATGAGCAATACAGATAGTTAACTACAACCCTAATTCAAGCATCCATACGCATTAACCAGTAAATCAACAATCTTTTACAAGAACATCATCCAAATATGAAATCCATAAACCGAATAAAATCACAAACGTTATATAGTCATCACAACGGCCTAGGTAGCACTAATTATTTAGCCAACAAACATTGTCACAATTAAAACCACACTAAGAACTATGTCTCTAATGGTGAACATGATTTTGGATAAAATAATCACAAAAAAAACAAGATAAAAAAACAAGAACCCAAATAATTGAATGATTGATACGGGGAGTCTCCTCTCGATCCTTGCTCCTTCCCGTGTCTGAAATTGTTCTCCACGTCTTCTAGGGTCGCTGCAAATTTACAAAAAGATATGTCGTTCGAATCCCCCTTAATTTGGTCCCTTCATGCGATTTAAATAATTTGGAAACTTAGGTCGGCGGTTTTATACAAAACTAGCGTATCGCTAGTTTCTTTACTGCCGCAAGCGCCACGCCCAAATTGTCATATCCGACAAATTAGTCGGATGATTCTCGAATTGATTAAAGGATTACCAGATTCATGTGTATAGCATGGATTAAATTTTATGCGACTTTCAATCAGTGGCGAAGCTTGAAAAAAGCTAGTGGGGGGTCGGGATCTAAATTTTTTTTTCCTAACGGCAAATAATTTTCGATTCGGGTCGGGTCAAAAATAAAATGCTATTAAAGTAAACGAAGAAGTTTCAATCACTAAAAAGTAGTAAAATCTAAACATTTGTCCAACAAAACTAAACATTAAAAAGGAGACAAACGGTTGGTACCTGTCAGAGTTCAGCCCTTCGACCTTTAAGATCCTTGAATTCTTCAATTATGGAATCCGCATCAAACATGTTAGCAATTTCTTTTTCAATGTAAATCACCATACTGTTTGCTAGATTATCATCTGACATCTTACTGCGTAGGCGAGTCTTGAATATCTTCATTGCCGAAAATCCCCTCTCTGTTGTTGCAGTCGAAACCGGAAGTGTCAAAAGTAGCCGACACACTATTTCAACCAAATTGTACATGTCATTTTTCCCAGATTCTACAAGTGTTTGGCAGAGATCAGAAAGGGTTCTTATCTTACTTAGCTTGACATCATTTTTCCTTTCAACTTGCAAACTATCCAATTGACTTCTCAAATGATTTATCTCCTGCTTAGTAAAGTCCGTAGGATAATATTTCTCAACAAGAAGAACAATGTGATCAACATTAATCGATTTTGAACATAAAGTCGAACCAAGAGATAACAACTCTATTGATTGCTCACTGAATCTATAATCCAAATCATGTATTTGCTTATCCAAAGTCTCCGTAAACAAATCTACTCGGTAAAAATGTTCAAACGAAAAGTGAAGATCTTTTTTGCGAGGCCGATACCGAGAAGATTTATATGGAGCACTCATATCAGGCTGCTCTATGTCATATCTTTGACAAAAAGAAATAACTTTCTCAATTAAAGAATCCCATCCTTCATTTCTAAGATCATTTAGACTAACCATTGTGGCTTTTACTAAATCCATTGCATTAAGGATGTCTTGGGATTTTTTTTGTAATCCTTGACAAAGTGCATCAGTCTTTTGCATCACCTCTTTCATCATGTGAAGAACAAATACAAACTCAAATGACTTCAAGTGAGTATAAGCTATATTAGCATCTCCTCGTTGAACACAGGTATTATGAGTAGTGTCTTCCATTATTCCCTTGAGAACAGTCCGGGTGACATCAAACATGTTAACCAAACTACAAATGGAATTATAATGGGAACCCCAACGTGTATCCCCTGCCCATTTCAATGTCCTGACCTGGTTTTTTCTTTTTCCTGATTTGATTTCACCCAACTCTAGTAATTCTTTAATCCCATTTGCCTTCGCCTTTTGTAACTCATCGTGACGCTTACTAGAAGCACAAACCACATTTATTACAAAAATTAAGTTTGTAAAGAACTCGTGTACCGGATAAACTTCCCTTGAGACACTAACCAATGCAAGTTGTAACCTGTGATAAAAGATAGCAAGTATATAAGTTAGTTACTATTTAGTATTATATAAATAAAGCAAGTATAACAACTAACCTGTGAGCAAAGCAATGAACATAATATGCATAAGGACTATCCTGCCGAACTAGTGCTTGTAATCCATTCCATTCCCCACTCATATTGCTAGCACCATCATAACCTTGACCATGAATTTTTCCAGTATCAAAGTTGAGACTCGAAAGTCTATTCCACAAACTATCCTTTAAAGTCGCCGCAACAGTATCTTGGACATGAACTATATCCAAGAACCTTTCCCGTATCACCCCTTTCGCATCAACAAATCTTAAGACTATGGCCATTTGCTCTTTTTTGGATTCATCCCGTGACTCATCAACCATGACATAAAACCATGAATCCCCCACTTCTTCCCGTATAAACCTTCTCACTTTATTTGCCATAATACTAAGAACTTCTTGTTGGATATCGGAAGATGTATACTTGGAATTAAAAGGAGCATTTGCCAAAATAACATTTGCAAGATCATCATTATAAAAAGCTAATAGTTTTAACAATTCAAGAAAGTTACCTTGATTCTTTGAATTGGAAGATTCATCGTGTCCTCGTAAAGCACACGCTTGGTATGTTAACCAACGCACCACATCAATTGTACCTTTCAATCTTAAAAGGTTTTTCCTTATTTGATCTTCACTTTGTTTTTCTATGAAATTCTCAATGTGTGCTTCTTGATTCACTAAATTAGTAGCAAACACAAATGCCTTTTTGTGTGTTTTAGATTTGATGTGCTTCACCAAAGGACACTTATCCCCATCATTAACCTTTTTCCAATTTTCAAATCCTTCGGAACTAAATGCACTATGACCACTTTGCTCATTTGGTTTATCCTTATACAAATAACATAGAAAACAATTAGCCTTGTGTTTTGTTGGAGAATACTCTAACCAATTAGGGAACAACTCAAACCAAGCATATTTAAATCGATGAAGATTATTCTTTGGACCTCTAGGCTTATACTCTTGAAGCTTAGGTTAATACACTCCTAAATTTATATATGCTAGCCTTACTTGCTCACGTACATTAACCGGATATTTCCACATTTCAAGTCGTTTAGCAGGATCTCTTTCTAGGCTATTAACATCCACTTCATTAATATTAGCTTGTGGAATTTCCGGAACTTGTTCATTGCAACTGGAAGGAATAACGGTTCGCTTGTTGAACCTTTTTGACGTTTACTCTCTTGTTGTTCTTTACCATCATTTCCTTGTACTTGTTGTTCTACATTCTTTCTTTTAAAAAATGAAGTTATCTTGTTGTTCTTCATTCTTTCAAACCTGTCCTACACCATAATCAACCCCAATTTAAAATAAAATCATGGGTTTTGTTCATTGCTACTAGAAGGAAATCAAGAATAAGACCAATACCATTACAGATTATTCATTTACACAATTACACTAATGACCAAACTCCAAACTCCAAACAAATAAAGAATGAAAGAAACATTCAAGTATTCAAACAACAGACAACTATTCAACTAAACAAGATTCACAATAAACAAATCAACAATCAAACAACTAAACAAGAACAATGAAACAAGAAAGAAAAGAAGAAATCGCACCTGACTGAACTGAGGGCTGCGGGCTGCGGCTGCCGGATTGCCGGCTGCGGCTGGGCAGTGGCGACTGCCGAATGGCGCAGGGCGCTGGGGAGGAGACGCGGAGGCGGAGGCCTGGAGGAGGTCGCGGACTGGGGTTCGCCGGTGGCTGGTGACGCCGACGGCCGCCGTGGAAGAGTGGTCACCGTGGATCGGAGGTTTTTGGGAGGCTGGATCGGTCAATCGGAGATGGAACAAGGAAATTGGAACGTCGAACGTCGTAGTGTCGTACACGATCACGTATTACGTGATTTACTGATTTTTTTTTGTTTTTTTTTAATGGGCTAATAGAAGAATAATATGGGTTGGGTTTTAGTTAGAGTAGATGGGCTTATGGAAAATATAATGGATCAACTTTAGTTTGATTAGATATATAAAAAACTTTCACAACTAATATGGGGGGTCGAAACCGGAGCATATCGAAATTTTCTACACGAAAATTATATACTCGTTACATCGCAAAAAAAAAATTCGGGGGGTCAGGCGCCCCCCCCCCCCGCCCCTTATATCCAGCGCCCCTGCTTTCAATTCAACCCCCTTGTCTTTGTTCTAACTACCATGCACACCTCAAGCTTCAATATTTGACACGCAGCCCCTTGAACTTCATAATTAAATCTTTTAGCCCTCCATCTTTGATATATTTCATACCATCCCCTTAGGCATTTATACCAACCTACAATCAAACGTAAATGAACCATTTTGAGCACATTTGATCACATATGAACCAACTAACATAAGACACAAATATTTATCTAAACTCACACCAAAATATACAAAAATGACTCAATACCACATTAAGACTCAAATAACTATAAGTTAACTAAAAAAACAAATGAAACGACTCAAACTGACGCAAATATTACACAATTTACACGAGAAATATAGATGTGTTTAGCACACATCAAACATCCCCACACTTACTCTTTTTCGTCCCCGAAAAATACCGCAAATGGAATCATAACAAGGGCATTCAATTTCTAAATCACAGTTATTCAAATTCAGATTTCAATTACAGTAGCATTAGCCTAGCTCGATTACCGGTATTTCTGTCCGACTAAACCCAACCACCAACCGTTCAGCCCCAAATGCATCAATTTAATTTTGTAATTAGCATATCAATCGACTAACGGGTCCCACACTCAAGCCTTTCAATTCATCCTAACCTCATTTTTATTTTATTTTTTGGCATCTTAATATTTATGTACATATATATCTTTTTAATAGTGGAATCGCATGAATGAATGAATAAATTTTTATTTGAGCTATTTTTCCTCTTTTTTTTTCATTTCACACATTTTTTTTTTTTGAAATAGAATTGAACTTCACCTAGAGGGGCATCCACTGAGTAGCGAGCCCGATGGGTAGCACATAGGGTATTTAGCCCATACCTAACCTAGAGGCATATCCTCCAAGTCGCTATCCCGAAGGGAAACACATAGGCTTCGGTATTTTATTCTATCATTTTTTTTCTAGCTCAAACAAGTGGAATGGATTTGCGGATGCGCCACTATTTACCGAATTCACTTTCGTAAAAAGATAAAAGCGTGCCTAAATTACTAAAAAGATATACACATATGAAAATATTAAAGATGCAATATTTTATTATTCTTCTAAACAGTTTCAGAATCCTCAATCAACCTAAAGCGGGAACCCACTAAGTTTCATGATCTACATATCAATTAAGCACATTTTATTTATTTATTATTTTTTTACGATGCATAAGGATTTTTAAGCCTAATTAGTCAGCTGGGCCTACCAATACATCAAAACTAGCTAATAAACACCAATTCTAATAAAGATTTAACATTCAAGCACTTTCATTAGACAATTAACTCCCAGTTGTACTATCATTTTCCATTTAATTGCAGCATAAATCAAGAACATTTTTTCAATTTTTGTTTTTTTTATTTCTGGATTTTTTTTAAATACTCAAACTAACCTAAAAATAAAAAAACACACGACTCAAGACCAAAGACGCAGTCTTCCCATCCCCACACTTAAACGACACATTGTCCCCAATGTGAGATAAGAATAAAATAAAATAAAAACTAAAAATAAAAGCACACGAACGATAAAAAGAAAAATAAAAATGCAAACGAAAAAAATAAACAAAAAACGAATGGAACAAACTCCCCTGATTTGTGATTTGGATGAATGACAAGCGAGCTTGGTCCGCAGGTTCTCCATTGTAATCCATGAGCATCCCAATGCGAATTTCATCGAACTTGCAACAAAACAAAACACAAAGACTCGACGAAACCACGATTAATCACGAAAAATAAAAATTAATAAAAATAAAAAAAAATAAAGCAAGTTGAAACGTGATTACAAACTTTACAACCCGGGCACTATGCATTTTAGCTCAAAACCATTAAACAACCTCCCAAACTACAATCCGGAGGCTTCTCTTTAACATTCTTTACAATCACGACCCTAAACATCAAATCAGTTACAATTTCTAAGGCCCCAACTAACCAACCTCCAAAAATCACACCTAGTAACCAGTCAACCCACCAATGTTTAAACCTACCCAGAATTAACTTAATAACTACAATAAAGCTCAATCTCGGGTCATTCTTACAATCTACATCCTCGATCGTCCCCACACTTGGACTAAACATAGGATCATTATCACTACTAGCTAACTTACCAAGTGGGACGTCTTCTAACACCTCATCATTTTTTTCAACAACCGTTTCCTCATAAAATTCTTCCTCGAGTGGGACGTTTTCACCCTCAATGGTCGGTTCCCCGTACAACATCTCTTCTAGCTTTTGCAAATCACCCTCCGGGTCGAACCAATCCTCCTCCTCTATAATCACCGGTGACATCGTCATCCACTCCTCACCAAACATCTCTATCATTTGAGCTTCAAAAACATCATCCGAATCAACCTCATGAAGCACCTCTTTAAGTCTTATTTCCGCTACTTCTTTAGTAGTTGTCATGGTTGCGACCTTATCCTCACACTTGTCATCCCATACTATGTTGTCCTCATCATCTGAACAATCCCAAATGGGATCCGAGGTGTATGCATCCTCGTCAACTATATCATCATCCGTGAATTGTTGGAGTTTAACGATAAAGTTCGGTAGATCGATTGTGGCCATGGAGAGAGACAAAAAAAACACAAAAATACAATACAAAATAAATAAGAAAGCAATTAGAATAAAAAAAACTAAACTAAAATTCTAGACTCAGAAATGAAACCTAAAACTCTAAACACAAATATGAAAAGACACAAATTTCCTATCACGACCTAAGTTAATCTTGCTATTACCAAGTGTCCCCGGCAACGGCGCCAAAAACTTGATGTGTTCGGAACGGTCACTAAAAATAACTAATAAAAACCTAGACCTAATCCTAGACCTAGTCACACTAAGTTTTACCTAGACAACTAAACTAAACCGAACCCACTAGGCAAGTGTACCTATCGGACGCAGTATAGCTACAGAAGACCAGGATCAAACCCTAAGGACATTATGATGCTAGACTCTAACCTAGGACTTAAGAATGGAAATTTGAGAAATTGGTTTTAAAAGAATTAATTAACTAAATTAACTATCTACGACTTAACTACCAGCAATCGAAATCAGAAAACTAGAGAGAACGACCAAATGAGAGAAGAGCACTACCTAGACCTAGAATCCTATTCAACACTCGTAATTTCACTCGGCTATGGATAACTATGATGGAATCAGGATCTTAATGACAACTCTAAGAAAACCCTAGTGGACCCCAGACCATTTACCGGGTGTGACGCAGTAGGAAATCCTAAGAATCGAAGACGCACACTGATTGGTTAGGTCACCTTCCAGCTTGTTCCTAACGGATATTCTAGTACTCGAACAGATAAGTCACCTTCCGGCTTCTTCCTATCCCAAAAACCTAAACGATGAGAGGAGTAACTACCAATTTACTGGATTAACATGGAATAACAGGAAAATTAGAATTAATACGGAATCCCTCTCCCGAGGCAGTTTTACCTAAAATCCTGAATCCTTCTCCCAAGGAAATTTTACCTAAAACCCTAACAAACCCGATTACCCAATAGGTCTATCACCTCCCGACTTGTCTAAACCTAGCAGCACACAAGAATCAAGATTTTTACTAACAACCTAAACAATGATTAACTATTGGTCAACCACATCAACTACAAACACACAGTCACGGAACTGATCACCCAACCCAAACCGAAAGACATTCGCAGATTGAGCAGTTTAGATAGTTAACTACAACCCTAATTCAAGCATCCATACGCATTAACCAGTAAATCAACAATCTTTTACAAGAACATCATCCAAATATGAAATCCATAAACCGAATAAAATCACAAACGTTATATAGTAATCACAACGGCCTAGGTAGCACTAATTATCTAGCCAACAAACATTGTCACAATTAAAACCACACTAAGAACTATGTCTCTAATGGTGAACATGATTTTGGATAAAATAATCACAAAAAATCAAGATAAAAAAACAAGAACCCGAATAATTGAATGATAGTTGAATGATTGATGCGGGGAGTCTCCTCTCGATCCTTGCTCCTTCCCGTGTCTGAAATTGTTCTCCACGTCTTCTAGGGTCGCTGCAAATTTACAAAAAGATATGTCGTTCGAATCCCCCTTAATTTGGTGCCTTCATGCGATTTAAATAATTTGGAAACTTAGGTCGGCGGTTTTATACAAAACTAGCGTATCGCTAGTTTCTTTACTGCAGCAAGCGCCACGCCCAAATTGTCATATCCGACAAATTAGTCGGATGATTATCGAATTGATTAAAGGATTACCAGATTCATGCGTATAGCATCGATTAAATTTTATGCAACTTTCAATTCAGCCCCCTTGTCTTTGTTCTAACTACCATGCACACCTCAAGCTTCAATATTTGACACGCAACCCCTTGAACTTCATAATTAAATCTTTTAGCCCTCCATCTTTGATATATTTCATACCATCCCCTTATGCATTTATACCAACCTACAATCAAACATAAATGAACCATTTTGAGCACATTTGATCACATATGAATCAACTAACATAAGACACAAATATTTATCTAAACTCACACCAAAATATACAAAAATGACTCAATACCACATTAAGACTCAAATAACTATAAGTTAACTAAAAAATAAATGAAACGACTCAAAACTGACTCAAATATTACACAATTTACACGAGAAATATAGATGTGTTTAGCACACATCACACGCATTGGTAATCTGTGATTGAATGGTTGTATGAACGTATGTACAGGTAATGCTACATTTAAAACTTTCATGGACTGTAAGCCTAATCAGTTCAAAGGGACTGAAGGAGCTGTTAGCCTACTCCACTGGATTGAAAAAGTGGAATCTGCATTTGAAATGTGCAACTGTCCTGAGGCTAGCAAAGTGAAATTTTCCACGGGTACTTTAGAGGGACCAGCTCTCACCTGGTGGAACACAGAGGTGCAAGTGCAAGGAATTGAGGAAGTTAATGCCATGCCCTGGGATGAATTCAAAGAGTTGCTACAAGAAGAGTATTGTCCACGGGATGAGATCCAGAAATTGGAAACCGAGCTGTATAATCTCAAGATGGAGGGGTCTGAAATTGAAGCTTACACTACTCGTTTAAATTCTCTTGCGAATTTGTGCCCCAGAATCGCCACACCTGCTTACCGAAGAATTGAGCTATATATCAAGGGTTTAGTGCCCCAAATCCAGGGAATGGTGACTGCCTCAAACCCTGTGACCAATCGTGATGCTGTAAGGATTGCCAATAGGCTCACGAATCAAGGAGTTGATCAAGGAGTCTTACCCTCTAGAAAAGGAACTTCTAGAGCATCTGACAACAAAAGAAAGTGGGATAACTCGGGAAATCAGTCTGGAAACAAGTTTTCCAATCAACAGAACCATCAAAACCAGAACCGCAGATTCAACAATTCCATAAATTTCTCATCCAATTCTCAGAAGCAGAGTAATCAGAATCAAAGACAACAGGGTTATGTGGGCAACTACCCACGGTGCAACAAGTGCAACTACCATCACTATGGCCCATGCGACAGGTATTTGTGTGCCAAATGCGGCAATAAGGGGCATCAATCCAAGGATTGTCCAACAAAAAACAACGGGAAGCAAATTCAGCAAGGTGAAGGAACCAAGGGTGGTATTAATTGTTTTAATTGTGGGAAAGAAGGCCATATAAAGAGAAACCATCCTCAACTGAACGGTGGAAACAACAACAATAACACCAACACTGGAAATCGCAATGGCAATAACAACAACAACAATGGGAACAATGGGAACAACGGTGGAAATGGTGCCAGAGGTAGAGCTTTTGTCATAGGCTCAAGGGATGCCATAGCAGATCCCAATGTCGTTACTGGTAAGTTTTCTCTTAATGGATACTATGCTCTAGTCTTGTTTGACACTGGTGCTGATAGAAGCTTCATATCTACTAAATTTAGCAACATGATAAATGCCAACTTGACTCCTTTAGATGATAAATACGTAGTTGAACTTGCTAATGGTAAACTTGTTGAGTCTACCCATATAGCTAAAGACTGTAAATTGGAATTGGCTGGCCATAAATTAGGAATAGATCTTTTGCACATCTCTTTGGGAAGTTTTGACGTTATGTGGGAATGGATTGGCTATGCAAGAATCGTGCCGAAATCGTTTTTGATGAGAAAATCGTTCGAATACCATTGCCTAGTGGAGAACTGCTCTCGGTTCAAGGAGAAATGTGTGGTACTGTTATGGGTGTGATATCTTTTCTAAAGGCACAGAAGTGTTTGCGAAAACGGCATGTTGCTATTCTCGTGAACATTTCGGAGAAATCAGAGGAAGAGAAAAGGATAGAGGATATACCGATCGTGAGGGTTTTTCTGAAGTCTTTCCGGAAGATCTACCAGGCTTACCGCCTCACCGAGAAGTCGAATTTCAGATTGATCTTGCTCCCGGAGTAGCACCAATTGCTCGTGCACCTTATCGTTTGGCACCAAATGAGTTACAAGAGCTATATACTCAGCTTCCAGAACTACTTGAAAAGGGATTTATTAGGCCCAGCTCATCGCCCTGGGGAGCTCAACAAAGTGACTGTCAAGAATCGTTATCCCTGTAAGGATCAAATATAACCCTCACGCGATATCAAAGTCTATAACCACCGTGCGAAATCCGGTGATTATAGGTGATTCAAGATTAATCGAGAATAATATGAAAAAGCAATAACAATAAGAGCAAGAACACAAACCGATTGAAGAAACACACTTTACTATTAACCTTGATTGCTTACACACTGATCGAAATTCTCCTCGAGAATTTCGTGAACACCAAAATCGCAAAAACACAATGAAGCAACCAACCCTAATCTCCTAATTAAGCTATCCTTATATAGGGAAGCTTATGCTTGTTAAACAAGCTACAAAATTCGGACTCTAGGCCCCAAATTCGTCCAACCCACAAGCCCACAAACCCCACTAACTTGTTTTAACCCATTTACACATAAACTAGCCCAACAGTAATTCTAATGCAAAAGCCTTATAAAATTCTAGACTCTACAATCTTCCCCTAGGCTTTAGCATTAGACAGCATTCACATTCTGAACTTCTTTGACAAATTCACCGTTGCCGGATCATACCACAGCTCCTTTGCCACGATCTCAGCTACAGCTCTAGTATAACACTTGGCATAGTCTTCAGTGTCTTGATTACACTCAATTTGATGCTTGGCCAGTACCATTATATCCTTCTTATGAAACCTTATCAAATCATGAACTTCCATGACATCTATTGTCTTTGATTTACAGAGAATTTTCGCTTCACCAGAGTAATCACTATAAGCCCAGGTTTGGAAGTCATGCAAACAATCTTCAGGATGTCTCATCGGCAGAGGTATTGTCTTTGTCTTTTCTGTTGGTGGATACAGAACATTTGTAAACTTCTTTCCCGTTACACTCTTCTTATCCCTGACATCCTCCTTTCCTGGGATACTCTTCTTTCCATCCCATTTGAACACACCTCTGTACTTCTTCACATATGATTTCTTGTGAGGAAAATCTTCAAATCTCTTGAACTTGCTTCGCACTGCATTTTCCAATTTCTTGTAAAAATACTTAGCTTGCTCATTGTTTGATGGATTTGTAAACGGTGCCTGGTAAAGCATAGTCAGATCTACATTTGTCCAGGAGTAAAACTGGGTCCAGCTCTTGTAGTATTCCAACGGATATTGACCCTTTCTTCGCACAATGAACATATTCTTCTCTCCATCAAACATCTAGGCTTTAATATCTGCATTAATTCCCCTTTTATCATGATAATGCTCTCCCATCTGGATTAGGTACCTTTCAGGGGGGATAAGCAAATGTCTGAGCCTCCCAACCTCCGTCAAACTCAGAAGCTGGTACTGTCATATAGTCTCTATCCCTGGTATCTTTATCTTCAATGGAGGCTTCGGGTAATACTGTGTGAGATTCCTCAGG
>JBCNJP010000003.1:29355280-29371030 GCA_039602395.1 Deinandra increscens subsp. villosa
CTTCAGGTATCTTCACAATTGAATTATTTTCCTTTTCTAAGAGTGATTCATGGGTGTATGACACTGGCTGTGGAACTCACATCTGTAATTCGTTACAGGGTCTTAGAAAGAGGAGGAAACTGCAGCCTGGAGCTTTGCAGTTGTTCGTGGGAAATGGTTTGCCAGCAGTTGTGGAAGCTATAGGAGAATATCATTTAATTCTGCCTACTGGGTTAATTATTGTATTAGACAATTGTCATTATGCACCTTCTATTACTAGAGGTGTCATTTCAGTTTCTTTGTTAAAAAAACCAAGGATTTATTAATGCATTTAATAATATCGGTATTTCAGTTTCTAAAAATAATGTTCATTATTTTGATGTTGTTCCTTGTGATGGCATTTATGAAATTGATATGCGTGGTTGTGTTTCAAATAATTCAATGTACTATATTAGCAAACGAGCCAAAACTAGTTTGGACTCTACCTATCTTTGGCACTGTCGTCTTGCCCATGTTGGCAAAAACCGCATTGAAAGACTTCAACGTGAAGGGATCTTACAATCAAATGATGAATCATTTGATAAATGTGTTTCCTGTATCTCAGGAAAGATGACAAGAAAACCCTTTCCGAACAAGCCGCAAAGGGCTAAAGAACTACTTGGACTCATTCATACTGATGTTTGTGGCACATTTAGACATGTGTCAAGAAAAGGTGCTAGCTACTTCGTGACTTTCACGGATGATTTCAGTCGTTATGGCTATGTTTACTTTCTTAAACATAAACATGAAGTGTTTGAAACATTCAAAAAGTTCAAGAACGAAGTAGAAATTCAACTCGGAAAGACCATCAAGATCCTTCGATCGAATCGTGGTGGAGATATTTAAGCCAAGAGTTTAGGGATTATCTTAAAGCGTGTGGAATTGTCCAACAACTTACTCCTCCTTACACTCCTCAGCATAATGGAGTATCTGAGAGGAGGAATCGAACCTTACTAGAAATGGTGAGTTTGATGATGAACCTTACAACTCTCCCAATATCATTTTGGGATTTTGCTCTAGAAACCGCTGTACGCGTTCTATTATGGTTCCAACCAAGAAGGTTGAAAAGACACCGCATCAATTGTGGCATGGAGAAGTCCCTGTGTTGTCTTACTTAAGAGTTTGGGGATGTGAGGCACTTGTGAAGCGTGATACGCCTGACAAACTACCACCTAGGACTACTAAGTGCATCTTCGTGGGATACCCAAAGGAAACAATGGGTTACTACTTTTACAATCCTTCCGAAAATATTGTTCGTGTTGCTCGATATGCTGAATTCTTTGAAAAGAATTTTATAGCTCAAGAGAACAGTGGGAGAATTGTAGAACTACTAGAAGATGTGTCACCTTCTGAAACAATAGCAATCATCAACTTAGGGGGGGGGATGTTCAAAGTGATGAACCTCAAGTCGATGATGTTGCGATTCCACTTCGTAGATCCGAAAGGGTCATACGTAATCCGGATAGATGGATTGGTCTAGTCGAATCCGAGGAAAACATATCAAGAGATCTCGATGAGCCTCCGAACTTCAAAGCTGCATTATCAGATCCGGAATCTGAGAAATGGCTTGAAGCTGCGAACGTGGAAATGAAATCCATGAGAGAAATCAAGTTTGGAACTTGGTTGATCTTCCTCCTAACGTGAAGACCGTTGGGAGTAAATGGATCTTCAAGAAGAAGACCGACATGGATGGATATGTACACACCTATAAAGCTCGTCTCGTGGCGAAAGGTTATACTCAACGTTTTGGCGTTGACTATGATGAAACTTTTCACCAGTATCTGACATTAGAGCTATTAGGATTCTCTTAGCCTTAGCAGCGTACTATGACTTTGAGATATGGCAAATGGATGTTAAGACTACCTTCTTAAATGGTTACTTGTATGAAGAAGTCTATATGGATCAACCTGAAGGGTTCATTGATCCAAAACATCCCAACCAAGTATGCAAGCTTCAAAGGTCCATTTATGGACTAAATCAAGCATCGAGGAGTTGGAATAAACGGTTTGATGAAGAAATCAAAAAGTTTGGTTTCGTTCAGAATCCCGATGAGCCATGTGTATATCGTAAAGCTAGTGGGAGTAATGTTACTTTCCTTGTCTTATATGTAGATGACAGACTTGGGAGAAGCAGCATTCATTCTTGGAAAGTGTTTTGCCATCTTGGAAAGTGTTTTGGCATGAAAGACTTGGGAGAAGCAGCATTCATTCTTGGAATCAAGATCTATAGAGATAGAACTAAGCGGTTGATTGGACTAAGTCAAAGTGCTTATATTGATAAGATCTTGAAGCGATTCAAGATGGACAATTCCTAGCGTGGTATAGTACCTATGCAGGAAGGACTTGGTCTATCGGTCAAACAAGGTGCTTCTACACTTGATGAAGTGAAGCGTATGCAAAGAGTCCCTTATGCTTCAACTGTAGGCTCTATAATGTATGCGGTGAGATGCACTAGACCTGATATAGCGTTTGCGCAGAATATCGTTAGCCGATTTCAACAGAATCCAGGTGAAAGTCACTGGACTGCTGTTAAGACCATTCTCAAGTACCTACGAGCTACTAGAGATTTGTTTTTGGTATATGGGGGAAATCCAGATCAAGAGCTCAAAGTGACCGGATACTGCGATGCTGGATTTCATACTGATAGAGATGACGCGAAGTCTCAGTATGGGTACGTCTTCGTTCTGAATGGAGGCGCTGTGGATTGGAAAAGCAAGAAACAAACCACAGTTGCTATGTCTGCAACAGAGTCTGAGTACATTGCTGCTTCGGAAGCTGCAATGGAGGTTGTTTGGATAAGGAAGTTTATTAGTGGGCTAGACATTGTCCCCACAAGTAACTTGCCGATCGACATGTACTGCGATAACTCGGGTGCATTAGTCATCGCCAAAGAACCTGGAGTTCAGAAGGGCGCCAGACACTATGCCAGGAGATATCACTATGTTCGTGAGCAGATCGAACTAGGTGAAATCAGATTACTCAAAGTTCACATAGATATTAACTTAGCTGATCCTTTCACGAAAGTTTTGTCGAGGCCGAAGCTTAAAAGGCATGCCGAGGGCATGGGACTTAGATTAGCTAGTTAAATCATGTATGTCTGTTGTTCGGTATTTGGATAAGGGATGTTAAACAATTTCTATTTATATAATGAAATAAAGTACTTGATATGTTTGACTTCATTTAATAGTAAATTGTGTCCTATATTTGCATGTTTAATCCTTGAGTACTTGTCAAGTATTCTAAATTGTCCATTGCCAATTAACTATATGGGAATATAGTTAAACAAAGACAAATCTGAGTGATTGGTAATATTCTTGGAATATATAAAGGATGGTCCCACCAAACTCACATGGTATTCATAGGATGCATATCGGACTACCCCACTAACGAATTTTTGTTAGAGCATATTCCTATGCTAACGGTGTGTCTCGTGTATTGTATCTAGACAAGAGCTTCTGTGTGAGTTAGTTAGTCATCTGGCCGGATCACATGATCCGCCGGACCAGTTGATACGGCGGACCAGATGGTCTGCTGGTGATCCGCTGGCTTATGACTAAGTAACTATAAATAGTTCATGTTAGAGAGAGTTAGTCAGTGCTGTCATTCTACAACTCTTAACTGTGTGTAAACTGAGTGTGTTTCTCTCTCTACTTGTAATCTCTAAGTGAATCAATAAAGCAAAGCTTTATTTACATCTTGTTGCTATCCGATTACCGAATCATGCTGTAGTAAGATCATCTCGTGCTTTTACAAGTGGTATCAGAGCATTCCAGGTTGCTCTACTGCTGTGATTTGGTATGTTTTCGAAATTCTAGAGAGAGAAAGTTTGGGTTTTCTACATTTTTCATCAATTTTTCATAATTCTGAGTGATTCCGAGGATAAAAATGATTTCTGGATGTTCCTGGAGTGTTTTCGCATCATACTGATCCAGTATCTAGCTTCAATTGTCGAAATCTGTGAAAATCAGTCGATTTTTGTGTTTTCTGCATCTGGTCCGTCCGACGAGCAGTCTGATCCGCCATTTGATCCGCCAGGCAATCTTCATCAGTCTGATCCGTGACAGTTGCAGCGTACCAGTGTGATCCGCTGAAAATTCTGGTCCGCCGTACCAGTTTTGATCCGCCGTATCAAAATCTGATCCGCCGTACGAAATTTGGTCCGCCGGACGAAATCTGATCCGGAATCTGGTCCGCTAGTACAAATCTGATCCGCCTGGTTAGTTTGATCCGGAACTGGTCCGCTGGTAGTATCTTGATCCGCCAATTTGTAGAAAATCCAAAAATAGAGTTTTCATTTTAAGGGGGAGAAATTGGAAAATACAAAACCATCGAAAAACAGAAAAATACAAAAACATTAAAAAAATGAGAAATTGTATCCGACATGATTGGGAAATGATGGTACATTGGCTTACGTGTCTGACTCATGGATAAAATAGATGAAAAAGCCATAAGATCATTGTTTGATGTACTTGGTAGGCTCGGCATTGAATCAGAAAGTATTCAGATGTGATAAACACTAAATATTATTGCTTGACCAAGTGGACAACATCTTGATGCATATTTCATGATATATCAAGAAAAGATATGTGAGAAAGAAAATGAGAAGTCACTGTGTATACATGTGTTCATTTTGCAAAGATTTAAACTTGTTTGATTTTCTTTATTTTGTCAAACGATCGGACTTTCTCTGCGTGTCGAAAGACCGACCTGATTGTTGTTCGTTTGACGTTCTGCCTTATTTTCTTTGGTGTTTCGTATAACTCATCGGACTTTCTCTGCGTGTACGGGAGTACCGACCTGATTGTTGTTGAGTTATACAATTTCAACTTGTTTTATTTTCTTATTTTGTTAAATCTGAGGCCTTATCTGCGTATCGAAAGATCGACCTTAAGGTAGACGATTTAACGTTCTTATTTCTTTTTGCATGGAACACAGTTGACTGAATCATGTATACAATCATTATGTGATTAAATCACAAATGAAATCACAAAGTGTGATATAAAAAGCAAAAACATATCTGAGTATAGTTGATAGTATGGGGTACACTGGTCAATGCAAATCTAATCAATACAATAACATATCCTGATGGTATGAGTATGATTGTGCCTGAGTTTAGAATGGACAAATTATACCAGTAATCGACATGACTTATGTGCTGAAGTAATTGAAATTGAAGTGTAGTTCAGCATGTTATGATCAATATGATCTCAAGTTGTGATCTTTCTCGCAAAAGTCAAAAATAGTGTGTGATTCAGTATTTCATTTCTGTTTTGCATTTATGTTTCATATCTGAAAACTCAAAAAGATTTTAGGTGTGTTTTGATATAAAGTTTCAAAAAGCCAAAAAGATTTTGTTTCTTATTTGTTTTCGATCGATCGATACTTAATACAAAATTCAAAATTTCAAAACTATATCTTGGATTCTCAAAGAGAAGTTTTGCGCCAAGATTAATTTAATTTTCAAAAGAAAAGGAAAACCGTGTTTCTGTCTTCTGAAATTGCAGGTTATCTGAGTGAGACGACTCAAGCATGGTGAAAGGGGGAGTATATTATTTCTTTCACAAGTGGATCTTGAAGTTCAAAGATGATTCAAGAGTGATCCAGCCATGCAAGCTCTAATTCTGACAAGATTTCAAGTTGAAGATCAAATGCAACATTGTTGAAGATTGAAGACTGAAGTTTTGTTAGAATATAGATACACTACACGTTAAGGGGGAGTTTGTTAGAGCATATTCCTATGCTAACGGTGTGTCTCGTGTATTGTATCTAGACAAGAGCTTCTGTGTGAGTTAGTTAGTCATCTGGCCGGATCACATGATCCGCCGGACCAGTTGATACGGCGGACCAGATGGTCTGCTGGTGATCCGCTGGCTTATGACTAAGTAACTATAAATAGTTCATGTTAGAGAGAGTTAGTCAGTGCTGTCATTCTACAACTCTTAACTGTGTGTAAACTGAGTGTGTTTCTCTCTCTACTTGTAATCTCTAAGTGAATCAATAAAGCAAAGCTTTATTTACATCTTGTTGCTATCCGATTACCGAATCATGCTGTAGTAAGATCATCTCGTGCTTTTACAATTGTCACTTTATGGATCGTCGTCATTAAGTGAAATTCGTAAATGGTTGCTTTACTTATCCTTAGAGTTGAGATACAAGCAGGTCATGCATATATGGATTGCACCTACTTGATATAGTTCTAACTATTCTGGATAAGGTAGTACAAAAGGGCTATTTTCAGTAAGTGTAGTAAAGTATGTGACTGGACACGTGTAGTCAAGAGGATTTGTTCCTTCAGCTTAAAAGTTGAAGCAGATACCACTGGGCCCCTCATTGGGACTAATTAAGATGTGTGCATGGCCATGCCCAAATGAAATCTAGATGTGTCTCGATTTGAATTTGGTAATCTTTAATTAGTTTTGGAATGAGAAACAGAATCGTTATAGTATGAAATGACTTTGATCCATATTCATATTTAACAACGGTATCGGTAACAAAGGGATAGTAAATGACTGTACCATTTAAAAAAAACTTTGAGAAACTGTACTTAAATATTTCCGGGAGCATTGGCGTGTTGCTAGACGCTAACCAATGTTATTACCTTTATTATTACGAGCTCAAGTGGGAGCTGTAAGGATATGATCACGTATAAATAAACGTATGTCCGGAAAGTATTTAAGCCTACGGGGTCACAAGTCTCGACACTAATGTATAATCAGTTAATTAATATTTAGCTCGAATATTTAACGAGGAGTCATTAATACTAACAGTTAATTGTTAACAGGGTGTTAGTTGTTTATAAAAGAGAGTTGTAATTGGAATACAATTAGGAAAGGATTTGGGAGTGGGCTTTAGGGCCGAAGTCGTGTAAGCCTCCCCGTCCCAAACCCTAACTTGTTTTCCAAGTTCCTAAAACCTAAAAATGACCCTCTTGGTTTAAGGTTTAGTTGTTGCATTATACCTGATAAGTGCAAACCCTAATTCTCTCTTTCTCTCTCTAAATTTCAGCAAAGGAAACCGAATCCAAGGGATTCGATTTTCTTGTGGTTCGACCAAGCTTTCATCAAGAGTGGAGTTCGTGATCAAGTACTAGCATACGTACATCGGTGTGTCGTGTGTGCGATCGTAGAGGGATTTACTTCAAATCCTAGAAGATCTTCTCTTCCCGAGCTAAAAAGGTATACATTATCTATTCGGTTAGTTAGATTAATTCAGTGATCATGATAGCTCCTGAGTTATTTAACCCAACAGGTAATGCCTGATGCATCCAGTGATCATGATAGCTCCTGAGTTATTTGTTTTCACTTTTGTTTTGTTTGGTTGTTTGTTTTATCGGGAGGATGTTCCCAAGACTATGCATTTTGAATTTTGAATTTGTGGGATAATTTGTGAACGAGTTGCATTTTATTTGAAATGGGATTTACTATTTAATATGTGATTGTCTCTTGTGAAGTAATTTATTACTTATGTGATGGTTGTTGTGATTCATGTTATATCTTATTCTCATTTTGGGTAATTGTGAATTGAAGATAACGGCCGACGGAAATGTACCAAAAATGACACCGGCTGAATTGGCTGCACTAATCAATCAACATGTGGCTGCTGCCTTGGCGGCACAAGCCCAAGGTGCAGGCAATGCAGGGCCACCCCAACGTAACACAAAATTCGCGTTTTGTTGTTTGACGTGATGACACGCTGATGTGTTCGGAACGGTCACTAAAAATAACTAATAAAAACCTATACCTAATCCTAGACCTAGACACACTAAGTTTTACCTAGACAACTAAACTAAACCGAACCCACTAGGCAAGTGTACCTATCGGACGCAGTATAGCTACAGAAGACCATGTCGAACCCTAAGGACACTATTAGTTACAAATACTAAACGAATCAGAGTTAGTCCAAATACATGTCATAAATAAAGTCTCAAAATACGCAGCGGAAAAATATTATCTTAGCACTAACCACGTGCTTTACAAATTCATTGTTTTAAATTCTCAAGTAAGTTTATCCAAAAGTAAAATGTCTTCATGTGCCATGCCAACCCGTTCCGGAATACTCCTCAGTGATCTGCAGAAGTGAAAACCATACAAGTGTCAACCTAACGGTTGGTGAGTTCACGGCGGGCTTGTCATGTAGTGGCCCGGTCTCATAATCATAATCGTGTCAACATATACTTATGAAGTAGTTATTTGTGAAAAGCAATGCTTAGTGATGTCCATAGACATAGTATTGTGGTTTAGTAAAAGTAATGTCCGTAACATACGTTATCGGGTATGTACTAGTTTTTTTGTATAGTTAAAGTGCTCAACCGATATTGCAGGTAGCTAATCCGTTGTTCCATGCACTAAGGAAGTTCGTACCAAAGCTGACTATTATTGTAGTGGCATTGCCATCATCTATTTTGTTTTGCGGACCTACGTCATCGCGGCTTTGCCTCCCCCGTGTCCTCTCGGGATCACGGTCAGATAGGCTGATATTGTACCTCCGTGCACCTCCAGTGTCACGAGGTGGAGTTTGTCAAACTCCAGTAGATCTACCCAACATCCCCTCGCTTTACAATTAATGGTACAATTAGGTTGAGGACTTTTTCGGTTATAAGGCAATCCTTAGAAATCATGTGATATCATGTGGTTTAGACTTTAACCTACACTAGCCATATTAAAATGGTTTACTTTGGGTTCTCATGAATCCCGAAAACATTTTCAGTTTTGTTTTAGAAATAGTTGTTTACTTGTTTCACAAGTGTGACATCCGGGAATTCCAAGGTTAACTTCCGTTAGACAAACTCCGTTAGTTACGTTATAAGTGTTAACTGAGTAATTAATGCTTAACTAGGCCGAATACGTCCACGTCCTTTGGTTGATCACCGAACCCGCCCATATGTATTATGTGTCCATTTATTGATGTCATTATGTGCAATGTGATTTGAACGCATGATTTAATATATTTAATATTATGAATAGCATGACAATTTGTAAATCGTGTTTATCTTGCTTAGAATGTGAAATTGACCATTTTTGGGTAACCAGCGAAACTACCGGGCGAAACTATAATGTCGCCCGGCAGCTTGTTGGCTCAATTGTGATCAGAGCCAGCGAAACTGCCAGCGAAACTAGGCCCTGATATATAATAACATAAAGCCCTAGTTGCTTCATTTTGTTGCACCATTCTCTCCAAACACACACACACACCTCTGGAAATCTGGTCAGTCGAGAAACACAACCAAACATCAAGATCTCAGCCTCAAGACAACATCCATTTGATTCCTTGATCGAATCGTGAGTCCCAAAACCTTTCTTTTATGCCTTTTCTATGTGTTTCTTCATAAAGCATGCCTAGATCTTTGTATTATTGTTAGATCTTCTGATATGTTGCTTAGGATTGCTAGATCTACCATAAAGTTGATAACTTTACATGTGAAATCCATCCATGAAAAAGATTTATGCTATTTTAGTCACTTTAGGGTTTATATGTATTTTGGGTGATTTGATGACAAAATGCATGTTTTAGGTGCTAAAGCTTACTGATTTATGTTGGTAAATGCCCATGTATGCTAAATAATGAATTGCATGTAAGATCGGAAGCTGTTAGGTTGATTTTTAGGCTGATCCGTATGTTTTTCGCGACCAGCGAAACTGTGGTGTTCTCTGGGCGAAACTGTCCAGCGAAACTATGTATATCTCCTTCCAGCGACACTATGCAGCGAAACTGTAATGTCGCTGGGTAAACCGACCAGACCAGCTCGAGCGAATCTACCGAGCGAAATTCCCTGAACGAAAGTTCAAACCAGTTTCGGGCGAAACTAGGCTAGCGAAACTGTGCCAACAGTTTCGAGCGAAACTAGCCTAGCGAAACTCTGTCATCGGGCATTGTCTAGCGAAAGTGCTGCCCGTGCACACAGCGAAACTGACTAGCGAAACTGCTAGCGAAACTGAGACCAGAAATCTAAACTTATACAATTTGCTTGAATGTTATGCCATGACGTACATGATTATGCCATGATGATACATGCTTTGATTTCTGATATGTATGAACCCTTGTTTATGATCAACCATCGGTGTCGTGTGTCTGTATGTCGAGTCATAAGTTCCAACGTGCTATGTTATGGGCCATAGCGACGTTAAGTAAAGATTAGACACAAAACTAATACTTAAGACCTAAACGTGTTCATAGGTCTTCATTAAGCAAACTTGGATATTATAGCAAGTGTAGCAGTGCAACCAAAGGTGAGTGTCACTAACCCGATTATCGTGAACCCGTTTGGGTCACACCGAATACCTAAAAGTAAAACAATGCTGACAAACTCGAGAGTGCGAGGCACCTCCCTGATGAACGTGAAAACTCGGAGTGCTCGGCACCCATTGGATGAACTTGAAGTGTTTTATGGGAAACACTTGTAAAAACTTAACAAACTATTTCTGAAACGAAAACCGTTTTAATATGACTAGCGTAGGTTAAAGTCTAAACCACATGATATCACATGATTTCTAAGGATGCCTTGAAAACTTAAAAGTCCTCAACTAAATTGTACCATTAATTGTAAAGCGAGGGGATGTTGGGTAGATCTACTGGAGTTTGACAAACTCCGCCCCGTGGCACGGGGAGTGCACGGAGGTACAATATCAGCCTATCTGACCGTGATCCCGAGAGGACACGGGGGAGGCAAATCCGCGATGACGTAGGTCCGCAGTACTAGATAGCACGGCCACTACAATAAATTATAGTCAGCTTTGGTGCAAACTTCCTTAGTGCATGGAACAACGGATTAGCTACCCGCGATATCGGTTGAGCACTTTAACTATACAAAACTAGTACATACCCGATGACGTAGGTCACGGACAATTCCTTTATAAACTAAGACATAACATTTTGCATTGTTTTCCACAAACGAATACTATGTAAGTATACCTTGAGACAAATTATAATTATGAAACCGGGCCAATGCATGACAAGCCCACTGTGAACTCACCAGCCGTTAGGTTGACACTTGCGTGGTTTAAACTTTTGCAGATCGCTAAGGAGTATCCGGAGCGGGTTGGCATGGCACGTGAAGACTTTCATTTTAATTGAACTATTTGGGAATTTAATACAATGTTTATGTAAAGCACGTGGTTAGTGCTAAGACAATATTTTATTCCGCTGCGTTTGTATTTGAGACTTTACTTTATAACTGATTTTGAACTAACTCTGATTCATTTAGTATTTGTAACTAATGGTTGTGAATCCTGGTCTAGCCGCACCCCTTAACGGTATAAACACCGTTAGTGGTTATTTGGGGGTGTGACAGATTGGTATCAGAGCCATAGGTTGCAGAGAACTGGAATCAATTTTGAAAACGATTTGGAAACTGCAACTTGAAACCTTAGTTACAAACTAACAAACAAATTCCCAAAATCAAAAAAAAAAAAAAAAATTTACGTGCCAACCTGGGATACTCGCTCTGCTGTGTAAGTAAAAGCTTAGTACGTATGTATATATGTATATATATACTAGCCGTGTGCCCGCGCGTTGCGGCGGCGATAGTGTATAGCGTGCTATTCATCTTCTGTTCACGCGTTGCGGCGGACGACAGTTTACAGCGCGTTATTTGTCCATTGTTCGCGCATTCAGCGGGGACGACAATTTGCAACGTTATATTCGTTACAAAGCGATATTCGTTTTTGTGTGTTCTTTATCAATGGTCAAATAAATAATAGCGATTTATTTGTCCTATGTTCGTGTGTTCGGCTACGACAACAATATTTACAATGTGATATTCATTATTCTTGAGTGTAAAAAACTAACATGTAGAACCGATAAGATTATACGCTATTAATGTGGGCGGGGAGCGTCTTTATTGTATCCATATGTGATTCTTGAAGGTAAAAAAGTCTCAAATTCTAAAATAACAAAAACGCAGCAAGACAGACCTAGAAATTGACTATATTTTACAAAGAAACTTGTTTTTAGTGGGGAAAAATTTTCAAAGTTCGTCGACAGCCATAATTATATTTACATACTTACAATGAATGTATACAAATTTTACAAACAACTCAAATACATTGTTAAAAAGAAACTTTAATTCATGAATGTCTAATTCTCTTCGGTTTGATAATCACCAAACAAAACTAAAACCTCAAAACATATTAATACATCTAAAAAGGTAAAACAATAAACAACATCTCGTCTTTTGCTGTTGCTTCCTGTAATTAAGATTTTTTTACAATATGAATTAACGGATCAAATTAGCAAGCCACATTAAAGCATTGTGACACAGTTGGTTATGATTGCGAGTTGGTCCTTTAGCTATATTACTGCATTTGAAGAGAAATGAGAAATGATCAATACCCTTGGGTCAGAAGATGAGAAGTGGAAATGGCCATCAGAAGTTTTTTACTCAGGAAACATTATAACAAATGATATCTTAGCATCATTAGCAACATTAGCAACATTAGCAACTCTTAATCAAGAGGCGAAAATAAAAAAGAACATGGGTTTCATCAAAGAAAATTCAATCATAATTCTAAATTAAAAAAAAATAATTAATTGTGTCAAGGAATAAATGTTGCTAACTATCAAATGGGAACTTAATAACCATTTAAATTTTAACAGCTGCCAAGCTGCCGTTTCTCTCGACCGCCGCCAAACGAAACTGATCTACGACGGTTGCCGAGCCTTACGACAGAAACAACGGCTTGCCGTGGCCATACCAAATCAAGCCTAACAAAATTATGGACAAAGAAGAATGAAGCTTCAATGAGATAAAAACATTACTGGTAGTTGGAAATCACAACGGAATTCAAATGTTTTTGGTCAAAGTAAAGGGTCAAGAAAAAATTGAAAATAATACCATTATACCTTAGATAAAGACTTTGTTACAAACTGTTGAGGATGCCAATCTTTTAGCGATGTGGACTGTAAGTTAACTGAATTGCATGGGTAAATTCAAGATTTGGAATATCCTCATGTTCAAATAAAATTGCATCATAAAGACAATCACTATAAACCCTGAAGGTCCTGCCTATGGTTAATTCAGTCCACGCCTTCTTATGCTTATCCCTAAAAGTCCTATGACCAAAAGTCAGACCCTTTTAAATCATCTGAATGAATGGTATTAAACTAACCTTGCAGGTTGTATTTCATTGACAATGAACCCAGCATACATGCATTAACAAACCTGCATAGCGCACAACAAAACAAATTATTTCCCAATGATTTAATAATCCATAAAATAAAACTAACTGTTTAAAATCTGTAAGCTTACCAGCAAGCACATGAAAAATAAACCATCAGGTAATGGAAATGACTATCTAAAATCTGATGAACATATCTATAATTTTTTCCAGATCCACCAGTGCTTTGCATCTGTGGAATCATTCGAAGTAGCTGTTTAAGCAATTGTTCTATGCTGGATCGAAGATTACCCTCTTTAGAATCATCAACTTTTGTAGACACAAGTTTAAAATGAAATATTTTATTTTCATATGCTTACTCTGAGTAACCATATGATCAAAATAATTATAAGCTGATGAGTCCTACTCTAAGTAACCTCCCTTATGTAATGATTTAAGGATTAAATTTAATAAGTACCATACCAATCTTTTCTGCATCACTTATTGTGTTGCACCTCCTAATTCACAAGGAAGACCAGTTTTACCATAAACGCCACCCCTGTACTTAGCCTTCCGCGATACAAACCACTACCATCTCTGTCACCATGTCTGACACCACCACCAGCTCCATTTGAGTAGTTTTCCAAACCAAAACCATTTCAACAACCTGAAAAACTAATGCTTTGTATCAACACAAAGGTTGAATAAAATCACCTGAAGATCCCCTTGCACTCTTCAGAACTGCAAATAGTTGGTTTCTTCCTTATCTAGTGTAGGCAACTTTGTTTCTTTCATTGTTAAAACCAAGGAGATTTTGCATATTAAATAAATGTATATATAATTACTAAGTACAAAGAAATTATATAACCAAAGTATGAAACTTCAATTATTAGTCACAAACCTCATAAATTCCAAGATGGTAAGCATAACCTTATAATCCACATCTTGAGGCATGACTTGTTGTAGTGCATGAGGAGCAACCACTTGAAGCTTAACCTATTGAATCATAATCATATTACCTGGTAATATATAAAGTATTTAGTTCTCATTTCTTGCAACTTTTTGGGCCTTTGAATTTTCTCTCTTAACGTTTGCAAAATAAAAAAATCTACATGATTCGCATATAGCATAACTTTATTCGTTAAACATTCACACACATTGAATTTCAAACATAGAAGAACAAAAATAGTACAAAAGTAGAAACACAAATCCCCGTGACAGTTAAATATTCACATATCATGCTTATGATTATATTCAAATCAGTTACTTAAATATCATCTAAATACTATCGTATTTGTTTAGCACAGATTGTTTCACTTGCATCAAAAAATACATGAACAAAACCAATATGTCACAAACACCTTACCATTGTGTCCTTGTTCCTAAATCACAAATACACACATCTACTCATGAACCATACAGCCCCCAAAAGTACATGAACAAAACCAAATCAAACACCATTTTAGACCAGTTTTTGCCTAAAGATCCAAGAAAGCGCATAAATATTCAGTCGATTTTCAAGATTTGATTAAATTTATGCAAAAGTTAGAAAACTCACCTAAGTTTCTCATGTTTTGTCCAGATTTTAACAATAACACAATTTAGAGAGACTACTAAATCATACCCTGGACTGCCCTTCGCAATTGGTAGCAGCGATCTACAACCCCTGAAATAAAAAAAATGAAATACAGAAATTAAAACAAATCTAAGAACAAACAATGAATCTTTAACAGCAGAAAACTAACCTTCTATAACAAACAATGAACTAACGAAAAACAAACAATGAACAAACGGAAAACAAACAATGAATCTTTAACAACAAATCTAAGAACAAAGATCACCTGTTGATTACAGTAATTTCGATTCAACCAAAATCAGAGTGGAAATATATCTGAACTCGACCAAAAACAAAGGAGAAAACGAACCGAGGAACACTGATAACTATAACAAAACTATTGAAACGCATTTACCTAAAAATTAGGGTTTGAAATCGACGGGAAGACGACGGTTGAGAGATAGCTGCAACATTTCAAGATCATAGTTGAGATTAGGGCTGCTAAACAAAAGTCTAGTATCAAATAATCCATATAAAATCAAATAGTAACAAACCACTTACCTCTTCGTTTTCTCTATCTTACTATTTCGTTGAAGACAACAAAGTTGGGTAACATCAAGCCTTCGTCGATCTGAAGCGAGAAAGAAAGAGAGAAGATTTGAATTTCAAAATTTTGTGTAGAAAGAAAGGATTCGAGCATGAACCAGTAATCGTCGAGAAGTACCTTTTTCTCTTCATTCGCATCAGTAATCGTCGACCACTGGTTGAGATTGAGAAGAGAACTTGAAGAGAGATATAAAATAGGGATATTGATCTTGTTGATTGTTTATGTGTGCTCCCGATAAAGCATTCGCTTGCTCCCAATAAAAGCTGCTCCCAATAAAGCAAATGTCATTTAAATTTTGAAATTCAAACAGAATGAAATACTTCGTCTGGCCGCCAAACCCTTATCTTTTTTAAGTAGCTTGCTTGTTTCACTTGTACATACAGCTTTTGTATGTGTACGCGTCTTAAGGATTAAGGAAATTTGATGACGAAAATGCCCTTTAGGGCAATATGTATTATATATAGTAATAGATAATAGATA
>JBCNJP010000003.1:29371530-29438045 GCA_039602395.1 Deinandra increscens subsp. villosa
CTGAAAATCCTACTAAACTACCTCAATGGTTAGAAGTCATCAAGTGCCCCGTTGCCAAAACCAAGAAGAGGAAAAGGAAAGATAAACATCACGCTATAACAACCACACCTGCAGAAGCTGCTATACCTACTACTCCTGCCACTCAGAAGCATCCCAATACTCGATCGACCAAGAAACCTTACTTTGGACCTTACCCTTTGTGTAACACCTGTCATCATCAACACCCGGTGGTCTCACCTTTCCGCAGGTGCTATAATTGCAACCGATATGGTCATTTCCAGAAAACCTGTTATCTGCCACCAAGAGCCCAGCCTCCAATAGTCCAACCTATGGCACGAACACCTGTTCAAGTTGCTACTGCTATCCAGAATACTTTCTCCTCCATGTTTTATTGCTACCATTGTGAAAACTTTGGTCACCTACCATACACATGTCCCCAGCTGGACGCCAATAACCCTCCTGTGAAGCAACAACATCAAACTCCAAGCAACTACTACTCTCGTAGTGGATGATCTCTGAAGGAATAATGATGATGATGATTGAAGATCGTTTGGACTTTGTTAATACTTGAATAAATCGATTACCCTGTAATTAAAGTTTGTAATCTTTCCAATCGATGTTCATCCTGTATATATATAAGAAAATGAATTTTATAACTCTTTGCTTGATGTCATCCTACTTACTCAATCATTTCTTATATTTATTACCCTTAAACCTCTCAGTATGATTAATCAGCGGACAAGAAACCTATTACCCTCAATTTCCGTTATCCTTAATTACAACTCAATCCCTGATGAACATATATGCGCCTCTCGGGAAGATCAAACGTCATCATTAAATTGAGTGTCTCAAACATCACGTGGAATTTGTTCCTCGTTCAAGATAACTCGGACTTGACTATTCGTGCCAATAAATTAAAAACACGTGTCCTTCATCAAACCCGTAATGAATACGTGGCATCCTTGTTAAAAGGTCACTTCATCAAAATTCATTAGATCTAGTTCCCCACTTTAAGGAACACCCATTCATTAAATATGATACATCTCGAATGTACATCACCAGTCCGATAGAATCATCATCAAATATCGAAACTCTTATATTAGCAACATCTTCGAGAGATTCTCAGAATCGCGTATCTCCTCAAGATCAATTCTCGTTATTGACGTTATCCCTAAACGGAATAATTATCCGTTAGTGATTCCTGAACTTTCTCAAAACCATGATTCAATGCTGGTCTTGATTTCCCTATTGATCTTAACGAGATGTTTACCACCCCGTGCGTTGCTGCGGGGTTGAATTTCTATACTGAACGAAAGTCAAAAAGTTAAATGGTCTAAAACGTAAAAATTTAAAAGTCTCGTGGTGAAAGTATAAAACTATAGAAGTATACTAAAAGCGAAAGTAGAAAAGTTAAAAGTTTCGTGGCAAAAGTAGAATACAAAAAAACTTAAAACAAAAATAAAAACTTTAAAAGTTAGAGGGTTAAAAAGTTAAGGAGTATAAAACATAAAAGTCTAAAAGTCTTGTGGTGAAAGTATAAAACTATAAAAATATACTAAGTTAAGGGGTATAAAACGTAATAGTCTAAAAGTCTCATGATGAAAATATAAAACTATAAAAGTATACTAAAAACGAAAGTAGAAAAGTTTAAAGTTTCGTGGCCAAAGTAGAAGAAAACAAAACTTAAAACAAAAAAAAAACTTTAAAAGTTAGAGGGTAAAAAAGTTAAGGTGTATAAAATATAAAAGTCTAAAAGTCTTGTAGTGAAAGTATAAAACTATAAAAATATACTAAAAACGAAAGTAGGAAAGTTAAAAGTTCCGTGGCCAAAGTAGAAGACAACAAAACTTAAAACAAAAAAAAAACTTTAAAAGTTAAAGGATACAAAACGTAAGAGTATTAAACATATGTGACCAAACTATGAAAACCAAAAGTTTACTATTTCATTAAAAAAAACAAATTGTAAAAGTTTAAGGGGTAAAAAGTGTCAAAGCCCTAAAGTATTGTGGCCAAACTATAAGAAATGAAAAGTATACTATTAATCTTCCAAAATTCATTGTTATATATATAATTGTTAAACTTTTGTGGCCAATGTTGAAAACCCAAAACCTAACTATTCCTTTACCAAATTTTGTTGTTATATATATATATATATATATATATATATATATATATATATATATATATAGGGTTGGGGTTAAATGGAACCCTTGTTGAGTTGGAGAATCTTTGGAATCTAAATTAATGGCTCACAATGCTCCACATATACATATATAAAAGGGTAACAAAGTAAATTACTCAATCTCTCTCATCTCTCCTCTAACTTATTTTCTCTCTCCTCTCTCTTTTTTTTTCTCTCTCCTCTCTCCTCTTTTCTCCATCCTTTATCCTTTTTCCAGATTTTTATCTTTTACCTTTTAAAACGTTTTTAAAATCACAAGAATATAAAAACACGTATTTACAGATACGAAATGTTACATACGTAACTTTTTTGAGTCTGAACAAAAATATTACAATCAACGGCATATATATTCGCGAGTACAAGTTAAATTTGAAAATAATTATTATAAAAAAAGATTTTTTTAACTACTGAAAACTCCTTTTAAAATGTTTTCGGGTGGGAGTGTAACTATTTTCTCAGATACGAAATGTTACATACGTAACTTATCTGGGCTGGTATTAAAAAAATTGAAAATTTAGAGGCTGGTCGTGTTACTATTTTCTCAGATGCGAAATGCTACATACGTAGCTTTTATGTATCTGTTGTAAAGCAAAAAATTTATAAATATACCTAATTAAAAAAACATTACAGTTAACACCAAATATAACACAATTAACAATATACATTTTGATATAACAAAGTATATCAAAACAAATAAAAAATTGTACAAAAAAATATATATAACAAGCTACATAAACATCTAAAACTATTTATTCTTCAGTTCTTGATAATTATCTTCATATTTGACAAAAAAAAAATACATTCACCTACAAAGAAAAACAAATTCATTAGTTTTATCTACATATATAACTCAGATATATTATTAGAAATTAGAAATATATGTTAAGCATTTAACACATGGGATATAGACAAAAATAAAAATAAAAAACATCAAACAACTTACATCTTGAACATAAAAAACGTTACATATGTAACGTTATCAAACAAAAAATTACATATGTAACATAATTAAACAAGTTACATATGTAACTTGTATAACAATATTAAAGATATCAACATACCCTTTAACATATTGTATATAAACAAAAAAAAAACATAAAAAGGTAACATATTCAATATCAAAAAAGTTACACATGTAGCATTATCAAAAAATTTACATATATGTAATTTTACATATGTAACTTGTATATGAACAATATTAAAAATAATCAACAAAAAAAAAATTAACACATACCCTTTAACATATTGTATATAGACAAAAAAAAACATAAAAAGGTAACGTATTCAATATCAAAAAAGTTACACATGTAGCATTATCAAACAATTTACATATATGTAACTTTACGTATGTAACTTGTATATGAACAATATTAAAAATATCATTAAGACACTTTAGTATATTTTTTTTAGGATCTTTTATTAGTAAAAAAAATTAAGAAACAAGTTTAATTGATCTATGCATTTAACACATGGTATGTAGAGAAAAATATATAAAAATTATCAAACAAGTCACATATTCAACATCAAAAAAGTTACATATGTAATATTATCAAACAAGTTACATATGTAACTTTACATATTGTATATAAACAAAAAAAACATAAAAAGGTAACATATTCAATATCAAAAAAGTTACACATGTAGCATTATCAAACAATTTACATATATGTAACTTTACGTATGTAACTTGTATATGAACAATATTAAAAAATATCATTAAGACACTTTAGTATTTTTTTTTTAGGATCTTTTATTAGTAAAAAAATTAAGAAACAAGTTTAATTGATCTATGCATTTAACACATGGTATGTAGAGAAAAATATATAAAAATTATCAAACAAGTCACATATTCAACATTAAAAAAGTGACATATGTAATATTATCAAACAAGTTACATATGTAACTTTACATATGTAAGTTGTATGAACAAAGTTACATATGTAACTTGTATGAACAATATTAACCATATCATTCAGGCAGTTTAGCATTTGTAAGGATCTTCAAATTAAACACATGTAACTTGATGTTCAATAGCGAGAATTTGTAGCAACTTTCATCAGTAGTAACTGAATCGTTCAATAGTAACTAATAAGTAGCTACAGTTATATAGGCCACCTGGTTCTTGAAGAACACTTTCTATCTTATCCAATTAATGATTTCGAATACACACAAAACACTTTAATTTGAAAAGGATCTCGAAAGCTATCTATTTCATACGAAATTTAGAAAAACTCCTTATGTGTTATGGGTCCTTAAACTCTTTATTTGACTTTAAAAGTCAAAATAAAAAAAAAATACTTGTAAAATGAACAAACAAAACCGTGATTAAAAAAAATGCTCAAAAAATGCCCACAAACAAAAACACCCATTCTCCACCAATGACACCATCATCATCAGTTGAACGACCGTGGAATTAAAAAAAAAAACTCAAAAATCATGGATTCAAACAATAAAATGGATTCAAATGAAAGAAAAAAAATTGTCCACTTACGGAAGCGTCACCGTCTTCATCGCCTTCACCGTAATTCCGCGTCGTCGATCTACTGTTGCATCCTTTAACATATTGTATATAAGAAATCGGGTTTTGGGTATTATGACCCGATGATTCATCAGTTAAAGCGGCCACAATTCCCAGCCCCCACGACACCGTTTTGCTGTTCCCACAATTCCCAGCCCCCAATATATATATATATATATATATAGTTGTCACCTAAAATCATAGGGTATAATTGTCACATAAAATGACGCAACATTCACATGAAATCGTAACGTATGATTTACATAAAATCATAGAACAAGAATATCAAACGTCAAACTTAAGTGCATGCTCGTTTAGTGATTATTACACAAAACCTTAATTGCTAAAGTCAACGCAGATAAGCACATAAATGTTCACACAACATTTAATACGTTTTACGTTCTGTTAATGTCAGAAAATGACCTGAAAAGTCGGATTGTCACACAAAAGTTCTCTAAGTACCTGTATAATAATTTCAATAACGATCATGAACCCAAATAGAAATAAAAAGTTCACCAAAGCTCCAAACTATGTCGAAATTGAAATTCGAGCTATTATCTTATCAAACTACCGCGTTGGACTTTCTTTATAACTCAATACCAAGTGAAACTCCTGAAAAAATAACATAACACAAACCCAGTTTTCAATACCCAGTTTTCAATAAACATGTCACCAAAACTATCACTACCACAAAATGGTTTACATGTAGAAATGTGACGTCTAACCAAAAATCCCAGTTTCAAGTTCTTGAGTAGGTTCATTTTTCTTCCTAGATCACATGAGTCTTCTCTCTCTACTCCTCACTTTAGTTACAACTCCACCTCACTCATATGTGAGCTCATAGATCCATATTTAGTATTTGTTTCCGAGTCTATGCGAGATGAGTGGTGTGGGCATCTATCATGGCTATGTGTTTATTGACAATTATGATAGAGATTGAAAACTATTATATCACACTTATTTTTGCCTCTATGTAAAATAGTATTCATAACACGAACAGCACACTCGGACACTATAAACCAAACCAATTATAATCACCACTAGCACACATGTAAATGATGACAAATCACATAAACTGACCCATTTAAAGCCTAAGCTATTAGAAAACAACATACGTGCATCATACATTACGACACTAAAATGTGTTGAAGCTAATTAGGTGTTCGCCTGCAACCTACCACCGATTATTAAGTCAAAGATTACAACCGATGAGCACAGATCAGTAAACGACCACAACCAATCAAAGAACCAACGAAAGCAGCGGACACTTTTGTAGAAAATAAGAAACCTGAGAACCAACAATAGAACCACAATAGAAATTCAACATCAGAACCTATGATAAAATTAGACACCAAAAACATCTAAACCTAAGATCGATTGTGGAAGCAAAGCTCACCAATCAAGATGGCGGAAAGGAGCAAATAGAATGGCCGGTGAGCAAATGAGGCACAAATCACAGGATATAAGAAATCCACAAACAGAAATGGGAGGGTACCAATTCTTGTAGATTCAACTGTTGAAGGCATGTGTTGATGGGTCGTGGAGGAGGTAGAGAATACAGGAGAATGAGTGTGAGAAGTAGGTAATGGCATGTAAAGGAGAGTAAAGGGGTTAAAGCAATCTTCAATCATAGCCAAACAAAACACCCTCACTAGTACAAATATGACATACGGTCACACTTTTCACGTTTCGGCCCTGTGACACTTTCGATTAAAAGTGTGATCGTAGGTCATTTTAAATTTTCTAGATATGTTTCGGTGACATTTTACATCGTTTTGTGTGACCATTGCAAGCCCCATCAGTTAATATGGTCACACTTTTACATTACATGTGTGACAATTACGAGTCACAGAACAATGTGAACAAATGTCACCACTTGCGACTTTTTTTTTCTGATAATATGTACGAGTAACTATAGATACGTATATGGTCACATGAAGCAATTGTTTATGCAATAAAATGTGGCTAAATTTAATATATATTTATACGTTAATTTTGAGTGTGAAACATATTTTGGTCAAAATAGTTATTGGTGTAACTGTAAGTTACCGTTTATCGTCACATTTCCAATTTGGACGTGTGACTAAAGATAAATCATCGTCACAATAAATGGGCAAACATGTGACTATAAGTATAATATGGTCATATTTTTTATTTTCATAGGTGTGACTAAAAATTAACAATAAAATTTTTTTATGCCAGTCTAAATTTTATATGGTCACAGTTTTAAGTAGCAGTCAGTATGTTACGTGGTCGGAACTCTTCAAAATCCACTGCCGTGCTTACGAGGTGGTGGATCATCTCACCGGATCCAAACCAACGACCACGTCATCCGCAGCCGCTGCCACCGCCTCCTCTACCCCCACCGTTTCTTGGGAAAGGATCGACAATATCATCCTGCAGTGGATATACGGGACCAAATCCAACGAGCTTTCTCTACTATCTTCAAGCCCAACACCACCGCAAAAGCCGCTTGGGAAGCCCTCGACGGAATTTTCAACAACAATAAATCTCAACGAGCGATTTACCTCGAACAACAATTTACCAATTGCAAACTCGACAACTTTGCAAACATGTCGGCCTACTGTCAAGAAGTTAAGAACCTCGTCGATCAAATCGCTAAGGTCTCTTCTCTTGTGTCTGATGAACGTCTAGTTCTCCAACTCATATCCTGTCTCAACGAGAAATATGACGGTGTGGCTATGTTTATCCAACAAACCACACCCCTTCCCGATTTCTACGCAGCTCGCTCAAAACTAATCTTGGGAGAAACTAGAAAATCCAAGCAGGCATCTACCTCTTCATCGAACTCAACCATTCTAGCCACAAATCGGGTCTCACCCGCACCGACCCAATCCACGGGCCCTCCCTCATCCGAACCCAAAGCCGATTCTCGTAATAATTCAGGTGACAACAGAGGATAACGCACTCGCAACAGGAACAACGGACGAGGACAGCGCCGGTCATCGGGTGGTCGGGGTCGTGGTGGTTCCGCTTACTTGCCTCAACCTCCCCCGTGGTTGTACAACTATTGGGCAAACATGCAGTCTGTCTCTCCATAATGGGCCAGTCCACCTTGCCCATATCCAACAAGCTAAATGCAGCGACCCACTAACCCATCAGCGGGTATCCTAGGACCATATCCAACTGCTCCTCAAGCCCATGCTACATATGATCCAGCTTTCGAGAATGCTTTCAACACCATGACACTCAATCCGTTAGACTCTACGTGGTATATGGACTCGGGAGCGACCGCTCATATGACAAACGCGTCGGGTAACTTCTCATCTTATTTTCATAATGGTATTAACACTCATATAATAGTTAGCAATGGCTCTAGTGTTCCAATCAAGGGCCACGGTACACAAACACTTCAACCACCTTTCCCACCCCTACACTTATCTAATGTTCTTCATGTCGCCTCACTAATTAAAAACCTTCTTTCTGTGTGTCAGTTAACCACTGACAATGATAATGATATTTCTATTGAATTTGACCGTTTTGGTTTTAATGTGAAGGATTTCAAGACTCGACTCCCTATCCTCCGATGCAATAGCAACGGGGAACTTTACCCCCTCACACTCAAGAACGCATCTCAAGTCACTACTCATTCCACCTATGCCGCCCTCTCACAAGATCTTTGGCACCAACGCCTCGGTCACCCTGCGCCCGAGACTCTATCTAGTCTAAAAAAGTCATTGTCAATTTCTTATTGAAATAAAAATAAAGATGACGTTTGTTCTTCATGTGTGTTTGGTAAAAGTACTAGATTGCCATTTGTCAATTCTAATTCTGTCACAAGTTTGTCGTTTGACATTGTCCATAGCGATATTTGGAAGTCCCCGGTCCTAAGCTCGAGTGGGCACCGATATTACATTTTATTTTTAGATGACATGACAAATTTTTTATGGACATTTCCCCTTGCACAAAAATCCGAAACCTTCTCCACCTTTCTCAATTTCTCGACACACATTAAAACTCAATTCGAACGCCCCATCAAGAGTTTTCAATGTGATAACGGCATAGAGTACAATAACACACAATTCAAACAATTTTGTAACACCAATGGCATGACCTTTAGATTCTCCTGCCCCCACACAAGCTCACAGAATGGCAAAGCCGAGCGAAAAATCCGATCTATAAACAACATAATGAGGACCCTCATGGCGCACTCATCCGTCCCGAGCTATTTCTGGCACCATGCTCTCTCCATGGCAACCTACATCTTAAACATCCTACCAAACAAACACACCCGCAACCGAACCCCCACCGAACTCCTCTTTCGTAGAAAGCCCTCTTACACACACCTTCGGGTTTTTGGTTGCCTCTACTACCCACTCCTCCCCTCCACCACAATCAACAAACTTCAATCTCGATCCACCCCGTGTGTGTTCCTCAGCTACCCACCCAACCACCGAGGATACAAGTGCTTTGATCTAATGTCACGAAAGATAATTCTTTGTCAACACGTCATTTTTGACGAGTCTAACTTTCCGTTCTTCAAACTCCATCCCGCACCACCCTCTTACAACTTCATTACCGATGGCCTTAACCCCCTGATTTGGTCATCCACCACCAACATACCACAACCACCTACTGACCCCACAACCCCATCCTCCAATATTAATTCTCCACCCAATACATCGTCTAGCTCAACCTCCCCTCTATCTTCAAACCCATCCCCCAATATTAATTCTCTCTCACCCACCTCGTCACCCTCTAATACATGCACCCAACAAAATACGATGCATTCCTCCCCCACCTCATCACCCTCTAATACATTGGCCCAACAAAGCCCAAACAACCATATGCCACCCCCACCCACTAGGACCATACACACCCGCAGCATGTCCGGGATCTCTAAACCGGAGCAACCGTTTAACCTAAACACCTCAACTACCACCCCAATTCCTCGTAACCCAACGGAAGCCTTATCCCAACCCGATTGGAACAAAGCCATGCACAACAAGTTTAATGCTCTTATGAAAAATGAGACGTGGACGTTAGTCCCTCGCCAACCTCATATGAACATAATACGATGCATATGGTTATTTAAACATAAGTTTAATTCTGACGGTTCTCTTGAGCGATACAAAGCTCGTTTAGTGTGTGATGGCAGGTCCCAACAGGTCGGCATTGACTGTGGAGAAACTTTCAGTCTGGTCGTCAAGCCCACAACAATACGAACTGTCTTATCCATTGCTCTTGTCCATTCATGGAATATTAATCAACTAGATGTCACAAATGCTTTTCTCCATGGACATTTGAAAGAAACTGTCTACATACATCAACCATTGGGTTTTCAAGACCGTAACTTCCCACATCATGTATGCTTATTAAAAAAGTCCCTCTATGGCCTAAAGCAAGCCCCCGGATATGGTACCAAAGATTTGCAGACTATGTCGCACGGATGGGATTTCACCACAGCACATCCGACCACTCACTCTTCATCTACAAACGAGGAAGTGACATAGCTTACCTGCTTTTATACGTGGACAACATCATTCTCGTAACGTCCTCGGATGCACTACACCGTCAACTAATGGCTCGTCTCTCTTCAGAATTCTCCATGAAAGACTTGGGTCCCTTAAGCTATGTTTTGGGATGCAACTACACCGTCTTTGTGGTGCCCTTCAGTATTTGACATTTACTAGGCCCGACATCGCCTATGCGGTCCAAAAAATATGTATACACATGCATGCCCCATGTACTGACCATTGGATCGCTTTGAAGCGAATACTTCATTACATAAAAGGGACATCCGATTTGGGCCTCTCGTTGACTAAATCGGCGGTTTCGTCGAGCCTCGTCGCCTATACGGATGCCGATTGGGGCGGGTGTCCGGATACGCGTTGCTCGACTTCTGGTTACTGCGTGTACTTGGGTCACAGTCTGATTTCTTGGTCATCAAAATGTCAATCGACAATATCTAGATCAAGTGCAGAAGCAGAATACCGCGTTGTCGCAAACGTTGTATCTGAGATCTGCTGGCTTCGTAACCTCCTCCTGGAATTGAACCATTCTCATGCGAAAGCCACACTGGTCTACTGTGATAATGTAAGTGCTATCTACTTATCTGGCAACCCGGTTCAACATCAAAGAACAGCGCACCTTGAGATGGACATACGCTTTGTTAGAGAGAAAGTTCAGAAGGGCCAAGTTCGCGTATTACATTGTCCCTCTCGATATCAAATAGCAGATATATTCAACAAGGGGTTACCACGGATTCTATTTCTTGATTTCAGATCCAGTCTAAGTCTCCGTCAACCTCCCCCTTAGACTCCGGGGGTGTATTAGAATATGAAAAATATTCTCCATTAATTGTATTTAATGTAAATTATATGGAAAGATTGTTTCCATAGTTTAGGTCGTAAATTTGTATTTATCTCTTGGGAATTGTCAATGAGAGATCACATAAAACATTTCAAATTCCTTTATAAAGATAATTCATGGTCATGGTAAATGGCAATATATGTGACTATAAGTATAATTTGATCACATTTCATTTTATGACAATTTGATTTGTGACTAAAGAGAATTCTGGTCATGATAAATGAATAAAATATGTGACTATATATATAATTTGGTCATCTTTTATTTTATGACTATTTGATGTGTGACAAAAGATGAATCCTAGTCATGATAAATGAAAAAAAAATGTGACTATAAGTATATTTGGTCACATTTCATTTTAGGACAATTTGATGTGTGACTAAAGATGGATTCTGGTCATGATATATGAATAAAATGTGTGACTATAAGTATAATTTGGTCATCTTACATTTTATGACAATTTGATGTGTGACTAAAGATGAATTCTAGTCATGATAAATGGAAGAAAATGTGATTATAAGTGTAATTTGGTCATATTTCATTTTATGACAATTTGATGTGTGATTAAAGATGAATTCTGGTCATGATAATTGAATAAAATATGTGACTATAAGTATAATTTGGTCATCTTTCATTTTATGCAATTTGATGTGTGACTAAAGATGAATTCTAGTCATGATATATGAAAAACAAATATGTGACTATAAGTATAATTTGGTCATATTCATTTTATGACAATTTGATGTGTGACTAAAGAAGAATTCCGGTCATGGTAAATAAATAAAATATGTGACTATAAGTATTTGGTCATATTTCGTTCTATGGCAATTTGATGTGTGACTAAAGATGAATTATGGTCATGATAAATTAATAAAATATGTGACTATAAGTATAATTTGGTAATATTTCATTTTATTGGATAAGTTAAAAAAATATTTATATTGTTGCCACTTGCAAGGGTTCGAACTAGCAACCTATCAAAGAAAATCACAAGATTAACCCGCTGGGCTAGCCCTTGAGAACGGAAATTATTTCAATATTAATATGTTTAACCTATTCTGGCCATATTATATTTATAGCCTATAGGCCCGGGTTTGAACCCTGACAAAAAGGAATGTAAGACTCGAACACGATACCTCTAAGATAGATGTCATCTTTCATTTTATTAAGTGTGACTAAAATGAATACTAAGGAAACGTTATTGCTGTCTAAGTACTTTATGGTCACGGTTTCAATTTTGATGTGTGACTAAAGATAAATTATGGTCATGATAAATGGAAAACATGTGATTGTAAGTATAATATGGTCATTTATCATTTTATTTGGTGTGACTACAAATAAATACTAAGGAAACGTTATCGCGGTCTAATTACACTACAAGAAAAGAGACCTATTTTTTTTAACGGCAAAGGAACTTTTAAAAAAAGGGGGGTGGTTAGAAAAGAGACCTATAGGTCTACTGTTTTTTATTAATACCCTATAGCCAGGACTTTGTCCTCACAATAGGTTTACTTAATTTGCAATTGTATCCCACTGCAAATGCAGTTTCCTGCCCGGATTTTTCCGAGTGGAAACATGTTTCTATTTCAAGTTTTTTTCAAGTTGAAAATATCATCAATCTTAAATCCACAATAGCAACATCAACAATCATTGTTTCAAATTAAAGTGCAATAATGTAAACAACAAATTCAAATTACAAAAAAAAAAAACGAAACATAATAAGATAACAAATAAAAATGACAAAAGTCTATTGCAATAAAACCTAAGGATAATTTAGTCGGAGCACTCATCATCCTCGTTTTGCTTCTCCTCCTCCCACTCATCATCCTCATTTAGCTTGTCCTCCTCCCACTCATCATCCTCACAACCCTTGTTCTTAATATCGCCCCATTTTCTAAATCTCCCTACAAATTCAAGTGAACGAATTAAAAAAATACAAGTAAACAAATTAGTAAAAAATTAAAAGTAAATAAATTATTAGTAAAAAATATAATTCAACTAAACAAAAAATGGCATAGTTTCTTACCACTCGCTGCAAAGCCGAAACATGGGTTGCATCTTTCTAGTGGATCATCACTATGACCATCACCGTTATGGCCCCTAGCAACAATGTTTGTCATCTAAAAATTCAAATACAACCATCCATCACTTATCCATTTAGCAAAATGATCAATTTAAGAACACTTATTAACATTCTAGATCTTAAGTTGAAAGTTATTTCTTAACACATAGTATGATGATTCTAAATTACATGCATAATAAAAGTTGAAAGGAGCCATTATGTTTACATCTATTTACCTTGATCCAAGATCCATTAATGAACCATTTCAACCAATACATTTTGGTTACAACAAAAATAAGCAACACATTTTATAGCATAAATTTAGAATGATTATAAAATCTCAAAGTCTAACAATGTGAAACCTAATACTTGTCATAAGTCATAACACATAAAAATTGGCAAGCTTTAACTTTAACTTGGAGTGCTAAAAAATCTAACAAAAAATAAATCAAAACCTGGAGAAGGAAACGAGATACTAAAAAATCTAATAGCAAATAAACCTAAACTTCATAAATAACTAAGACAAATATTTTTGCCCAAGCGTTGCAGCGACATTATGAACAATGAAAAAAAAAGTATTTGAAACATGGAGAACAAAAATTATTAAATGCATCTCAAGTTCTCAAACGCAAAGATTTGGGACGCAAACCCTCCATTTAGAGTCTAGTGTTATTAATTATCTGGTCTGTAAATTTGAGCTTCTAATCCTTCCATCTTTATTCAAACCCGAGCATTGCAGCGTGTTCTTAGCTGCTTATTACAACTTACAACCAAATGCCTTTGCAATTGGCCTTTAAAATGAAAAAAATGTCTCTCGTGTTTAATTTACTATAGGAGTAATTCCATGGCACTAAATATTTTGCCAAACCGTATCCAATGTATTTTGAATGGATCCACAGCATTCCTATTCTTAATTGTGGAGATCCTTCAAAATGGTAATATGATGGCTGCCATAAATAAAAGACTATATACATATAAGGGTGCTACTAAATGTACCAAGATGTTAACCAATTTTTTTGGAATTTGTTTATTTTTAGTCTTTAATGCTTCCTTAAATGTATCAGTTATGTAATAGTGATGTAGTTATTGCATATGTCTTTTTATATTATTTTATTTTTATTTACCACTAAACTAATAAAAAATTTAATTCTTTTATTATTTATAAATAATTAAATATTTAATTCTTTTATGTTTTATTAATAAATAAATATTTAAGTATATTATAATATGTATTTTTAAAGAAATAAAAATATCAATGAAAGGTAACAAAAAAGTCTATGTTTAGATGAAATTATAAAAAAAGATTTTAGAAAAATAAAAAACTTTTACACAAAATTTATAAAACACTCAATTCTTTATTTTAAAATATCGATCACTTATAACAAAGTATTATTTTATTTTACAAAACTTTTTTTTAAGTAAGAAAGTATTTCAAGCAATAAGAGTAGGAGTAAGAAAGTGTATTTAAATTATACCTATTTAAAAATATATGTAATTAAACTTTTAAATTATACCTATTTAAAAAAAATGTAATTATTACCTTATTATTAAATAAAACTAAAATAATATTAAAAGACATCTAAGAAAGGTGTTGAAAGAGATGTAAAGTACGCACTACGTACAATATTGACATCCTTCATGTCTAAATAATTTAGGGATTTAAGTGATCAGTAATAGCTTACATCGTCGAATTGAACTTCCGTCATGATAATGTGAGAGCTAAGTATATATTTAAAAAAAATCAAAACTCATTAAAAAAGAGTGAAATGTTTCGTAATAAAAATAAAACATTTGTGGCGTTAAATTGGTTCGTTATAATATATATTCTAATGGGTAAAATGAGTATTATAAAATAATTAGCTAAGAGTAAATTGTGTCAAGCGTGTCCGAAAAAATCCAATTAAAAAATTGAAGGAAAACAATTACAAAAGAATTAGATAATATTTACAAAAAGGCCTTTTGTAAAAAATTTTAATAAAAAGAAATTTTCAATAAATTGCTGTTAAAAAAAGTAATAATATTTATAAAAAAGCATTTTATAAAAATTATAATAAAAAGAAACTTGCTAGAGTTTTTCAATAAATTGCTATTAAAAGAATAGATAATTTTTATAAAAAGTCTTTTGTAAAAAGTTATAATAAAAAGAAAACATCTACCCAATAAAAATAAGAATGAGAAATGAGACTTTCATGGAAAATATAATTACCTCATTATTAAGCACATTTGACAAAGTTGGTACATTTATCAAAATAGCTTTGTACATTTATCCTTACCATACATATAATTAAATATGTATATTAAATTTAACATTCAGATACAAATAGGAATACCATACACACAAACAACAAGTCAAATTAATTTTTATGCATAGCCATGAGAAAATCCATATAATCATTGTAAAAGTTAGACCAATAATTTAGATGAGAAATACAAAGCAAAGGAACCTTGATTTGTTGGTAGATAATAAGTTGGTAGCCAACTAAGTTGGATAATAAGTTTAAAGTGTTAAGTCTTCTGGATATGGTCATATTTATTTAATCTCATATGAATCATATTGGAACTTGTTTAACAGTGCCTAGTTTAACAATAATTGAATATGTTCTTTGATACCTAACCTTGACATCTCATTAGGTTGGTCTGTTCATTACATTTACATGATATACTCAATGCATAAATCATATACAAAATGAAATAAAGAAATGACAAACAATCAATTTGGTTAAAAAAAAACTAGTCTATGCTTTGATTTTTCATGTCATATATGAAAAATATAAACTTGATTGTCATTAATCTTCTCTAGGCTGGGCAGTAAACTCACACCCAAATGTCATGAAAATCTGATTTTTGGCAACCTTGATGTGTAATACAGGAATTGGAGAGAAAGCAAAATAAAAAAAATAGTCAACCTGATTCCGTGATTCAATTGGTGAGTTCCAAGGTGCTAAAGAGTAACTTTCTCGTTGCATAGCAGTAAAACAACTTGAAGTTAACGATTGAGAGATTTAAGAGGTGAAAAATACATATGGTGCAGCGATTTTTAAATCCCAAACAGATTCAGAACTTGTGAAACCAAAATAAACATAAGCATATGAGAATCCATGGACTGTATATAAGGGTGCAAAGTATGTAACCATACATACAAATTCAACAAAAAAAACATAAGCATAAGAGAATCAACGGACTGCACATAGTGTACCAAATTGAAGAGATAAATACCAGGCACAATTAAACATTAAACGATGATGAACAATGAAAAATCATTATGAATTAAAGCAAGGGGGTATGGTGTAACTTATAGAATTCTGGTTCGTGGATAGGGTTTCAATGAAAAAGAATGCACTGATTTCGAAATCCTTCATAAGAAATCGATAATAGACTGAGGATATATACGTGCACAGGGAATGAAGGGGTTTCCTAGATTGCTTCACAATCGAAGGATGAGTGATTTTAGGGTTTAATTTAACCAATTACTCCTCATGGATTTAAGGAATGTGTAAATGATGGGGTTACGGAGGCGTTTGGATGAATTGAATGTCACGACCCCGCCAAGGGAGAAGTTGGAAAATTGAAGGGTTAAATAGGTTGAAGATGGTGGTTGGGGACGGAGATAGCGAGATTTGTGTCGGTGCAGAAGAGAATTGGGGGCGTAGATGTCGCCGGAGATGTGCAAGGGAAGAGGTACAGCGGGCGTCGCGAGGGGTGGGGGAGAGAGAGTGCGTTTTTGTTTTTAGATGGTTATTAGAGGTAAATAAACAACTCCTAGGGTAGAATATTTGAGGGAAAATGAAGAAGAACAGATAAAAGGGTGGGAAATATCACGATAAAATTATTTAGGATAAAAGGAAGTGAAAATATCAAGTTAAATTATTTCAGAAGAGAGAGATGAGAATAACCCATAAAAATTATTTCGGATCTCTATAGCTATTATATATTTATATAATAATAATAATAATAATAACAACAACAACAACAACAACAACAACAACAACAACAACAACAACAACAATAATAATAATTATTATAATAATTATAATAATATTATAAATAATGCATATAATTATAGTTATAATAATAGTAATATTATTATTAATAATAATTAGTTATATATAACAATTAGGATTTGTTTCCTGTGAGTTCTTTTACTGTACTAGCTTCTGACGAATAGCATTTTGACAACACATAATTTCTGCCAATAAAATTGAAACACATAAAAGTACTACTTCTTTTCAATTCACATTTCTTTACCACGATAACCACGCCCTTTACCCTCACTATCTCTCTCTATTTCTTCATATGTACTAGAGTACCAGACACCTCTTCATTTGTCTCTCTCTATCTATACATTTGGTCACCGGACAATTTATGGATCTCATTTCTTGGGGTATTTCTTACCGTCGCAGCCTGATGATGATGAAATGTTGTTGTGATGACGCTTGAGGAAGTTGTGGTGGTGATAACTGTGGTTCTGAATGTCTAGCATATTGAAATGATGGCGGAGGGTAGTAGAGCCGAGGTGGTGGCCATGGAACACAAATCGTTCAGAGTTAGCAGAGCATTTAGAATGTGAAGAATGAGTTAATCAACGATTTAGAAACCGAACAAACCAAAATTAATTGTGATAAAGAAGACTCCATTAATGGAGTTTTGGTTATGGTGGTGTTGAGTAATCCCGGAGGAGGAAACAGAATGCGTATGCCCAGAGGCAAGTGTGCATTTAATTGAACATTTTTTATTTTAAGCCTTGAACTTTAGCTATTTAAATAAATCAGACCTTTTAGTTTGTTCCTGAAACATTTTAACTCTCAACTATATATTCATTAAAATAAACAAAGAGTGGTATATGTTTCGTCTTCCTAAGGAGGGGGTCCTAGTTTCGATCACCAATCAAGACATTTTTTTACCTTATTTTTTGTTTTATACTTTTTTGTTTTATTTTATCTTCTTTGTTTTTTTTAGATTTTATTAACTTTTGTATGGTAAATTAAACATCTTTTTCTATTCATGTGTCACACCCCCAATTCCCACTAACGAAGTTTAATCGTGTGGGGTGTGAACCAGACTAGGACCCGAGTCATTAGTTACATTAAACATAAGTTGAGGGTTCAAAATGTAAATATATTTCCAAACGGGAAATATCAATCAGAGTTAAAGTTTAGCGGAAGCTCGTGAAAGTCATGTTGCGCAAAAACAAGCGCCCGATAAGTAAATACCAGTCCAAGTTGAAAAACTTTTGAAAATGAATTCCCAAAATAAAAAGGTTTAGCCAACGTACGTGCCCAAAATCAGATTCTCCTAGCGTCCTGCAAAGCATGCATAAGAGCAAGTGTCAACTAATGTTGGTGAGTTCACATAAGCACATAAGTATAACTAGTATAAATATGCAGTACGAATACAACAGTCTTTATTCGTATATAAGCATGTATATTAACAGTACAATCCATATCGTAGGTAGCGAGCCTAAGTTCATGTCACTAAAACGTTCGCAACCGAAGCTGACCAAATAGTTGTAGGAATAATTCCTTACGTGGTTTGCCTTCCCCGTGTCTACTCGATCACGGTAAGTTTAGGCTGACATTGTCCTCAGTCCGACCGCCAGTCGGGTGGTGCATCTCGTGCCCGCTGAGTGGGGTTTGTCAGACCCCAGTAGTACTACCCAATATCCCCTCGCTATAAACTATTAACGGTTCGATAAGTAAGGACTTTCAAAGATAAGCATTTTACGTGAACATGTGATATATGTTGGATTTCTACTTTAATCATACATAAACGTTGTCGTGTTATCACCCTAACCCGGGTGTAACGTGTTTGCGTGTGTTATCGTCCAAAACCGGACGTAACGTAAAGGTTGTGAAACTCACCTTAGGGTGCGCTGCTACAATTTAGTTTAAGACTCCGAGTCTTGCGTAACTACCGAGCACCTATCGATTTTACATACGTAAGTGTGTGTCCGCACATGAGTAACATAGCCTAGACGACGATATTGATATCAAGTAATTCCAAATATGACGTAGGTAACAATTTCAATACGTGATGAAAATCGTTTGTTCGAAAGTAGTCACAAATGACATTTAATCGAGGACACAAAGATTTACAAAAATCGATGTGCGTATGTTATTACAAATAATAAATGTAGAGATCATCGGGTACATAGATATATTCGTAAATATAAATATCGAGGTGTAGTCAAAACAAATATATATATATATATTTATACGTCGTATCAAAATTCAAGAGTTTAAAAAAAAGATCTTTAAAACGTACGCTTGTGTATATGTGCATGACAAATAAATCAAATATATGTTTATATATATATTTCTATGTTTAAAACTAGTTTATATTAATTATAAACAAAACCATCAAGTTTTTAATTCTTTTAAATCATAGGGTTTTCATAAAATAAAAAAATCCAACGAGTACCTTAACGGGGTCTATGAAAACTTCACGGGTCAAGGTTTAATAGTCGTGTACTAGAAGGTTTGAGTTTTGGACCAAGAAAAAACATGGCATCTCTAAAAAAATATTAAAATAGTAAAGATGGTGGTCACGGGACTCGAACCCGTGACCTGAAGGTTGTATGCACAGCGACTAAGCCACCACACCAGCGTTCTGTTTTGGGTTTAATATCAACCAGCAAAAAGTTTTATCATTACACAGTGGCTTGGCTGGATCATATATAACAGAAAAAAAAGAAAACAGAATGGAGGCAAGGGGTTTCGAACCCGATACCTCTCGGTCTCCAGTGGAAGGCGCTAACCAGTTGTGCTACACAGGCGATTGTGTTTTAACCCAGCACAGAGAATATATAAACTATTCTGACCCGTCATCACCTTCTTCCCCAGAACTCCGGTGGCCGGAGTTTTATTCCGGTCACCGGAAAATCGCGAAATCAGAACCAACGTGAAGGTAAACGCGCGACTAACATAAAGAAGTGATTACCTCGTATCGGTGATGAGTTTTGATGGGGTTTTTGAAGCCGAAACGAAACCCGAAAACCTCGACGCGGTCCACCTGAAGGTGCTCTGTTTCCAATTTCGTTGCTACTAGGTTGTCTATCAGAGGGCGGCGACCACAACCATGTGCGAAGGGTGGTGAAACAGTACTTGGTTGGCCGGAATTTTGAGTTCGCCGGAAAACAACGAAAATGACGAACTCGGGAGGTTTAGGTATCGTGATAGATACCAAATGATTGAAGGGCAATAAGGTTTTGGATCAAAAATCAGTGTTAATCAATTCGAGTTCATAACCGGCGAGTAAATGGAGAATTGATTACGATGGTCGGCCGAGAGTCGGAAAACATTATTGTCGACGGTTTCTTTTTGAGTTTCAAATTAGGTTTGTAGCATTGGCAAGAACAGTCCCCCAGAGTTTATAAAATAGGGACAGAGATTCTGGTAATTACAAGTGCAGTCCCTCCAAGTTTAAATAGATACAACAAGTTTCAGAGTTAACAGAATAGGCCCCTCAAGGTTACAAAATGTTAACGAACTCACTAACGGAGTTGACGGAGGTAACTTGACGATGATTATTCGAGTGTACGGTCAAAATGTATTTAACGAATGAAGTTTTATAAAAATATAACGTATATATATTTCGCATAAAATCATAGTTATAACCCCATGACTGTATATTTTTAAATTCCTTTAAGATTATAGAACGTTTCGTACGACTACGTGACACATCGTCACATAAAGTCATAAAATAACATGCGTATATATATACACATATATAAATATATATCACATGAAAATAATAAATATAATTGTCACATAAAATGACAAAACGTTTCCATGAAATCATAAAATATGATTTACATAAAATTATAAAATATAATTATTCAAGTAAGTTAACCGACGTCTAGACTCATGTGCAATGTTCGTGTAACTATTCTAGTTAACTGAGGTAACGGACGTTATCAAAATATAACACAAGTTATTAACGGGGTTAACCTGGGAAATTGCCGGTTGTCACATCATCCCCTTGTTAAGGAATTTTCGTCTCGAAAATTGGCTTAAGTTGCTACCGTGTTCTGTGGAAGGAAAAGAAATTTTTTTTAGGGTTGCTACATCATCCCCTTGTTAAGGAAATTTTGTCCCAAAATTTAACTCATACCTTAATTAGATGTTGACGCTTGATCAAATAGGTGAGGATATTTCTTTCTCATCTGATCTTCTCGTTCCCACGTGAACTCCGGTCCACGCTTAGATTGCCATCTCACTTTGACGATGGGAATTTTACTTCGTTTCAAGGTTTTCTCCTCACGTCCCATGATTTCTACGGGTTGTTCGATAAATCGCAGTTGTTCATCGACTTGCAGTTCTTCTAATGGAACTATGAGAGTGTCATCAGCTAAACACTTTCTCAGGTTCGAAACGTGAAACACGTTGTGTACTCCATCCAATTCAGGAGGTAGATTTAAACGGTAAGCCACCGGACCAATGCTTTCGGTGATCTCGAATGGTCCTACATAACGGGGATTTAACTTCCCGCGCTTGCCAAAGCATACGACGCCTTTCCAAGGTGAGACTTTCAACAGTACTTTGTCGCCGACTTCAAATTCTAACGGCCTTCGGCGTTTATCTGCATAACTCTTTTGTCTATCTCTTGCCGCTTTCATGCGGTTTCTGATTTGCACGATTCTCTCCGTGGTCTCGTGTACTAATTCAGGTCCAGTGAGTTGGCTCTCACCGACCTCGGCCCAACAGACCGGTGATCTGCATTTTCGTCCGTAAAGAGCCTCAAATGGAGCGGCTCCAATACTGGTATGGTAGCTGTTGTTATAGGAGAATTCTACCAGCGGTAGATGCGTTTCCCAATTTTTCCCGAAGTCGAGCACACATGCTCTAAGCATATCCTCGAGAGTTTGGATGGTACGTTCAGTCTGTCCATCTGTTTGAGGATGATATGCGGTACTCATATCTAAGCGAGTGCCCATCGCTGCTTGTAAGGATCTCCAAAAGTTTGAAGCAAACCTAGGGTCTCGGTCAGAGATAATAGATAAAGGCACTCCGTGAAGCTTGACAATCTCCTTGAGGTATATCTTTGCAAGTTTCTCTGTTTTGTCACTTTCCTTGATAGCTAGAAAATGAGCGGATTTTGTTAATCGGTCAACGATAACCCAAATCATATCGTTGCCGCCAGAAGAACGGGGCAATCCCGTGATGAAATCCATCGATATTTCTTCCCATTTCCATTCAGGAATTTTAGGTTGTTGCAGTAATCCTGCTGGCTTTTGATGTTCCGTTTTGACCATTGCGCACGTCAAGCACTTGCTAACATATCTAGCGATGTCAGCTTTCATATTGGGCCACCAATATAACCCTTTTAAGTCTTGATACATTTTGTCTGAACCTGGATGGATCGAATAACGGGACTTGTGGGCCTCGTCCATCACTAGTTCTCTAAGGTTTCCATGGAGAGGTACCCATATACGATCCTTATAGTAACGAAGTCCATCAGACTTAACTTCAGAAGTTCCATCGACGTCACGTAATGATTCAGACCCGAAATTTTCCTCTTTTAGGGCCTCTTTCTGAGCATCCCGGAGTCTATCCGGTAACCCCGTATGGATCGTTAATTGGAGAGCTCGAACTCTTCTGGGTTTGACATGTTCCTTTCTACTCAAGGCATCGGCCACCACGTTGGCCTTGCCTGGATGATACTTTATAGCAAGATCGTAGTCGTTTAGCAATTCGACCCACCTACGTTGCCTCATGTTGAGTTCTTTCTGATCAAATATGTGTTGGAGGCTCTTGTGATCAGTGAATATCGTACACTTGGTACCGTATAAGTAGTGCCTCCAAAATTTCAAGGCAAAAACAACTGCGCCCAACTCTAGGTCGTGAGTTGTGTAATTCTTCTCATGAGACTTTAATTGCCTTGACCCATATGCGATGACTTTACCTCTTTGCATCAAAACACATCCGAGTCCCTGGATTGACGCGTCACAATAGACCTCGAAATCGTCAATCCCATCAGGTAAAGATAATATAGGTGCAATACAAAGTTTCTCTTTTAAAGCTTGGAAGGCTGCCTCTTCCTTGTCACCCCATCTGTATTGAACCCCTTTGTGCGTAAGAGCAGTCAATGGGTGAGCTAACTGAGAAAATCCCTTTATAAAACGACGGTAGTAACCCGCTAAACCTAAGAATTGGCGAATTTCCGTCGGAGCTCTAGGGGTAGGCCAATTTTTAATGGCTTCAACCTTGGCTGGGTCAACGTGGATACCTTGCTCGTTGACGATGTGACCCATAAATTGAACCTCTCGGATCCAGAAATCGCACTTAGAGAATTTTGCGTAGAGTTGTTCTTTCTTTAACAATTCTAAGATTAACCGTAGATGTTCCTCGTGTTCTTCTTTCGTCTTGGAGTAGATAAGGATGTCGTCGATAAATACTATGACGAACTTATCCAGATAGGGCTTGCACACACGGTTCATGAGATCCATGAACACAGCTGGTGCATTTGTCAGCCCAAAAGGCATGACCAAAAATTCATAATGACCGTAGCGTGTTCTGAAGGCTGTCTTTTCGATGTCCTCCTCACGGACTCGAAGCTGATGGTAACCAGAACTTAAATCAATCTTGGAATAGTAACTGGATCCTTGAAGCTGGTCGAAAAGATCATCTATTCGTGGAAGAGGGTATCGATTCTTGATGGTGACCTTGTTGAGTTCGCGGTAATCAATGCACATCCTAAATGTGCCATCCTTCTTCTTGACGAATAGTACCGGTGCTCCCCATGGTGACGAGCTAGGTCTAATAAAACCTTTATCTAACAGTTCTTGCAGCTGTGTGGATAGCTCATTTAATTCGTTCACCGCTAGACGATATGGTGCATGCGCGATCGGAGCTGCTCCTGGAGCGAGGTCAATCCCAAATTCTACTTGCCGATGCGGAGGAAGGCCAGGTAATTCCTCAGGAAATACCTCTGGGTAATCGCGTACGTTCGGGAAGTCTTCGATTTTTCTCTCCACCCTGGTTTGGTCCGTAACTGTGGCCAGGATTGCCACGTGTCCTTTCCGAAGACACTTCTGCGCTTTAAGGTATGATATGATTCCGGAGACAGCATCTCCCTTTTCGCCCTGAATCGAGAGTACTTCTCCTCCTGCTACGGGTATTCGTATGACTTTTTTTCTTGACAAACAATTTCTGCCTGATGTTTGGATAGCCAACCCATGCCCACTATCACGTCGAAACTACCGATGGTAAAAGGCATAAGGTCTATACTTAGTTTATGACCAGATAGTTCTAATGTGCAGTTTTCAACCAAGTGAGTGGTGTCAAGAAGCTTACCATTTACTAATTCAACCCTGTACCTAGCTTTTAGTGGAGTTTGGGTAGCCTTAATCAACTTACAGAACTTAGTCGAGATAAAACTTTTCTCAGCACCAGTATCAAATAAGACATTTGCGAAGTAGTTGTTTAGAAGAAACTTACCGGTAATGACGTTGGCATCATTTCTTGCTTCACCAGAACCCATCACGAAAGCTCGCCCTTTGGTGCCATCTCCACTGTTTCTACCCCCATCACCGCCGTTGTTATTTTTGTTACGGTGGTTATTGTTGTTGCCAACATTGTTGTTGTTCTTACTAGAGTCGTCCTCTCTCTTTCTTTTCCCATCTAGGGCAGTTTTGGGAACCTTCATGGGTGGCAAGGTTCCTTGCTCTATGGCCTTATCAGTTAGCTTATGAGCCAGTCTGATAGTAATCTGCACATTTGCAGGGTTGGAGGCAGTGACCATCCCCTTAATTTGTGGAGCTAACCCATCCACGTACCTTTCAATCCTTTTGAAGTCAGCATCAACCACCGTAGGACATAGCACCGCGTACTCGTGGTAACGAGCGGTGTACTCTTCAACTTCAGAACCTACCATTTTTGAGTTCTAGAATTCACCTTCCAACCTTTTGACCTGATCGCGAGGACAATACTCCTCCATCATGGCATCCTTGAATTCTTGCCTAGTAATAGCATTCGCTGCGTCGAGCCCTAACATTTGGATTTGCGCGTTCCACCAAGTGAGGGCAGCTCCCTCGAGTGTAGCGGTTGCGAAATTGACCCGACTCGCAACTGGGCAGTTTCACATTGAGAATACCTTTTCTGTTTTCTCGAGCCAACGTAACAAATCCACGGCTCCTTCATCACCCTTGAACGTGAGCGGCTTACAATCCATGTAAGTTTTGAAGGTACACTAAGCTAGCCCTTGATTTGTTTTATAAAATTATTTTTGAGAATAATTTTATAGAGTGAGAAAAAAAATGTACTCAATTTTTCGTCTTTTCACTTAACACTGTTATTGTTTCCTTGCACTTGAGCCGCGACGAGTGCTGCCGCAACGTTTTCATTTATCAACGTTTGGATCTGAGCTGCTGTGAGGTGTTCAGCCACGATTTTGTTTTCCATGCAAATCATTCAAATTATTAATATACCCAATATTAATTTCATTAAGCACTAAACAATTATTCATGCATCCATCCATCACATGACATAATTTTTAGAAACACATTGGTAAAATAATGATGTAATATCCATTACAAAATTTAAAATCCAACCATAAGGTATCTCAGCATTTGAAAAACATTCAAAATAAAATGAACACCGAGTCAAATTTTTTTCAAAGTAACAAAGAAGACAGATTAGATCATGGATCAATAACATCTGGTTCTTCCTCCATGTCCTCTTAAGGCTCATCCTCAAAAGGTTCCTCTTCGAAGGGTTCCTCCTCTTCTTCCTGAACAGGAGCACCTTGAACCTGCAGGGCTGCCATTTGCACCTGGAGGGTGGCGACCTGCGCCGTAAGTGTCGCGTTGGAGTGGTGAAGAATTGCATTCGAATGTTGGAGTTCAACAATTTGATGTTGTGCTTGATGCAGTCCATGCTCCAAATCTGCTGGATTGGGTCGTGACTCAAGCTCGGTGACCCTATTACGGATACCCATTACCCCCTGGGACAAGTTGTAGTGGTAGGTATCCCGCTCCCTCTGATCAGCCCGCAATCGCTTGATTTCTCTATCGCGTTTGCGATTGCTGATGGAATTTTGTCTGGTTTCTCCAAGGGTGTTATCATACGCTGCAAATAATCCCGCAACGACCCGTTGCAAATCAAAGGGTAAGTCAACTCTGCCCGGCACATGATACATGTCAAGCAACCGATATGTTGCCGGATTCAGCCAGATGTAATCGTCTGGTGCGCGCCTATCAGGACGTATGTGCTGATCCCGAAGGAAATCCATTATTGTGTACCCAGGCTGCTCAGGCTCGCGACCTTGTTGGTTGGAGGATGATGACTGATCGTTGGCAATTTTCTTTCCCTTACCCCTCGTGTTATCGTGTGATGCCATACTGTCAAAACCCAGACAGACACAAACAAAAGGAAAACAATCTAATATGGGTAATCGATTTTTAGCACGCGAAAAGAAAATGTTTTTGGGAATTGTTGTAACTAATGTTCAAAAACAGTTACAGTTTAGAATTTTTGAAAATTCTAGTTCTCTGCAACCAAGGGCTCTGATACCAATCTGTCACACCCCCAATTCCCACTAACGGAGTTTAACCGTGTGGGGTGTGAACCAGACTAGGACCCGAGTCATTAGTTACATTAAACATAAGTTGAGGGTTCAAAATGTAAATATATTTCCAAACGGGAAATATCAATCAGAGTTAAAGTTTAGCGGAAGCTCGTGAAAGTCATGTTGCGCAAAAACAAGCGCCCGATAAGTAAATACCAGTCCAAGTTGAAAAAGTTTTGAAAATGAATTCCCAAAATAAAAAGGTTTAGCCAACGTACGTGCCCAAAATCAGATTCTCCTAGCGTCCTGCAAAGCATGCATAAGAGCAAGTGTCAACTAATGTTGGTGAGTTCACATAAGCACATAAGTATAACTAGTATAAATATGCAGTACGAATACAACAGTCTTTATTCGTATATAAGCATGTATATTAACAGTACAATCCATATCGTAGGTAGCGAGCCTAAGTTCATGTCACTAAAACGTTCGCAACCGAAGCTGACCAATTAGTTGTAGGAATAATTCCTTACGTGGTTTGCCTTCCCCGTGTCTACTCGATCACGGTAAGTTTAGGCTGACATTGTCCTCAGTCCGACCGCCAGTCGGGTGGTGCATCTCGTGCCCGCTGAGTGGGGTTTGTCAGACCCCAGTAGTACTACCCAATGTCCCCTCGCTATAAACTATTAACGGTTCGATAAGTAAGGACTTTCAAAGATAAGCATTTTACGTGAACATGTGATATATGTTGGATTTCTACTTTAATCATACATAAACGTTGTCGTGTTATCACCCTAACCCGGGTGTAACGTGTTTGCGTGTGTTATCGTCCAAAACCGGACGTAACGTAAAGGTTGTGAAACTCACCTTAGGGTGCGCTGCTACAATTTAGTTTAAGACTCCGAGTCTTGCGTAACTACCGAGCACCTATCGATTTTACATACGTAAGTGTGTGTCCGCACATGAGTAACATAGCCTAGACGACGATATTGATATCAAGTAATTCCAAATATGACGTAGGTAACAATTTCAATACGTGATGAAAATCGTTTGTTCGAAAGTAGTCACAAATGACATTTAATCGAGGACACAAAGATTTACAAAAATCGATGTGCGTATGTTATTACAAATAATAAATGTAGAGATCATCGGGTACATAGATATATTCGTAAATATAAATATCGAGGTGTAGTCAAAACAATATATATATATTTATACGTCGTATCAAAATTCAAGAGTTTAAAAAAAAAGATCTTTAAAACGTACGCTTGTGTATATGTGCATGACAAATAAATCAAATATATGTTTATATATATATTTCTATGTTTAAAACTAGTTTATATTAATATAAACAAAACCATCAAGTTTTTAATTCTTTTAAATCATAGGGTTTTCATAAAATAAAAAAAAATCCAACGAGTACCTTAACGGGGTCTATGAAAACTTCACGGGTCAAGGTTTAATAGTCGTGTACTAGAAGGTTTGAGTTTTGGACCAAGAAAAAACATGGCATCTCTAAAAAAAATATTAAAATAGTAAAGATGGTGGTCACGGGACTCGAACCCGTGACCTGAAGGTTGTATGCACAGCGACTAAGCCACCACACCAGCGTTCTGTTTTGGGTTTAATATCAACCAGAAAAAGTTTTATCATTACACAGTGGCTTGGCTGGATCATATATAACAGAAAAAAAGAAAACAGAATGGAGGCAAGGGGTTTCGAACCCGATACCTCTCGGTCTCCAGTGGAAGGCGCTAACCAGTTGTGCTACACAGGCGATTGTGTTTTAACCCAGCACATAGAATATATAAACTATTCTGACCCGTCATCACCTTCTTCCCCAGAACTCCGGTGGCCGGAGTTTTATTCCGGTCACCGGAAAATCGCGAAATCAGAACCAACGTGAAGGTAAACGCGCGACTAACATAAAGAAGTGATTACCTCGTATCGGTGATGAGTTTTGATGGGGTTTTTGAAGCCGAAACGAAACCCGAAAACCTCGACGCGGTCCTCCTGAAGGTGCTCCGTTTCCAATTTCGTTGCTACTAGGTTGTCTATCAGAGGGCGGCGACCACAACCATGTGCGAAGGGTGGTGAAACAGTACTTGGTTGGCCGGAATTTTGAGTTCGCCGGAAAACAACGAAAATGACGAACTCGGGAGGTTTAGGTATCGTGATAGACACCAAATGATTGAAGGGACATAAGGTTTTGGATCAAAAATCAGTGTTAATCAATTCGAGTTCATAACCGGCGAGTAAATGGAGAATTGATTACGATGGTCGGTCGAGAGTCGGAAAACATTATTGTCGACGGTTTCTTTTTGAGTTTCAAATTAGGTTTGTAGCATTGGCAAGAACAGTCCCCCAGAGTTTATAAAATAGGGACAGAGATTCTGGTAATTACAAGTGCAGTCCCTCCAAGTTTAAATAGATACAACAAGTTTCAGAGTTAACGGAATAGGCCCCTCAAGGTTACAAAATGTTAACGAACTCACTAACGGAGTTGACGGAGGTAACTTGACGATGATTATTCGAGTGTACGGTCAAAACGTATTTAACGAACGAAGTTTTATAAAAATATAACGTATATATATTTCGCATAAAATCATAGTTATAACCCCATGACTGTATATTTTTAAATTCCTTTAAGATTATAGAACGTTTCGTACGACTACGTGACACATCGTCACATAAAGTCATAAAATAACATGCGTATATATATATACACATATATAAATATATATCACATGAAAATAATAAATATAATTGTCACATAAAATGACAAAACGTTTCCATGAAATCATAAAATATGATTTACATAAAATTATAAAATATAATTATTCAAGTAAGTTAACCGACGTCTAGACTCATGTGCAATGTTCGTGTAACTATTCTAGTTAACTGAGGTAACGGACGTTATCAAAATATAACACAAGTTATTAACGGGGTTAACCTGGGAAATTGCCGGTTGTCACATCATGGCTTATAAAAATGTAAATGTCAAATAACAAAAAGGAAGTGACCTGCCACAACGCGCGAGTAGATCAATTGTTATTGACAAAACTGATAATATGAAATATTACCAATCTAATATTCATATATAGTTTGAATTATTATAATCAAATTTACTTTTATTCATATCTCCTTTTGAGCAACCCTAATTATTACTTTCATCCATATTCTTTTAATTTACCTAATATTTTAAAACTTAATAAAAATTAGTGACCCACGCCGCAACGCGCGGGTGGTCAAATTCTTGTTATTATTAAAACACATACATACAAACATGTTATACATAATACATATATACATACAAGTCGTAAACATATACATATATACATTGAATGGACCAAATTGACATTTATTGGACCTAACTAACCTTAATTATGCCACATTAGCCTTTATTGGGACTAAGCAAGCATCATTAGGCCCTAACAAACCATTACTCAACCTCATTAGGATTCATTGGGCCTAAGAGAACAACATAGGCCCTAAGTGACCTTCATTGGACCTATTTGACCTTCATTGGACATGTAAGGACACGGAATGATCTTATTACTGCGTGAATCAATCAATCTAGTAAACACAAGAAAGTAAATAAGAGATTTCTTATTGAATCACACTAGATTACAAAGAACTCTCTCTGGTTTCTCTCTCTAGAACACACACAGAAAGGTGTAGAATGACTCAGAGTCTTAAGCTCACATTCTAACACAATCCTATTTATAGTAGCAACATATAAGCCTGCGTACCATGTGACGGACCAATTGGTATGGGCCTAGCAATTAGCACGGCGTACCAGATGGTACGACCACCTTGGTATGTTGACACACAGACTCACTAACACACGCTCACTTAGATACAATACACAAGACACTCTATAGCATAGGAATATGCTCTAACAAACCCCCTTAACGTGTAGTGTATCTATGCTAACTAAACTTCAGTCTGCAATCTTCAGCATCACTGCATCTGATCTTCAACTTGAAATTTCATGTCAGCATGAGAGCTTGCATGGTTGGATCACTCTTGAATAATTTTTGAAATTCAAGATCCATTTGTGAAAGATACTTCAAACTCCCCCTTTCACCATGCTTGAGTCTTGACACATAGAACCTGCAATTTCAGAAGACAAAAACACAGTTTCCTTTTTCTTTTATAAACTAATTTAATTTTGGCGCAAAACTTCTCTTCGAGAATCTAAGATATAGATTTGAAAATTGATTTCGTATCATATGTCGATCGGTCGAAAACAAATAAGAAACAAAATCTTTTTGGCTTTTTGAAACTTTATATCAAAACACACCGAAAATCTTTTTGATTTTTAAGTTTATGCTAAAACACACCAAAAAACGTTTTGTATTTTTCAGATATGAAACATAAATGCAATACATAATCAGACACTATTTTTGTCTTTTGCAAGAAAGATCACAACTTGGGATCATATTGAACATAACATGTTGAACTACACTTCAATTTCAATTACTTCAGCACACAAGTCGTGTCGATTGCTGGTATAATTTGTCCATTTTAAACTCAGGCACAATCATACTCATAACATCTGGATATGTTAAGGTATTGATTAGATTTGCTTTGACCAGTGTACCCCACACTATCAGACATACTCAGATATGCTTTTTATATCACACTTTGTGATTTCACTTGTGATTTTACACATAGTGATTGTATTTTCACGATAAAGTCAATTGTGTTCCATGCAAAAAGAAATAAGAACGCTAAATCGTCTACCTTAAGGTCGATCTTTCGATACGCAGATAAGGCTTCGAATTTAACAAAATAAGAAAATAAAACATGTTGAAATTGTATAATCCAACAACGATCAGGTCGGTCTTGTGGACACGTAGAGAAAGTCCGATGAATTATACGATACACCAAAGAAAATAAAGCAGAACGTCAAACGAACAACCATCAGGTCGATCTTTCGATACACAGAGAAAGTCTGATCGTTTGACAAAATAAAGAAAATCAAACAAGTTTAAATCTTTGCAAAATGAACACATGTATACACAGTGACTTCTAATTTTCTTTTTCACACATCTTTTTCTTGATATCTTGAGATACACATCAAGAGTGTTGTCCACTTGGTCAAGCATTAGTATGTAATATTTATATCACATATGAATACTTTCTGATTTAATGTCGAGCTTACCAAGCACACCGAACAATGATCTTATGGCTTTTTCATCTATTTTATCCATGAGTCAGACACGTAAGCCATTGTACCATCATTTCCCAATTATGCCGGAGACACATTTTTCAATGTTTTTGTATTTTTCCGTTTTTCAATGTTTTTGTATTTTTCTAGTTTTTCTCCCCCTTAAAATGAAAACTCTATTTTTGGATTTTTTATTTTAATAAAAACACAAAGACACTATTTTTGGTTTTTCAATTTTCTCCCCCTAAACTACATACGGGATGTAAAAGAAAGAAAATTGACCTTCCGACATGGATACCTTTCAGTTTTAGCTTTCAGAAAAAATTCAGTTTTTGAAATTTGATATCACTTGTAATTTAAATTAAATCAGCAGAATACTTCTCCATCAGCAACTTTTCAATCACCGATAGGTCTTCTAGAAGTACCTACACACTCGTCAAACACATCAGTTCATAAATGACCCGAAGCGAATCGCTTATGGTCGGCCAGTGTCTTGGTTTCCTTTTGAAACCACTTTAGGTTTCTAGTTTTGTTGTTTTTGTAAATTAGCATTTGATGAACCAGACACAATTGATTGTGACGAACAACCTACATATGAAACATTTTGAAACTGAGGAATAAATCTCCCTTGAGTTTTGGAAAATGTAGGTTGTGGATATTCATCAAATACTCCGCCATGTTCGTCAATGAATCTTGATTTGGCAGTTTTACCAACATATGGAACCTTTCTTCTTCTTTCATTAGAAGCAATAGAAACCGGACAATCTTGTGCCATATGCCCTTTTTGTCGGCAATTATAACACAAGCGATTGTTTACATTTCGCCTTTTGGGAATCTGCAAAGCTTCACAAAAATTAGTATCTCCAAAATGATCATAAACTGAATCAAAAACCTGATATCGATGATCATGAACCTATTTTGATGTCGGGCTCTTTGGAGTAGAAGTTGAACCTCCAGAAGAAAATTTAGCACTTTGTTTCTTCTTGATCTTTGGAGCACCATCAGATTTGATAAAGACCTCAGCTATTTTCTCAGAATCCACACAGTGAAGTGGAAACTCCTTATCAGAGAATATTTGATCTGAACCTTTAAGTTTATAAAATATTTCAGGTTAAACCTTTTCAACATGAAGTACCGCCTTCTTCACTTTCTTTAAACTGACTTTCTTCAATTTTTGTTCTTTTTGAGCTTGAGAAGTACCAACAGCAACACTTTTTCCATTGAAACCCAAACCAACATGTTTACCCGGTAACTTCTCTTCAGAACGAGATACTTTGTGTCCATTCTTCGCAAGACGAGTAAATTCAGCTTTCACTTTACCAACATTCTTTTGTTGATAGAAGATAGTCTCATCAATATCCGTAAGAGAACTCACCTTCTCAGATGAACGTGCTGATTTTTCTTCTTTCAGTAACAGAAGAATCAAACACAACCTTTTCAATTTTCTGTTCTTTTTGCGACTTCACAACCTTTCTTTCATCAGATTTCTTATCAACAAACTGAGAATAATCACTCGTTTCTACCTTTTCCTTCAGGTCATTCATACTCTCCTTCAGACTACCTGGTGATGAAACTGTCTTTGTAAACATTTTCTCAAAATTGTCATCTTTGGCTAAGAAACTTGTAAAAGATTGTGAGTTAGTAACATTATTCAAAAGACGCTTTGGATCAATGACTTCAACTTTCAGATCAGAAATCTTTTGTTGAGCATCAGCCAATTCCTTTTCTGTTGCAATCAATTTCTTTGCCACTTTATGCGTTTCATATTTTTGCAATATCAACTCATCAAGTCCAGCCAATAATTCCTTCTTCAGCTTATCTCCATTTCTTTTCTGAATATCCTAATTGGCATTTTGCAGCTTGTTCACTCTAACCAACTCCCTCTTCTCATCAAGTAAGTTTTCCATATCAATATGATAGGATTGGATCTTAGTAGCTTGTTCATCAGAAAGTTTAGTAAGAGTATCAAGTATGGACTTGGATTTGTCAAAAAGATTTTGAAAATCATTTGTGGTATCCTCTGCTTCATCCTTCCATTTCTTCACCTCTTTGAGTAATTCAACATTTTCTTCAGATAATTTTGTAAATTTATGTTCAAACTCCTTTTCAAGACTTTGAAATTTTAATTCTTTCTCAACAACCTCTTCCTGAAAATCTGAAAACAGATCTTTTTGAGATGAAAGTTCTTGAATTTGATCTTCCAACTTCATCTGGTTACCTATCAACTCTTCTATCTTCTTTTTATTTTCATCAACCAACAACTCATGTTCCTTTATCAATCCTTGAATCTTCTTGTCTTTCTGAGAACAAAACTCACAAACAGATTCATAGCCACTGTTTTAAGAATTACTTATTTCAGATTCCGAATCAGTTACTTCTACTTCGTCATCACTATGCACAATTTGAGCAACAAACGCAGATTCGAACAAAAAATGCAGACTCATCAGGAAAGTCGAGTAGACCAATCATAAACTTTATTCGATGTTTGTGCTTTTAACTCAGTAGTAATAGCAGTTAAAGCAATTTGAGGATTAGAAGTTCGTCCCAAATCATATTGTTTATCGACTTGAGAAACCAAAGTTGTTGGAGACTTTGATGAAGATGCAGTTGAGTTTGAACATTCATGAGCTAAATGTCCAAAATTAGAACATTTGAAACATTTTACCTTTGATTTATATACTCCAACCTTGCCATCCGGATTTAAACTTTGGAATCCGGTTTTCTTCCTGAATCTTTTAACTCTTTGGGCTAACATTGCAAGTTGCCAATTAATATCCACTTGTTCAAGATTATCCAGATCGATCTGATCAAAATCTTCTTCAATCAGATTAGATGTTGTCAAACCACCATTTAGCAATCCATAATATGAAGATCATAAAGCAGAAATTAATGCCAAATGTTCATCAAGTGTTTTTGCAGAAAACGCAGTCTGACTTGAATGATTTGGATCAGTGAAATTACACCCTCTTGAAGAATTTCCAGAATTTCCTGATTCATGACTAGCAACAAATGCTGTTGGAGTTGGATTTGATGAATCAAAACCAAATGATTTAGACTTTGCATTAATACTTGCAGAATTTGACCATAATATAACTCAGGGTTTTGTAGTTGAGCAGTTGATTTGTTTGACATCATCATTTCTATTTCTCTAGCATGAAACTTTCCAGATAAATCATGAAATGACAATGTTGAGTATTCCTTATCATGAGTAAGCAGTAGAACATAATTCTCCCACTTTTCTGTTAAAACTTCTAGCAATTTCTCCTTTAACTCCTCTTCTGTCTTCTATATTTTAACCACTTTTATTTCACTTATCAGATGTGAAAATCTGGTAGGAATATTTTCTTTCTCATAGTGTTGAAAATTTTCAAATTCTTTGTTCAGCATTTTTCGTCTACTCTTTTTGTATTGATCATTGCCTTCGCAACTTGCAGATAATGCATCCCATAATTGTTTACTGTTCTTGCAAGTACTGAATTGATGTAACAATTCAGTAGGCAAAGCCATTGTAAGATAACCATATACTTTTTGCTCAAGTTCATAGCTTTTTCTTTTAGCAGCATCAAAATTTTGAATTTCCTTAAAATCTCCTTCATTAGTTGGATGCATGTAAAGCTTCCGTATCGTAATCCATAAATCGATATCATTTGTGCTGATGTAAGCAGAAAACTGTTGTTTCCAATTTTGATAATCTTCCAATCTTAACAACTTGGGAACTTTATGATTTTTTCCAATTTCATTGTCAAAACTGAGCATGGTTTGCATAGTGGATTGCATAGTAGCAAATGCAAGAAAATCAGACATTTTTCACCGAAAATGATACTTCAAAAACTTCGAACTCAAAAACGAAGATCTTCGAAGCGGATTTTGGGTACCAAAACGGAAGGTACTAGCCGTTAGACGAGTAAAAGTATAGATCTCTCTGAGATGGTTGTTTTGGCTGATATTGGGTTCCGTAACTCTTAACGGTTCTCAAGTTACGTCAGTTTTAGTGAACACAACTTTTCTGCCAACGGACCAAGTAGCGGACCAAAGTAACTAGCGTACCAATGACCTTCAGCGGACCAACAACGTACCAGACCTTCAACGTACCAACAACCGGACCAGCATAATCAGCGTACCAGTGAACTCAGCGTACCATCTTGGTACGACGTAACCGTCAGCGTACCAATCAGTAACCGTCACGTCCCACGGTTAAAGATTGCCTTGCGTACCAGGTAACGTACCAACCAGCATACCAATTACTCGATGAAGATTGCCTTGCATACCAAAAAACGTACCAATGTATTCATCTGGTGTACCACGACATTTTCGACTGATTTTTCAGAATTTGACTGTTTTGAGCTGGAATTTGTAACAGTAAGTTGCGAAAACACACTAGGAATGTTTTGAAATCAATTTTAACACCTGAAACACTCAGAATTGACAGAATTTGATGAAAAATGAAGAAAAACCCACTTTCTCACACTAGAATTTCGAAAATGATAAAAAAACACAGTAGTAGAGCAACCTGGATTGCTCAGATACCACTTGTAAGTACGTGAAACGATCTTACTACTACATGCTTTGATCAATCTAATGAACATGAGAAGTAAATAAGAGTTTTCTTATTGATCACTTGAAGATTACAAGAAGAACTCTCTGGTTTCTCTCTCTAGAACACACAAAGTAAAAGTGGAGAATGACAAAACTTCTAAGCTATCATTCTAACACACGGTATCTATAGTATCAACATTTAGCCTAGCGTACTAACTGACGAACCAACATGGTACGGACCATGTTATGTTGACACTAAGACTCACACAATAACACACTCACTTAGATATAATACAGAGACACATCATAGAATAAGAATATGCTCTAACATCAAGGCTTAACATACTGACTGGACCGAAGAGGTCCATGTGAAGCAGTTTCAACACTAGGGAGATTCTGTTGAAGAATTTTGGCTTATGTGGACATTTGTGCTGCTTCCCCTTAGCACATGCCACACATTTCTCCTTGATCACGGATTCTTTAATTGAAAGGTCTTTGACAAGCCCTCCTCTTGCTAGCCGATTCAAATTCTTCAAATTCATGTGCCCCAACCGTCTGTGCCACAACTGAGCATGATTCTCAGCCGTTTTAGAAAGAAGGCATGCCACCTCGGTTGTGGGGGGGGGCTTCTGCATGTTGAGGATATATGAGTTGCCATATCTTGGTGTTCGCATCAACACCCAATCATTAGGGATGGAGTATCCAGGTTTTAGAATTAAGCATTCTTTGTTGTTAAAAAGTACTGGATACTCCCGATCACAAATTTGTGACACACTCAAGAGGCTGTGCTTCAATTGCTCTACATAATTGACGCCATGGAAGCCTGAGACATACATTTCTAACTGATATACCCTCTAACTCCTCCAGGGAACGACACATATCTTCCATCAAATTTCTCTAAGTTTGTAGTAGAGATATGTCGCCTGTCATATGCCTGGAACAACCACTGTCAACGTACCAAAGGTTGTTAACAGTCTTCCTTGGTTGTTCTTGCATTCAAAGGAGACTAATTAGTTTTGGGTACCCAGGCCTCAATGGGTTTGGGTAAGGTTGGGCTGCCTTTTGTTGAAGTGGGTAACTCATTGACATTTCTTGGCCGGTGATTTTCTTTCCCAAGTACCTGAGGACTTTTTGGTGGATTTTTATATTCACATTAATTTTGAAATTTTACTTCTTGAAATTGTTTGTAGTGTTTTTTATACACTCCAGTAGGCTTGAAAGACAAGTTTACCACCTTTGATACATTCCATCTGTCATCCTTCCGCCAACCAGTTGATTTTGACAAACCAACTGGTTTTGGATGGATATATGGGGGGTTTAAGAAAACTGGCTTGTTTTGTGACTGGCTTTGAACATCTAAACGGTTTTTGTCACACCCCCAATTTCCACTAATGGAGTTTTACCGTGTGGGGTGTGAGCCAGACCAGGACCCGAGTCATTAGTTACATCAAACACAAGTTAAGGGTTCAAATTGTAAATATATTTCCAAACGAGAAATATCAAACCAGAGTTAAAGTTTAGCGGAAGCTCATAAAAGTCAAGTTGCGCAAGCGAGCGCCCGATAAGTATATACCAGTTCAAGTTGAAAAGATTTGAAAACCAATTCCCAAAATAAAAGGTTTTAGCCAACGTATGTGCCCAAAAATCAGATTCTCCTAGCGTCCTGCAAAGCATGCATAAGAGCAAGTGTCAACTAATGTTGGTGAGTTCACATAAGCACATAAGTATAACTAGCATAGTTATGCAGTACGAATACAACAGTTTTTATTCGTATATAAGCATGTATATTAACAGTACAATCCATATCGTAGGTAGAGAGCCTAAGTTAATGTCACTAAAACGTTCGCAACTGAAGCTAACCAATTAGTTGTAGGAATAATCCTTACGTGGTTTGCCTTCCCCGTGTCTTCTCGATCACGGTAAGTTAGGCTGACATTGTCCTCAGTCCGACCGCCAGTCGGGTGGTGCATCTCGTGCCCGCTGAGTGGGGTTTGTCAGACACCAGTAGTACTACCCAATATCCCCTTGCTATAAACTATTAACGGTTCGATAAGTAAGGACTTTCAAAGATAAGCATTTTACGTGAACATGTGATATATGTTGGATTTCTACTTTAATCATACATCAAAGTTGTTGTGTTATCACCCAAACCCGGGTGTAACATGTTTGCGTGTGTTATCATCCAAAACCGGACGTAACGTAAAGGTTGTGAAACTCACCTTAGGGTGCGCTGCTACAATTTAGTAAGACTCCGAGTCTTGCGTAACTACCGAACACCTATCGAATTTTACATACGTAAGTGTGTGTCCGCACATGAGCAACATAGCCTAGACGACGGTTTAATTTGACAAGTAAATCCATATGTGACGTAGGTGACATATTTCAAAACGGAATAAAAATCGTTTGTTCGAAAGTAGTCAAATTGACACTTACATCAAAGACACAAGTATTTACGAAAATCAATGTGCGTAAGTTATCCCAAATAAAAAATATAGTGATCATCGGTAAATATATATATATATATATATATATATATATATTCGTATATAAATATCGAGACGTAGTCGAAAATGAAATAAACGTCCTAAATATATATATTTATATGTCGTGACATAAATTCAATAGTTTAAAGAACACCTTTAAAACGTACGCTTGTGAATATGTGCATAACAATTAAATCAAATATATATTTATATATATATATTTCTATGTTTAAAACTGGGGTTTCTATAAAATAAAAAATCCAACGAGTACCCTTACGGGGTCTATGAAAACTTCACGGATCGAAATTTTATAAGGAGCAAACGACACTTGGGTTTTGGACCAAAAATTGCTTAAAATCATTAAAAAGAATTAAAAAAAACGAAGATTATGGCCACAGGTTTCGAACCTGTGACCTGGGGTTTGGAATGGGGCGCCCTAACCAGCTGCGCTAGGGCTGTGTTTCGTATGAAGCTTGAAAACAAAGACTTTATATATAAACAGCAGTATAGGAACTGGTTCAGGAAAAATAACAGAAAAATACATGGAACTAGGGAGGGTCGAACTCGAGACCTCTCTATCTCAAGGTAACGCACCAACCAGCTGGGCTACATGCCCGATTATGTTGAGAAACAGTCGGCTAGATACTTAACCTGTCCCGTCCGGTTATCATCTCCTTCCCCAAAACTCCGGTGGCCGGAGTTTTATTTCCGGTCACCGGAAAATCGCGAATCTAGAACCAAACTGAAGAGGAGGGTGCGACTAACATAAATATGTGTTTACCTCGAACCGGAGATGAGTTTTGACATGTTATTGAAGCCGAAATGAAATCGAAAGTCTCGACCCGGACCTCTCGATGGTGCCCCTTTTCCAAATCCGTTTCTACTGGGTTGATCAGAAAAGAACCGCGATCACCATGATGGGCAAATGAGGGTGAGGCAGAGCTTGGTTGGTCGGAAATTTCGAGTTCACCGGAAACTTTAAAAAAACGAACAGAGGTAGGAACGATCGAGAGAGAGAGTTGTTTGCGAGTGAAGGTGATCAAGTGAAATTCAATTGTTCCCTAATGCTTGTAAGGTGCGACCAATCGATTTGAAACCCACAGAAGTCTTGAATTCGGGTATAAAGGGGAAACCATTACTTGGAATCGAACGATCGATCGTGTACGTATAACTCAGTATCTTCAATTCTAATTTTGCCCTTATGGCAAGAATGGTCCCTCCGAATTTACATCACAGGGAAACAAGTTTGAATAATTACATGTTAGGTCCTTGCAGGTTTGATTAATTTAAAATAAGTTTAGAAAATGGCATGATAAGCCCCTTGAGCTTAACGGAAGGTTAACTAACCCTAACAGGGTTAACGAGAATAACTTTAAGCGTACGGATACGTGAGTTTGACCGAATAAAATCAACTTATTACATATTTAGAATGCAAACCCTAATTGGTGTAAATAAAATCATAAATACTCATTTATAATTATATGAATGATTCACATAAAATCATAGTTATAACCCCATAACTATATGTTTTTAAATTTCTATAAAATCATAGAAGCGTCCCGTACGATTACGCAACACATCGTCACATAAAATCATAAAACGACGTGCGTATATATATATACCACGTAAAAGAAATAATAAATATAATTGCCACATAAAATGACAAAACGTTTTCGTGAAATCATAAAATATAATTTATATAAAATTATAAATTATATCCATTTAAGTTGGTCAATCGACGTCTAGACTCATGTGCAATGTTCGTGTAACTATTCTAGTTAACTGAGGTAACGACCGTTATTGAAATATAACATAAGTTATTAACGGGGTTAACCTCGGAAATTGCCGGTTGTCACATCATCCCCTTGTTAAGGAATTTTTGTCCCGAAAATTGCCTTAAGTTGCTACGGTTTCTGCGGAAGGAAAAAAAAATTTAGGGTTGCTACATCATCCCCTTGTTAAGGAAATTTTGTCCCAAAATTTAACTCATACCTTGATTAGATGTTGAGGCTTGATCAACTAGGTGAGGATATTTTTTTTCTCATTTAATCTTCTCGTTTCCACGTGAACTCCGGTCCACGCCTAGATTGCCATCTCACTTTGACGATGGGAATTTTACTTCGTTTCAGTGCTTTCTCCTCACGTCCCATTATTTCCACGGGTTGTTCGATATATCGGAGATTTTTTGTCAATTTGTAGTTCTTCTAATGGAACTATGAGAGTGTCATCAGCTAAACACTTCCTCAAGTTCGAAACATGAAACACGTTGTGCACTCCATCCAATTCAGGAGGTAGATTTAAACGGTAAGCCACCGGACCAATGCTTTCGATGATCTCGAACGGTCCTACGTAACGAGGATTCAATTTCCCGCTCTTGCCAAAGCGTACGACGCCTTTCCAAGGTGAGACTTTCAGTAGTACTTTGTCACTGACTTCAAATTCTAACGGCCTTCGGCGTTTATTTGCATAACTCTTTTGTCTATCTCTTGCCGCTTTCATGCGGTTTCTGATTTGCACGATTCTCTCCGTGGTCTCGTGTACTAATTCAGGTCTAGTGAGTTGGCTCTCACCGACCTCGGCCCAACAGACCGGCGATCTGCATTTTCGTCCGTAGAGAGCCTCAAATGGAGCGGCTCCAATACTGGTATGGTAGCTGTTGTTATAGGAGAATTCTACCAGTGGTAGATGCGTTTCCCAATTTTTTTCCGAAGTCAAGCACACATGCTCTAAGCATATCCTCGAGAGTTTTGGATGGTACGTTCAGTCTGTCCATCTGTTTGAGGATGATACGCGGTACTCATATCTAAGCGAGTGCCCATCGCTTCTTGTAAGGATCTCTAAAAGTTTGAAGCAAACCTAGGGTTTCGGTCGGAAATAATAGACAAAGGCACTATGTGAAGCTTGACAATCTCCTTGAGATAAACCTTTGCAAGTTTGTCTATTTTGTCATTTTCCTTGATAGCTAAGAAATGAGCGGATTTTGTTAACCGGTCAACGATAACCCAAATCATATCGTTACCGCCAGAAGTACGGGGCAATCCCGTGATGAAATCCATCAATATTTCTTTCCATTTCCATTAAGGAATTTTAGGTTGTTGCAGTAATCCTGCTGGCTTTCGATGTTCAGTTTTGTCCTTAGCGCACGTCAAGCACTTGCTGACATATCTAGCGATATCAGCTTTCATATTGGGCCACCAATATAGCCCCTTTAGATCTTAATACATTTTGTCAGAACCTGTATGGATCGAATAACGGGACTTGTGAGCCTCGTCCATCACCAGTTCTCTAAGGTTTCCATGCAAAGGTACCCATATTCGATCATTAAAATAATGTAGTCCATCCGACTTAACTTCGGAGATTCCATGTATGTCATGTAACGATTCAGACCCGAAATTCTCCTCCTTCAGGGCCTCTTCTTGAGCATCCCGGAGACTATCTGGTAGCTCCGTATGGATCGTTATATGGAGAGCTCGAACCCTTCTAGGTTTAACATGATCCTTTCTACTGAAGGCGTCAGCCATAACGTCGACCTTGCCTGGGTGATACTTTATCGCGAGGTCGTAGTTGCTTAGCAACTCGACCCACCTACGTTGCCTCATGTTGAGTTCTTTCTGTTCAAATATGTGTTGGAGGCTCTTGTGATCGGTGAATATCGTACACTTGGTACCGTATAAGTAGTGTCTCCAAAATTTCAAGGCAAATACGACGGCGCCCAACTCTAGGTCGTGAGTTGTGTAATTCTTCTCATGAGACTTTAATTGTCTTGATCCGTATGCGATGACTTTACCTCTTTGCACTAAAACACATCCGAGTCCCTGGATTGACGCGTCACAATAGACCTCAAAGTCGTCAATCCCATCAGGTAAAGATAATATAGGTGCAGTACAAAGTTTCTCTTTCAAAGTTTGGAAGGCTGCCTCTTCCTTGTCACCCCACTTATACTGAACCCCTTTGTGCGTAAGAGCGGTCAATGGTTGAGCTAACTGAGAATATCCCTTTATAAAACGACAGTAGTAACCCGCTAACCCTAGGAATTGACGAATTTCCGTAGGAGCTCTAGCGGTAGACCAATTTTTAATTGCCTCAACCTTGGCTGGGTCAACGTGGATACCTTGCTTGTTGACGATGTGACCCAGAAATTGAACCTCTCAGATCCAAAAATTGCACTTAGAAAATTTCGCATAGAGTTGTTCTTTCTTTAACAATTCTAAGATTAACCGTAGATGTTCCTCGTGTTCTTGTTTTGTCTTGGAGTAGATGAGGATGTCGTCAAAAAACACTATGACGAATTTATCTAGGTAGGGCTTGCACACACGGTTCATGAGATCCATGAAAACAGCCGGTGCATTTGTCAGCCCGAAAGGCATGACCAAGAATTCATAATGGCCGTAGCGTGTTCTAAAGGCTGTCTTTTCTATATCCTCATCACGGACTCGAAGTTGATGATAGCCAGACCTTAAATCAATCTTGGAACAGTAACTGGATCCTTGAAGCTGGTCAATGAGATCGTCTAGAAGAGGGTATCGATTCTTGATAGTGACTTTGTGGAGTTCGTGGTAATCAATACACATCCTAAATGTGCCATCCTTCTTCTTGACGAATAATACCGGTGCTCCCCATGACGACGAGCTAGGTCTAATAAAACCCTTATCTAGCAGTTCTTGCAGCTGTGCGGATAGTTCATTCAGTTCATTCACCGCTAGACGATATGGTGCACACGCAATCGGAGCTGCTCCCGGAGCAAGGTCAATCCCAAATTCTACTTGCCAAAACGGAGGAAGGGCGGGTAATTCCTCAGGAAATACCTCGGGGTAATCACGTACGATCGGGAAGTCTTCGATTTTTTCTCTCTACCCTGGTTTGGTCCGTAATTGTGGCCAGGATTGTTACGTACGTGTCCTTTCCGAAGACACTTCTGCGCTTTAAGGTATGATATGATTCCGGAGACAGCACCTCCCTTTTCGCCCTGAATCGAGAGTAATTCTCCTCCGGCTACAGGTATTCGTATGACCTTTTCTTGACAGACAATTTCCGCCTGATGTTTGGATAGCCAGTCCATGCCTACTATTACGCTGAAACTACCGATGGTAAAAGGCATAAGGTCTATACTTAGTTTATGACCAGATAGTTCTAATGTACAGTCTTCAACTAAGTGAGTGGCGTCAAGAAGCTTACCATTTGCTAATTCAACCGTGTACCTAGCTGTTAGTGGAGTTTGAGTAGCCTTAATCAACTTACAGAACTTAGCCGAGATAAAACTTTTCTCAGCACCAGTATCAAATAAGACATTTGCGAAGTAGTTGTTTAGAAGAAACTTACCGGTAATGACGTTGGTATCGTTTCTTGCTTCGCCAGAACCCATAACAAAAGCTCGCCCTTTGGCGCCATCTCCACTGTTTCTACCACCATCACCACCGTTGTTATTGTTGTTACGATGGTTGTTTTTGTTGCCAGCATTGTTATTATTATTCATTCGGAGCTGCGGGCAGTCCCTCTTTAGGTGCCCTGGCTTTCCACATTCATAACACCCCCTAGGGCCTTCATCATTCTGCCTCTGATTCTGATTCTGATTCGGACGGTTTTGTAGTTCACCCCAACAGTTTTTAGCCTCATGGTCCCTTTTACCTCAACGCTCACAAGTGAGTTTCTTGCATGCCCCATTGTGGTGTTGGTTGCACCGATTGCAGAATGGTGCTCGTCCCTTGTACCCATTGTGATTTTGATTACTACCACTTTGGCGGTTCTGATTACCGCCCTCGCTGTTGGTGCTACTGTTATTATAGTCACCCCTGGAGTTGTTGTATCTCTTGTGTTGGTTGTGAGAGTTAGAGGATCTCCCATTGATGTTGCCACTACCATTGTTGTTGTTGTTACTAGAGTCGTCATCTATCTTTCTTTTCCCGTCTAGGGGGTCTTTGGGGACCTTCATGGGTGGCAAAGTTCCTTAATGGCATCCTTGAATTCCTGCCAAGTCATAGCATTCGATGCGTCGAGCCCTAACATTTGGATTTGTGCGTTCCACCAAGCGAGGGCAGCTCCCTCGAGTGTAGCGGTTGCGAAATTGACCCGATTCGCAACTGGGCAATTACACATTGAGAACACCTTTTCTGATTTCTCGAGCCATCGCAGCAGACCCACGGCTCCTTCATCACCCTTGAACGTGAGCGGCTTACAATCCATGTAAGTTTTGAAGGTGCACTGAGCTGGGCCTGGATTTGTTTCATGAAATTATTTCGGAGAATAATTTTGGAAAGTGAGAGAAGAAAAAAAAATGTAGTCAATTTTTCGTCTGCTTCACTTATCACCCTTATTGTTTCCTTGTGCTTGAGCCGCAGCGAGTGCTGCCGTAACGTTTTCATTTATCAATGCTTGGATCTGTGCTGCTGTAAGGTGTTCAGCCATGATTTTGTTTTCTATACAAATCATTCAAATGATTAATATACCCAATATTAATTTCATTAAGCACTAAACAATTATTCACGCATCCATCCATCACATGACATAATTTTTAGAAACACATTGGTAAGATAAAGATGTAATATCCATTACAAAATTTAAAATCCAACCATCAGGTATCTCGGTATTTGAAAACATTCAAAATGAAATGAACACCCAGTCCAATTTATTCGAAGTAACAAAATAAAAGAAAAGAAGACATATTAGATCATGGATCAATAACATCGGGTTCTTCCTCCATGTCCTCTTGAGGCTCCCCCTCAAAAGGTTCCTCTTCGAAGGGTTCCTCCTCTTCTTCCTGAACAGGAGCACCTTGAACTTGCAGGGCTGCCATTTGCACCTGGAGGGTGGCGACCTGCGCCGCAAGTGTCGCGTTGGAGTGGTGAAGCATTGCATTGGAATGTTGGAGTTCAGCAATTCGATGTTGTGCTAGATGCAGTTCATGCTCCAACCCTGCTGGATTGGGTCATGACTCAAGCTCGGTGACCCTATTACGGATACCCATTACCCCCTGGGACAAGCTGTAGTGGTAGGTTTCCTGCTCCCTCTGATCAGCCCACAATCGCTCGATTTCTCTATCGCGTGTGCGATTGCTGATGGAATCTTGTCTGGTTTCTCCAAGGGTGTTATCATACGCTGCAATCAATCCCGCAACGACCCGTTACAAATCAAAGGGTAGGTCAACCCTGTCTGGCACATGAAACATATCAAGCAACCGATATGTTATCGGATTCAACCAGCTATAATCGTCTGGTGCACACCTATCAGGTTGTATGTGTTGATCCCGAAGGAAGTCCATTATCCTGTACTCAGGCTGCTCAGGCTCGCGGCCTTGTTGGTTGGAGGATGATGACTGTTCGTTGGCAATTTTCTTTCCCTTACCCCTCGTGTTGTCGTGTGGTGCCATACTGTCAATACCCAGACATACACAAACAAAAGGAAAACAATCTAATGTGAGTAATCGATTTTTGGCACGCGGAAAGAAATTGTTTTTGGGAATTGTTGTAACTAATGTTCAAAAACAGTTACAGTTTAGAATTTTTTAAAATTCTAGTTCTCTGTAACCAGGGGCTCTGATACCAATCTGTTACACCCCCAATTTCCACTAACGGAGTTTTACCGTGTGGGGTGTGAGCCAGACCAGGACCCGAGTCATTAGTTACATCAAACAAAAGTTAAGGGTTCAAATTGTAAATATATTTCCAAACGGGAAATATCAAACCAGAGTTAAAGTTTAGCGGAAGCTCATAAAAGTCAAGTTGCGCAAGCAAGCGCCCGATAAGTAAATACCAGTTCAAGTTGAAAAGATTTGAAAACCAATTCCCAAAATAAAAGGTTTTAGCCAACGTACGTGCCCACAAATCAGATTCTCCTAGCGTCCTGCAAAGCATGCATAAGAGCAAGTGTCAACTAATGTTGGTGAGTTCACATAAGCACATAAGTATAACTAGTATAGTTATGCAGTACGAATACAACAATTTTTATTCGTATATAAGCATGTATATTAACAGTACAATCCATATCGTAGGTAGAGAGCCTAAGTTCATGTCACTAAAACGTTCGCAACTGAAGCTGACCAATTAGTTGTAGGAATAATCCTTACGTGGTTTGCCTTCCCCGTGTCTTCTCGATCACGGTAAGTTAGGCTGACATTGTCCTCAGTCCGACCGCCAGTCGGGTGGTGCATCTCGTGCCCGCTGAGTGGGGTTTGTCAGACCCCAGTAGTACTACCCAATATCCCCTCGCTATAAACTATTAACGGTTCGATAAGTAAGGACTTTCAAAGATAAGCATTTTACGTGAACATGTGATATATGTTGGATTTCTACTTTAATCATACATCAAAGTTGTTGTGTTATCACCCAAACCCGGTGTAACGTGTTTGCGTGTGTTATCATCCAAAACCGGACGTAACGTAAAGGTTGTGAAACTCACCTTAGGGTGCGCTGCTACAATTTAGTAAGACTCCGAGTCTTGCTTAACTACCGAGCACCTATCGAATTTTACATACGTAAGTGTGTGTCCGCACATTAGCAACATAGCCTAGACGACGGTTTAATTTGACAAGTAAATCCATATGTGACGTAGGTGACATATTTCAAAACGGAATAAAAATCGTTTGTTCGAAAGTAGTCAAATTGACACTTACATCAAAGACACAAGTATTTACGAAAATCAATGTGCGTAAGTTATCCCAAATAATAAATATAGTGATCATCGGTAAATATATATATATATATATATATTCGTATATATAAATATCGAGACGTAGTCGAAAATGAAATAAACGTCCTAAATATATATATTTATATGTCGTGACATAAATTCAATAGTTTAAAGAACACCTTTAAAACGTACGCTTGTGAATATGTGCATAACAATTCAATCAAATGTATATTTATATATATATTTCTATGTTTAAAACTAGTTTATATTAATATAAACAAAACCATAAGTTTTTAACTCTTTTAAATCATAGGGTTTCTATAAAATAAAAAATCCAACGACTACCCTTACGGGGTCTAAGAAAACTTCACGGATCGAAATTTTATAAGGAGCAAACGACACTTGGGTTTTGGACCAAAAATTGCTTAAAATCATTAAAAAGAATTAAAAAAAAACGAAGATGATGGCCACAGGTTTCGAACCTGTGACCTGGGGTTTGAAATGGGGCGCCCTAACCAGCTGCGCTAGGGCTGTGTTTGGTATGAAGCTTGAAAACGAAGACTTTATATATAAACAGCAGTATAGGAACTGGTTCAGGAAAAATAACAGAAAAATACATGGAACTAGGGAGGGTCGAACTCGAGACCTCTCTATCTCAGGTAACGCACCAACCAGTTGGGCTACATGCCCGATTATGTTGAGAAACAGTCGGCTAGATACTTAACCCATCCCGTCCGGTTATCATCTCCTTCGCCAAAACTCCGGTGGCCGGAGTTTTATTTCCGGTCACCGGAAAATCGCGAATCTAGAACCAAACTGAAGAGGAGGGTGCGACTAACATAAATATGTGCTTACCTCGAACCGGAGATGAGTTTTGACACGTTATTGAAGCCGAAATGAAATCGAAAGTCTCGACCCGGACCTCTCGATGGTGCCCCTTTTCCAAATCCGTTTCTACTGGGTTGATCAGAAAAGAACCGCGATCACCATGATGGGCAAATGAGGGTGAGGCAGAGCTTGGTTGGTCGGAAATTTCGAGTTCACCGGAAACTTTAAAAAAAACGAACAGAGGTAGGAACGATCGAGAGAGAGAGTTGTTTGCGAGTGAAGGTGATCAAGTGAAATTCAATTGTTCCCTAATGCTTGTAAGGTGCGACCGATCGATTTGAAACCCACAGAAGTCTTGAATTCGGGTATAAAGGGGAAACCGTTACTTGGAATCGAACGATCGATCGTGTACGTATAACTCAGAATCTTCAATTCTAATTTTGCCCTTATGGCAAGAATGGTCCCTCCGAATTTACATCACAGGGAAACAAGTTTGTATAATTACATGTTAGGTCCTTGCAGGTTTGATTTATTTAAAAAAAGTTTAGAAAATGGCAAGATAAGCCCCTTGAGCTTAACGGAAGGTTAACTAACCCTAACAGGGTTAACGGGAATAACTTTAAGCGTACGGATACGTGAGTTTGACCGAATAAAATCAACTTATTACATATTTAGAATGCAAACCCTAATTGGTGTAAATAAAATCATAAATACTCATTTATAATTATATGAATGATTCACATAAAATCATAGTTACAACCCCATAACTATATGTTTTTAAATTTCTATAAAATCATAGAAGCGTCCCGTACGATTACGCAACACATCGTCACATAAAATCATAAAACGACGTGCGTATATATATACCACGTAAAAGAAATAATAAATATAATTGCCACATAAAATGACAAAAAGTTTTCGTGAAATCATAAAATATAATTTATATAAAATTATAAATTATATCCATTTAAGTTGGTCAATCGACGTCTAGACTCATGTGCAATGCTCGTGTAACTATTCTAGTTAACTGAGGTAACGGTCGTTATTGAAATATAACATAAGTTATTAACGGGGTTAACCTCGGAAATTGTCGGTTGTCACAGTTTTGGAATCCATGTGGGTTTAAGTGAACTGACAAACTTTGAAACGTTCACTGATTTTTGGAATGAGTGACCCACTTTGGTTGATTTGAAATCAGTTTTAGTTTGCTGCTTAGGTGACTTGGCCTTTTGATTCACTTTGTGTACCTGTGGCTGTTGAGGTACAGGCTTCTGCACCTTCGGGTTTCAAGCTGCAGACCTTTGTTCCGAGCCATCATTTGTTTTGCCCTTTGGGGTAGGTTTCTGATGAACCCTTTTTGGATAATAGGGTTCATACGGTCTATGCAAGCAATTTCTTGCCACATGTCCAGGCTTTCCACACACATGAAAAGATTGCTTGTTGGGATACGCGAGAGCCTGTTGTTAGTTTCGCCTAGTGGATATCCAAGTCGGTTTTGAACAGTTCTTATGTATCCAATGGGTTTTTCCATTTGGCTTAGTGGTCAAGATATACTCCCGCTGTATCAGTCTGTACTGGTCATATGAAGAATTGACTTCAGGGTACGGGACAAAATCATGAGGTCTGGCGTCCCGTACTTTCTGCACATTTTTCACAACATCATCATTTTTAACTACACAATCTTTCACACTAAACAAACCATCACTTGTGGGTTTGGGACCAGCAACATGTGGTCCCTTACCTCTTCTTAAGATTTTAACAGTTCTTAATGATTTCACCGACTTTGCATCACATTTGCCAAAGTTAAAAACACCACACTCAGAAGTTTTATCAAACCAAACAGACTCGGAAATTTTTTACACGGACTCAACAGAATGTTCAAATTTTTCCCAGTCAACGTTTTTATAAAAAGCATTATAATTTGAAGAGTTTGAATTCTTGAAACACTCCTTTAGATCCGTTACCCCTGCTTCTTTATTACCTTTATCTGCACAACAAGTAGAATTGTCAATAGAGTTAGAAACAGGAGCAAGTTTCCTATCAAATTCAGCCTTAACATCTAGAGTAGTTTGAGAGGTTTTATGTTCAGAAATCATTTGATGCATCAGCGGCATAGGAACCGTGTGTGTGGATATTTCATCCTTTTCATCTGAACCAAAACCTAAACCCGAATTGTTACTCTTGTTTTTAACATGACTCATTTTGGCATTAGTGTTATAGAATAAGGAACTAGCTTCCATCATTTTAGAAAGAATCTTATCATTACGCTTGATTTTGGTTTAAGATGTTCCTAATTGGGCTCTAAGTTCCTCTACCTCTTTGGTTAAAGCTTCCACTTTAGAATTAGCAATCTTAAGATATGTGCTTTTATCGCTTACCTGAGTTTCTAGATTCCTAACATCTACCTGAATAGCTCCAGTTTCTCTCTAAATATTATGGTCTTATCTTTGGACTTCCTAAGGTCTCTAGCAGTTGATTCATGGTTTAAGGTTTCATTTACGAACTTGCGTTCCCAATATTTACATTCTTTAAGCATTGCTTGACATTTAGAATTTAAACATACCTCATGATTGCTAGGGCTGGCTTCAGAACCTGGAGTGATGTAAGTCATGAAAGCATGATGACTGAGTTCAGCTGCTTCCTTTTCCGCATCTTCTTCAGCAAGGAGGGCCACATAATCAAGGCTCAGGCTCATGTCTTCCACTTGAGTAGTCCAATCATATCCTGGTGTATGTTGAACCACCAGTGCCCTGTCAATTTTCGCAGCATCCTTTTTTTTCCCTTCTTTCTTTTCATCAGATGGTTTGACATCCCTTTCCACCTTCGGCTTGTTGCATTCTCTGGCATAGTGACCATACTCGTTACAGTTGTAGCTCGCAGGTTTGCCTTGTTGAAGGTGAGGTTGATCCCTTTACCTCCATTCCAGTCTCTCTTACATGTGTTAGCCATGAACTGCTTCGCCCGCAAAGATGACATCCCCATTTGATTGGAGATATCCACGTGCGCCAGATCTTCAAGATTAACTTGGTTCACATCATCTGGAGTCAAATCGGTGGGAAGTAAAAACCTGCAACGATTGGCTAATAGCAACTCATGATACCTACACCAAGAGCAAAGCTAGGATATTTGGTTAGAATGTTGATATCTAAGGAAATCAAGTTGGATGAACCAGATGAGCTGCCCCCAGGGCGTGAGACACGAAAGCCGTCTGATTGGTGAATCCACTACTTTGACATGTGGCTGATTGTGATATGAAGGCTTGGTTGACTTGGTTCATCAAAGCACCATTTCCCAACTTTCTAGCTCTTTTCTGCTTCTTTTTCTCATAGGCTCTAATAGTTGACATGAGCTCACTCAATGGTGAAGTTGCCATTTCCACAGTTTTCTCGTTCAACTCGATGGTGCTGTCCCAATTTGGTGGAAGGGAGTTCACCAACTTCTTGTTCACCTCAACCTGAGTGTAAGTAACCCCTGTATCCTTCATAGTTGTCACTATCTTGATGAATCGCTGAAGCTGGATCTCTATGTTTTCACCAGGTACATAGTTGAATTCATTGAACTGCTCTGTGAGATTTTCCCTCCAAGATTCTTTCATATCAGCATTTCCTTCATATGCAGCAATGAGGGCATTCAGAGTGTTTTAGCGGATTTATACTCCTTGAATGCTTCAGCCACCTCGGGGGATAACGCCATGGTTAATGCTCCCAGTGCCTTCCTGTCACGTTCAACTCTTTCCTAATCAGTTTTAGTCCAGTATGCTTTTTCTTTGGGTTGAGCCTCCTGACCTGCTGCAGGAGTTGTCTTAGGAACATAGTCACCCACTTCAACAGATTGCATAATCTTGGGATCATTGTAGTTGACGTAATTTACAAATCGATATTTCCAGCTCATGAAATATTTCCCAGACATCAGACAAGGAGGTCTGGTGTTGGTTCCAATCTTGGCATCCATTTCCAGAGTAGCGCTAGACAATCTTGACATATCGAAAGCCATAGCGAGAGGAATAAGACAACGGTTAATGAAAGAAGTGAGGTTTAGGATCAAAAAGGGGTTTTCGGTCGGATGAGTTTGGATCGGAAAGTGGTCTCACGATCGGAAAGGGGGTTTTCGATTGGAACAAGGGTTTTCGATCGAAGGGATGTTGGGTCGAAAAGATGAGTCGAAAAGGGGGTTTTCGATCAAAGGAAGGTTTGGACGAAAAGTGGTTCTCGGTCGGACAGGGATTGGGTCGAAAAGGTTGATCGAAAAGTAGTTGATCGGACAGCAGGATCGAAAAGTTAGCTTTTCGATCGGGCGGAGTTTTGGCTCGATCGAAAAGTACTGGTCGAAAAGTACACTTTTCGATCAGGTCAGAACGGGTCAAAGCCACAGACACTGATCGAAAAGGGGGTGATCAATAAGTGCTTCTCGATCGAAAAGTCGATCAAAAAGTACTAGTTCTGATCGAAAAGCTACGGATTTCGATCGAAACAGGGACAGAGCCATAGTTTCGATCGAATAGCTTGTAAAAATCGAGTTTCTTGCTTCTGACCTGTTCGAAACCTGCATAAAATATCTTGTTTTGCGCCTAAAGACTAAAAAACACACACAAACTCAAATTGTTAGTCAATAAAACCTTGAATTCGATATCACGAGAGCCACAAAACTCACGTTTCTTGGCCTTGATACCAATTGTAAGGATCAAAACGATTCCTCACGCGATATCTAATCCACTAATCATCATGCGGAATCCGGTGATTAGAGGTGATTCAAGAATAATAAAAAAATATTACTAAAGAACAATTGAAATCAATTAAACACACAAACCGAATTAGAAAAGCAAACTTGATCAATGAATGGTTACACCACACTTCAACAGTTCGAAAATCACAAGGTGATTTTTTATAATCACCTTACACCTTTGATAGAACCAACAACCTAAACATGACAATACTAGGTTCCTTATATAGGGAATAACCAACTTAATAAGTAAGTCACCTCCTAACTACAAAATTTCGGCCCTCAAAGAGGAAAACCGATCGGACCACTATTAACCCACTAAACCCACAATTGTTAGCCCAATTACACATATTAATTAGCCCAAAATACATCTAATGAAAAAGCCTTAAATTCTAGGTCTCTACAAACACGAACATCATGTCACCATTTGGGAACATTTTGTCACTACAATAATAATTAAGTTTTACTAAAAAGGGTTTATGATGACATTATTCAATAAAATCAATGATCCAGCAAGAAAAATCGCTAGTCTATAGTCACACTTTTTATCTACGGTCATATTTTTTCGTATCATACGGTCACTGAAATTCAATGTCACTGTATGTGACCTAAAATGGCGAGACTTTTGGTCACCGGTGGAACGAAAAAAAAAGTGTGACTAATCACTTACGGTCACACTTTTCTGGTGTGACCGAAGATCATATTTGTACTAGTACCTCAAAGTTTCCCAAATTTACAACTATGCCATTATCTACTATTCAACATCTTGTAAATTGATGATACAAGGTGGAGATCACCCGCTGAGCGTTGCGGCGACTCTAGTCTTCGCTTTTATAACCGGTGTTGGATTGTGGTTCTTCCATTCACTGTCGTGGAAAGCTAACAAGTTACTATGAAGCTTGAGTCTCACCAACACGAAACATTAGACTATCACAATAAGACCGTAAACCATATATCACTGTTATAAATAAAACTACATAAATGTACATCTAAAAATCATAAACCATTATAATAAGGAAATGGATGTATAGAACACAACACATAGTTACAAAGAAAGCAACATAAAATACATCAAAAAACCACAAAACCATTACAAAAACAAAATGCAAGTGCAAGACACCTATAACAAAGCATTAGCAAACGGGTCTAAACAATGAAGAGCAAACAATCAAACACTTATAAATTCAAAGGATGCATAGAGAACCATGTCTAGTATAAACCTGCTCCTTAGACCCAAAACATACACATTGCAATCAAAAGTTGTAGAGGTGGTAATAAAAAACTTAGAAATACATTTACACAAAAGCCACCAAAAAGGGATCCTCCATAAGACCACACTACAGGATTTGTCTCAGCAGCCCTTCCATTGTCCGGATAACCTCTCTTGATGTCGCGTTCTTCACTCCACATAGCAACTGAAATATTTTCTGGTGTCACTTCGAATCAACCATCCCTAATAACCTTTATATAGATGGTATTTTCATTATTTATTTTATTAAAAAAACTAATCTCACATAGTCAGATTTAGTTATGTTATGAGCATAAGATAATATGTAGAAAAATAAAAAAAAATACATTTCCAAAACAAAAACATGTCTTAACAGAGGTAGAAAAACAAAAATACATACAATAGAAAACCTTTTTTGAAGTGATGCATACCCAAAAAAAACTAAATTTCTATCTGGATTTATAATAATATTCCCTAGAGATAAGGCTCACTAACCTTCAAATAAGAACCCCTTCATAAAATAAAAACAGAATATAACACATGCATAGCGACGAAAATATGGCTTTAGACATAAGATAAAAGCGAAAAACTTAAATTTTATAAAAAGAATGATGAGAAAAAAAAACCAAAGAAACATGTTGCTAAAAACCATTCAAAGAAACCAACATCAACTTGAAGGTCATATATATACACCACATTCCATTTAATAAAAAAGATATATAAACCACATTCCATTTGATAAAAAGAGGCTGCCAAAGATAGGAAATGAAGACAAAAGGGTGTTATTATTAATGAGTAAATAAGGAGTTAAATACACAAAATTGCACTACCTTTGTCAAAACTATGTGAAATTCTTCTAATAGCTAGAGTATGAAATAAAAGTTTAAAAAAGTGAGTATGCTAAAAATATAGATAAACCAAACAATCTTGTAATAGGAACTGCAAAAGACCCAAATGTAAATGCAATATTTGAAAAAATGTAAATGTTTGAAAATATCTTTTGAAAATATTTTTGCAGGCAAAATAAGATAGCAATACACAATTAAAGTTTATCGCGAGCAAGTTTCAGCCACTTATCAATTAAACTTAACAATTTTTTTTTAGTTTTTTGTTTAATGCATCATGAAAATGAAATAACAAAAGTTGATCGAGATATGAGATGATGTTAAATAACACCTATAAAAATTAGTCACCATAGCCACCATTAGCTCCCTCAAATCTTTAAATTTTACCAAAGAAAAAAAAAATATTGAACGAGTTGCTTACTTGATTTTCTGCTAGTCCTATGCGAAGGCCCCAGAAGGATTAATTGTTTCACGATAAGGGTTTTCATCATAAGCCTTCTATCCTGCAAAATTTGAGTAGTCTTCTCCATGGGTTTCTGAGACTGCAATCTTTATGAAAACATCACTGATCAAACACCATCATCGCAAGGATCCGATGGTTCTGAATTTTATATACTCTTTCCCTTTATTTTTGTGGGTACCATCAAAGGAATAATTCTTTGTTTTCCAAAATGAAAATACCATTCGAAATCCCTAAATCAAAAACATGTGAAAAACCAATAAAAGAAGCCTCAAGACATAATTAAACCTAAACAATGAACATATAGAGGCAATAAATCTTAGATAACCCCAAAAATACAAAGTGTGATAGTTGGCTATTGCTCATATTCCAATCTTTTCCAAGCAAGTTGCATTCATACACAGAAAATGTAGATGCATCTAACACACCCCATCTCACTAAATAAAGTTTAAACACACACAAAAGATATGTGTGGGTAGAAGAGAATACAACTTCTAAGCATCATAGGAAACCACATTATACAATTTAGAAATCTACCAACAACAGCAATAAAAGATTTGAAAAGAGATCTCATTTTTTTAAATCATTATGTTCAAATTAATCAGAAATTATATCAAGATAGAATCAATTTAGGGCAAAATAGCTTGTTAAACAAATATGCAAAGATAAAAGCTGAAGAAATAAAAACGATTTAGGGTTGAGTTGAGTTTACAGTGGGGAAAGTGTTACTGGTGTAGGAAATAAGCATACACATCTTCCTAACCGCTCCATGCCGACCGCTCATTCTTGACCTTTTTCCGGTGACCCTCGCCTACACCGTTGGCAAGAAACCCCATCAACTACCATATAATGTCAACAACTTTTCAAATCAATGTTAAACTTAATTTCTATTGATTGTTGATGAAAATTTTGGGAAAAGGAAGTACTCACATGCAATTAAGGGAAACATTATCGAATCTTAATCCAAAATCGCGATCAGAATGGGATCAGAATTTGAAGGAGGATGAAGCATAAAGTTCCGGAAGGCTCGATCTAAGTTGGATGCCATTGCGATTTCCCTTTTCTCTTGTCTCAATCTGTATGGACGCTTACAACAAACCTCTCTTCGATCTGTCTTTTTTAAAAGGATGATGGAAAAAGAAGATGAACCGACGAAGATATGCATCACCGTGAAAGGCTGCCACCGTAAGTGGATATGAACAGACGAAGATATCCCTTTTCTTTGCGTGTTGAAATGAAAGAGAAAGAAAAGCTCCGTGATTTTCTTTGCGTGTTGAAATGAAAGAGAAAGCAAAGCTTCCTGATTTGCTTTGCGTGTTGAAATGAAAGAGAAAGCAAAGCTCCCTGATTTTCTGGTGATATCAAGAGAGAACCTTTCCCTGATTTTGTGGTGATATGAAGCTTCCTTGAAGGAGATAGATGATGTTTGGTGAGGTAGGTCGATGGCGTATACATCTGGTGAAACCATGGACAGAAATAACCCTTCAGTCAAACATAAAATGTCCAAAATGCCTTAGAACTACTATTCCTTATATTTAAAATTAAAGATAGGTAATAGTTGGTGACCCGTGTTACGGCGGCGTCACCGTTTTTGCATTACCTGTTGTCTAACCCCAAAAAATAAAAAAAATACAATAGAGTTCCAACAATACACCATAGTTATATTAAAATGAAGAGTTAAGCATAATCTGTAACTTTGAATGAACAATACAAAAATCCAACTAATACTTTACCACATCCTAAAAGCTCATTAATTTGCTCTAAAAGGCTTTAGGTATAAATGATACAATTCTTTAACCTGCATAGTCCTCTAAATGAGTCCAAGCACCCCCCCCCCCCCCTCATAATTTCATCGAAAGCTCCAAGGGTGTGTTATAGTAAGATTTGTTCTATAAGGGGTCCCTCACCCCGTCTTTAAAAGTAATTTAGTCACTTTGTAGTACTTGCCCCACTCTCATATGAAGTACCCCAATCATGCACCCCTTTTTTGTGGTTAGAATCCTAGGCCTGCATCAATTTCCAAACCAAGTGCAAACACCAAGCCAAATTTTTTTTTCCTCATTTCTCTTTTATAAATGAACCCCTATTAGACTTTTACCATTCGGTTTCCTGCCCAGCCCTGAATAATTTGATCTTCACCAAATATTAGCCCCCACCCAGATGCATAATGACATTTAGTAAACCCCCCAAAAGAATGTAAGACCAAACTAATTAATTACACGAAGAGATTAGGAGATACACACCCGGAAGAAAGTATGTGAACTGACGTACACCACTGAAAATCACTTCATTGTAACAAAGACCTAAACACAGAAATGTATTTAATAATAACCATCAGGGCAAATATAAGTTGGTATAAAAATACACACAATGACATGGCATCAGAAGAGTCAAATTATTTTTCTTTATGCAAAAAATTTACAACTACAATTATGATGCTTAAAAAACCCTGCATGGTATAGGAATATATTTAATGGAAACTTTTACCAACCAATTACTCTTTATTCTTACTGAAAATCACTTCATTGTAACAAAAAACGAAACACAGCAGAAGGCGGAACGAATCCGCTGATACAGCATCCTAACGCTTAATGAATCAGACAATTTCAAAACAAAATGTAACTATGGCAGAGACATCCAACAAATCTAGAAATGAAACCGACATATAAAATACCTTTCCTGTGCATGGACGCAAATCAACAACGCTAAGAATGATACGTACCTGCAACCACCGCATCATCGGTGACTATATGAAATGGGTGCAGCTTGATCATTGAATAACTTTATTTCCATCCTGAAAACAGAAAAATAAAAATCGAAATAGAGATTTAGGGCTTTAATCTCCATCTGTTTGCTTTGGATGTTCAGAAATCTAGGGTTTTATTCCCCGTCCTTTTGCTGTGGATGTTTGAAGATCTAGGGTTTAGGGGCTTTAATTGTTAATTTGTAAACCAAAACCCAGATTAACCCTTTTCTAAAAAAGGTACAACTTTATCTTTTAATAAAATATGCTCAAATCATAGACTGGGCAATCTTTGATAACAGATTGAGCTACTTGCTGGAAATATCCCAAACGCTTTTTAAACATCTTTCAAGTTCTTTAGTTTTAACCCCTCCAACTTTGTGGCTGCAAACTCCAACAGAAACACTAATTACCATGTTATCATACCAGGTTCTTTGGCTTCTTAAAATACTAGGAAAGAAACTAAATCTTTATCTTTTATCGGGTCTGGTGTTGCTAAAATTTATTCAAATCAAAACAGTAAGTACCTTTTTCTTAAGGATTCTTTCCACACACTCCTTTATAGGTTGTGCAATGCTGGAAAATGAACAATCAAAATATAGCAGTTAAGATCACAAATAAACTATTAACACTTTTCATATAACCATAAACATATGTATTGAGAATTAAACATAATAGCTAATGTTTTTCTATTGCATATAGAAATGCACAAATAGAAACCGATAGAATCTTCGACAATGTAAACGCTCTTAATACCTACAACAATCACCAATATACAAACCCAAAGACCAGTCATCAAATTGTAGATGGGGTAGCAAGACATGTGTAAATGGAGAAATATAAAATAAGAAAGCAAGGTAAAATCATAATAAATATGCATTTATGTGACTTTCGCTTTCTAACTAAACACATTTTTTTCTTGCTTAGATGGAACGAAAAGGCAAGAAACCTTAAACACGTATACCTTACCCTTTGATCAAGCCCGAAACTCAAACACCAAAAAGAGAGATGATAGTTTACGTGACCTTGTGTAGCAAGATTCCAATGATGGCTGCAAGGAGCATAAACAAATGGTAAACCCAAAAATCAAATGTTGATTCTTCCTCTTAATGGCAGATAACAATGTTAGACACATAATCAAAAAGTTAATTTTAAAGATATTTTAGCAAGTTATATACATATTAAAGAACCTAATCTAGTAAATAAGCAAGATAAGTATCAAACTGTACTTTATTTACCTAATTCCAACATCAACAATGGGGATCTCTAGCTCACTAATTTTACATTCAGATAGGAAATAAAAAAAAAATTAGCATATAAAATACTTTTTGTAAACATCTTACATGAGCCTTATAATTAGCAACAGGAGCAAGACATTCTCTAAACATCAATTCTCTTTCCCATCAAATACCTAGAGCCTAACTGCGAGAAACCCAAATAAGCTAAATATGAGCACCATCTTAACTTCATTTCAATAAACCGACAAATTAGTGCTCTCTTCAGACATGAATTATGATAAAATCTGGTTAGGGAGGGCGATTCGAACACAGAAGTGGAAAAAGGGACCTAACCTGATGAAAATAATACAAACATATGAATGTAATTCGGTTTTTGGTCTCGTTTCTATGGATTTTTTCCTATAAGAAAAAACCTTAAACATGATGAGAGAGAGCAGATGCGAAGAAAGAACAAAAGAAATCCACCATACGATCTCAAGCTTGGGTCAAATAATCATAGAAAGCTTTATAAATTAAAACCCTATGTTTACCTATGTGATGGAAAGGGAACGGAGAAAATTAAAATAGCAAAGAATTGTACCCGATGAAACTAAAAATTATTGAGTTAAGAACCACACATGTAAGAGGATGGAAGAATCCAAAGAAACCCTAACATTTAGACCTGAAAATTGTGATTAGAATGGAAAATCTTAGGTAAATGTAATCGAGACCCTTCATATGGTCAATTGAGAAGGTAAAGAGAACCTAACCTGGGCATATGTTGTAACGATCTTCGGAGAAAGCGGCAGAATGTGGATGAGAACGCAAATGATTACACCCAAAAATCGAAAGATAAGAAGGATTGTCTTGCTCTTCAGCTGATTGTGATGTTCGTTGAGCTGCAAATGATGACGACATATGAGCATCTATTGTTGAAGACATTTTCTTTTTCAATCTTTTTATCCTTTCAACTAGTATGATTTGGTTCTGGTTCAACATTGCAATGTTTTCTCTATCTCTGTTGACATCTTCTCTTATGGCACCTAGTTGCTCATGAACCTGCTCAAATGACTTCATTCCTTAACTTACCAGTTCACCATACCTTTTCTTCATTGCTTGGATGACGTTCATTTTGGCTTCAGTGTCTTCAGGTGTCTGTGATCTGCATGTTCCTAGTTGCATGTTCCTTTGTTATAGAGCATGAAGTTGGTCTTGCGGATTTTGAAGTTGTTTGTTTGTTTCATTTCTTAAGAGTTCCAGATCTTTTTCCATTTTGAAGGGAGTCACAGAGCTGTTTGTTGACTCTTCTGTGATTCCTGCAAGTTTCACAGAGTCCTGTGAAATCGCATTTTGCAATTCTTACAATTGATGGTTCTGGTTGCCACTGAGATCAGTGACTAACTGTTCAATGTGCTTTGAGAATTTCTCATAATCAGATTTCATGGCAAGATCTTTAGGTAATTTGGAAAGAGGATCAACAGATGATCCTCTAACCTCTAACACACCAGAAGAAGACTACATAAGTTCTTCTGTTATATTGACAGACATACTCTTGAGCAAGTCGTCAATGCCTGTAGTTTTGCATTTGCTTTAGCATACAGGTCTTCCACTCTCACTGGTTGAACTTTTTCCATATTAGCCTCTAGTGTCTTTAAAGTGTCCTGAGAGATGATTCTTTCTATTTCCAGAGAGTATTTCTCAAGATTCTGACCAGGAAACACATCCAACAGACCAGTTCTCAAGTTTCCTTGGTCTAAGAGACCTCCACATGTTGCTACATTGTCTTGACTCTCTGTGTAGAGTCAGGTCGATGCTTGACTTTCTGGCTATAGATGGGATGTGAAATTCTACCTACTAAGCTAGTTCTGTAAGCTATTTTATAGTTTTGCTTTTCATAATGGTATTGATCACTGAAACTTACAGAAAGACAATCTCAAATTTCCATAAACTGAAATAGGTTCTCTATTAATAAAATTTACACGTGAAATCACGTGCGCGTCACATATTAAAGGACACCAATGAACTAAATATAAATGAACTAAATACAAATCATAAATAAGAATTAATTATCATAACAAAAAAAAGAAATTAAATAGAAAAAAAGCATACAAAGCATATGTATCATCAAATAAATCTACACCCTCATCAATCCAGCTTCATAAGGCACATTAGTCCCTTTGATCCATGTATCCCCTTGTATATATGTTCCTGGAGTAAAACTAGCAGCCTCTTGTTGAGATAATTTCTTGATCCCTTTCCACGTCACCCTCTTTGAAGTATCAGCACCCGGACCCTTATTCTTAAACTCAGCATAAAAACACGTGTCAAGTCCAAAATTTCCGACCCATGGGGCCCACCCTTCGGGGTCTATGTTCTTGTCGATGAACGATTGCATGATTATGGTCCTGGAAAACTCCTTCCATGGGCGACCGAGATAAGATTTCGGCATCGGCACGGCGCTCAAGAACTCTGGCTCGGCGGTTATGGTGCAGCCATCAAGAACAAGGCCGCCGACCGAATGTTGGTCCTTGCGGCCTTGCGCTGTTACCATGCATGCTTGGTTGTTCAAAGGTTTTCGGACTATCATCTTGCAGTCTTGGAAAACGGCCGCTGCGTTACCAAAGATGAAGTCGATGGTTCCACTAATGCTACATTGTCGGTAGAATTGGCGGTAGGAATGTGTGTAGAGGGTGTCCTGGAAAGCCTCCATTGCACAGTCATGGAAAATGGTCATATCGGCAGAGACACGCAAGGCTACTGCTTGATGCTTATCGGGCCCGGCAGTGTTTTCGAACCCTATGCCCTTAGCCATGAACCCATCACCATTAACAGCTACAAACACAGTTTATAGTTATGGTATATCATATTGTTACACAACTATGATATTATAAATACATCACTCTAAGTAACATTAAGGATGTTTCAAGTTTCAACACATGTGTTTAGAGATAAATTTGAATCAAATATGACATTTTTATGGGAAAATCATGCACATAAGACATTTTGAACATTCAAATTACCAAAATAGATATTGAAGTGTTAGTCGGCCATCTGAGTATGCAAACAAGCTTCGAACCGCTGGCTAATTAAGCCGAGGAAGCCCTTCAAAATCACTAACTAAACCTTCTATTACTAAAAACAATAAGCCTAATGCAATCTTTTTTGTCACAAAAAGTTGAATCAGGTGAAGTTACGTTGGATCTAATACAATATTTTTTTTATATAATGCAACATTTTATATCTAATGCAACATTTTTAAGATATAACTTTAAAAATAATAATCATTATGTAACAAAAGAGTTGCATTAGGTATAATAATGCAAGTTCATCTAATCTAATGAAACCTTTATTTGTAAAAAAAAAAAGGTTGTGTTAGGCCTGTCTATTTTGATGATCTATTTTGAAGATCTGATTGTTATGTTTACCCCGCAGAAGCATATCTAATTTAATACTATCCATTTGGTTAAATCAAACTTAAACGAAAACGACCGTTCAAAAAAGCAGGTGCTCTAACATAAACCTATATGCAAAGTACAGTCTTTTCATGCAACCTCAAACTACCGTTTAAAAATAACTACTGTCTGTATATAACAACGAAAACTCACCGACGGTAGCAGTATGGAAAGTAGAGGTTCCATCAATGTAGTTCTTGCTTCCGGTGATCTTGGTTTTCGTTGGACCTTCTCCTAGGAAGACAACATTATCAACACGCCTAGGAATCTCAACATTTTCCTTGTACACCCCAGCCTTTATCAGTATCACAAACGGTTCAGCTGATTTTTGTGGCGCCGTAGCAACAGCCTCCATAATCGTCTTAAAATTTCCCGACCCATCTTGCGCCACTACCGCATTCGGCTTTAACGAGGATGGATCCGCATTAATCAGTGACCGCCTTGAGGTATCAGCCCACGATGGATATGTATCTTCTTCATCCGTTTGCACCTTTGAATGAAACTCGGGCTCCTTTTCCTCAATGTGCATCTGGTCCAGCATCCTTCGGTTGCCCGTGGTTATTTCCACCGGCTTCGAACCATCGGTTCGAGTACGCGTAATCGTAACCTCTTTCTTCCAGTTGACGTTGACGGATTGGGGCTTCGGTTGGGGAACCTTGGGCTGGTCTATCTGCCAATCGACATTCACAGTTTGAGATTTGGGATTTGGTTGGGGAACATTACGGTTCACTTTCCAATCAACATTCACAGTTTGGGGCTTGGGTTGGGGAACCTTTTGGTCTATCTTCCAATCAACATTCACAGTTTGGGGCTTGGGTTGGGGAACCTTTTGGTCTATCTTCCAATCAACATCCACGGTACCTTGCTGCGGTTGCGGTTGCGGAACAATCTGAGGCTGGTCTCGTCTGCCCCTCCAATTAAAGATTAACGAATTCGGCTTCGGTTGGGGAACCTGAGGCTGCTTGTTAACCTCCCAATCAACAACCGTAGTTTGCGATTGGGGTTGTGGAATTGGCAGCCTCGGAAACAATATGCCCTTCGGTGGCCCACCGCCAGCCAGCTCGATAATTCCATCAATCATGGCAAGACTGTTTCGCGTGAGCTTAACCCCGATATCCAACAGTTTTAACATCGCGGGTCCAGAATCTCCAGTCGTGTTATCAAACGCGTCGAGGCAGGTTTGTTGGTAAGTCACTGAACCGCTAAGCCAAACTCGAAGCTCAATCGTGTTATCCTTTAGCTTTGGAAGATCGAAAAGATTCACTCGATTAATTGATCTTTTTAGATCATCAATTGAGACAGTGAGAAGCTCTTTACATTGATCCAATGCCATTGCAGCCCTCGGATTCTTCTCGGCTTGTCGAATCACTGACGTTTTATCAATTGCAAACTGGATACGCTCGACGGCTTGACTAAAACCTGCTTTTACGAGATCCCTAGGAACCTTTATTCCGGCCTTTATTCTATCTAATGTTTCCCTACAAATATCTCGGAAATCCGTGTATTTGCAAAGAATTATCACGGTGGTCGCGGTGACCACGGTGGCTGCTGCCGCGATCAAGACCGCGGTTTTCTCTTCGGTGTGAATTTCGACACGTTTGGTTCTTCGAACGTGGACGATGGTGCCGACAATTGCTGCAACCACAAGCATTGTAGCGATTGCGATTACAGTAACCTTCTTCTTCTTCCCCAACTCAAAAGCCATATTTTTTTTAATGTTTTTTCAAGTTTTTGTTTTTATTTTTATTTTTGATATATAAACTACTTCCCGCCCGATACATGGGATGAGGTCCTAGGAAACAAGTGTCTTTAGATTCACTTAAATAAGGAGACGTACGTTTTAGTCGTATGGTCTTGGTTTTTTCAAACTATAATTGGAAGTTAACATCTGTCAGGTTTAGAATGTTGGAATGGAGAAACCGTTGAATTTTGGTGGTGCAAATATGAAGTAGACATGGTGATCAATTCACCTGTTATATTTGGACAATCGTGACATGTGTAAACTCAGAATAAGCATTTCTGAAAATATATGTGATTTCTAAAATTACATTATGAAATGTTGTATCGTTTTCCCCTTTTCAAAATGAAATTATACGGATGAAACTGGAGTTAAGGTTAATGAACAAAAAGAAAAATACTATCTAGACTCAATCAACCAATATAATTCAGTGGTGAGAGACTCCTCATGATCATTACATTTTACTGGACTCAAAACAACGTCATGAAATCGTGAGAAAGTTGTTGGATGCTAAATTTGGACATCAAGGAACACCTATGCTTAGAATAAATATTGTGACATGTATGTGTATCGTAAAGTGTCTAATGGGTCGGTTAGAATCGGTAGTTAGGGGCAGTTAACGGTTAGAATCGGTAGTTAGGGATAGTTAAGCGATAGTTAGGTCCCGCCAGTTAAGAGATATGTGTTTGGTTGTTTCACCGCCAAAGTATGTACCTATAAATATATACCTTGATCTTCATTTGTAAATTTTAATGTATGAAGTTTGGATTGAACTTCTCTGTGTCTTTCTCTCATACCCACGTAAATCATAGACCCTCTAAATCAATTCATATGTGATGTATGAACCCTCATATGGTATCAGAGCGGTGAACGCTCTTGAGACTCGTGGCACCATTCAACATTTTAATGAAGGATCACGTGACATGAGTCCTTCATCTCCGTCTAATCCAAGTGCTAAGATGAAGTCGGTGCATAGTGAAGACGCCATCCATATGTGCAATCAAGAACCCAATTGTACAAACAAAGATTTGCACACCAGAGACGCAGCATGTTCCGGTGTCAACGAAGATGAGAAACACAACTTGATTGAATTGGAAGTGTAAAACCGTTATACGGACCGTGTGTGTGATCGATATCAAGTAAACATCGTAGAACAAGACACAAGGAGGTAACATGTAAGCGTCTGACACATATTATTCAGTCACTGAATGTATAATAGCTAGTACAAGCACACCGTGTACTCAGACTGAAAATTGCCAAAAAGTTCTAAAGGTTGAGCAAGGGTTACCTATTTATAGGCCCGACCCAACGAATGATCAAGTTGCCGAATGAGCTCATTTGGTGCTTATTCGACCACTCATTCGCTCAACCCTAGAATACACAAAAACTCACTTCTAACATCTAAAAGCCTAGCACACTGTCACACACATGTTTTGCACTAACATACTTCCCCTTCACATGTGCTAGCCTTCCGATCTTCAGTCTTCATTCTAGATTCTCTTCTTGTTCCTTCCAGAGCTGATGTTGAAAGAAAAACAGATTCGGATCACCCCCGTTGGAATTGTAATGTTTGTTCCATGCACTCGGTTCTGTAAAGAATCTAATTGTAGTACGGATCTAGGATATCATGTAAGTGCGTGAGCATTGGATCGTTTGCTAATCTAGTGATTGTGAGATGTAAACGAGATCAAAGAGTAAATACAAATAAGATTTGTATTATTATAAGCTTGAGAGTAACCCACATAGAAACACACACAGAAAGTGTAGAATATGACCAAGAAGCTCCTTCACCCGTACAAGACTTAGCTATTTATACTAGTCTAAGACTGTCCGAACTTAGGCCCATCCAAAGTCACCCGAACTGACACGAAGC
>JBCNJP010000003.1:29438545-29573126 GCA_039602395.1 Deinandra increscens subsp. villosa
TTGAAAAGCAGTTTTTCAATGATAAGAACGATGCATTTTAACTTAAAACCACAAGTATCTAACTGTCAGCAACCTCACAATTACTAACAGATCTTCCTGAAATACCTGCAAACACTGGAAAATAGTAAGTTCTTAAAACCCCGACCCTCATCCCCAACGATGGTAGGTCGTCCAGTGTCTTCAACAAAATCTGTGTTGGCCGTGGAGACAACTTTCGATCTCCATTCCTGTTTTGGTTTGCTGATTTCTAGTGAACCATCGTCAACTGATGAGTGACATCAGAACTAAAACCCAATTTGTTTGAAAAAGACTTCTTTTTCCATGAAAATTTAGTATTGGGCATTGGTTCACTAAAAATAATGCCATCAAGATCAACATACTTTGTATGTTTGGCATTTGATGATGAATTGTTAGCTGTCGTAGGACAATTATTTGCATAATGACCTTTCTTACGACAAACAAAACAAAGTTTTTTACCAGTTGAATTGATAGAAATCGATTTTCCAAACTGATCAGTCAGACATTCATCATAAACTTTTGAAAACACAGGTTGAAATTTCTTTGGTTTATGAAAATTTGGAAAACATTTTGGAGAATCATAAAAATCAGAATCATCTCCATAACCAAAGAATTTATCTTGACGATAAAACCTGTTAGAATTAGCATAATAAAATGAATCTGAATTGTTACCGCCTTGTGGTGTAGCATCAGATATACAAGAAGACTCTTCAGAAGAAAGCTTTTCATCTGGTGAAGATACTTTCGGCTTCCAACATTGTGTCTTCTTATCTGAAAACACCCTCTGCTTCTTTATCTTCTTCACTTTGAATTCCTTTTTGTTGAAATCCTTAGTCGGCATTTTTGTTCCTTTAAATCTCAAACCATCATTTTTCTTTTTAAACTTATCTTGAACAGAATTTGGTATCTTATGACCTTGTTTGGCAAGTTTTGTAAATTCAGATTTGATTCCTTTCAGATCATTCTTTCCAGAAATCAATGAATCATCTATCACAATTTCAGAAAACTTTGGCACTGTTACTTTTTCTGGATTTCCATTAAACACTTGTTCATTCTCAAGAAAAGTAGATTTAACATCAAACTTCAATCCGTTGTAATAATCAACCATCTTTTTATTCTTTTGAGATTTTGACTTGGTTTTCTTTCCTGAGCTGGTATCAGCAAACTTTGAATAATCATGCTGTTCAACACCAGATGATATAGCTGGAACAGACATTTCAATGTTCACTGGAGCAGGAACTTGATGAAGACATTCATCTTGACCATTCGTTTCACTCTTTTCCAGCTTATACATATAATTCAGAAAAGTCGGTGAATTGTTGCAATTTTTCAATTTTTGTTGCAAATCAAACATCTCAATCTTTTGTTCAGATATTTTCATATTAGCTTCCAATAACTCTTTCTGTGAATCAATGAACTTGTCAGACAATTTGTTATAATCAATTATATGACATTGTCTCAAGCGACACTCTTCCAGAACTTCTTTAGTAACTTTCTTTACCTGTTTCTTATAGTAAATAACACCCTGTTTCAAAATGTTATTTTGACTTTGAATCTCACCATTTCCATCACGCAACTTTGTAAGTTCCTATTGAAGTTGAATTACTCTATCGACAACTTCGATAGCATCTTTAATAACATTTTCATATTTTTGTTGAAGAGGATAACATTTCGCAAATAAAGCATCAAAATCTTCAACAGCTTCCTTTTCCTTAGCTTGAGCTTTATTGCATTCTTCAACCAACAAATTCTTCTCTTTCAACCATTCTTTCTTAATACTATCAAACTCCAAACAATTTGCACACGATGCAGACACATCCCTTTGAATTTTGGCAGCTAAATCATTACAAACTTTACTTTTCTATTTCTCCACCTCTTTTGTCAAAGAAATATTTTCTTCAGTCAACTTTCCCACCTTATTCTCTAACTTTTCAATTATGCCCTTAAACTTTAAATCTTGATCAATTGTTTTCTGAGAAAGCTTAGACATATGTTCCTCACACTGTGTCTTTACAAAATCCCATATCAGTTTTGCTTTTCGAAACTTCCTGATTGGATTTTTAAGAGTTATAGGCAAAGCTAACATAAGAAGTGCAGTAGTCTTTTCATTTTGATCATACGCTTTCCTTTCTTCACTTGAAAAATTATGCATCTCCTTAAACTCACCATCACCATAAGTTGGATGCTTATGTTCGTTTGTAATTGGTAACCACAATTTTTCATCCAAATCATTAACATAACCTCTAAAATGTGTTGCCCAACCATGATAATCTTCAAGATTTATCAATTTTGGCACATTCTGATGATGACGCTCAACGAATACATCAATTTCAAACATTTTGAGAATTTAAAAATTCTGCTTTGTCCGAACTCTCACCGAATTTCGTCCGAACTCTAATGAACCTCTAATCTGGCTCCGAACTTTGTCCGAACTCAATTGCACAGACCGAACTTAGACTTATGTCCGAACTCCTCCGAACTCTCACCGAAACAAGAATGGCCGAACTTCGTCCGAACTAGCTCTGAACTAGGAGTTCGGAGCGTTTATTTTTCAGTTACTCCGAACCTCGATCGAACTCAGACACTCTCGACATAATTTTCGCGATTTTGAGAGAATTTGGACGAGATTTTTGACAGGAATTCAGGAAAAACCCATAGAAATGTTTTAGTAATGAAAATCACTCGAAACGCTCAAAGATTTACTCGTTCTTGAATGAAAACCACTCGGTTTTATCAAGAAAACGACTACGATCAAAGCAAACGCAATAGAGCAACCTGGATTTGCTTTAATACCAATTGAAAAACCGTAAAATGGATCTTACTATAGGTTTGCTTGATCGTAAAGTAAACCCGAGACGTAAATAATAGTTTGTTTTATTGAAATCACAAAGACTCAATTACAAACTCTCTTTGAAGCTCTCTAGAGAAACACTCTTAAAACACATAGTTAAGAACTAGTCTCTCTCTCTTAGTTATTACATTCCAAGCACAAGTTCCTATATATACTAGTCTAGTCCGATCTCGTCCGAACTCCAAGTTGGGTTCGGACCTAGTTCGGCCGGCAGCTTGAACTTGTCTTGAATCTTCACATCGTCTCGTTCAGATACTTCACATGACGCACAGATTATGTATCAACAAGCCTTTCAAATTCTTCTACATCACGGGGGTCATGGTGATAGTCATCGTTGCCTCTGGCGGCGAATCTACGTTGATGATCACAGTGGTTCCTCCAATCCATGGCTCTGATGCCAAATGATGCGGAAGCGGATAAAAACCTCGGATGAATCCGAGCAAGGAGCCAAAACCGGCGATCCTTAGATTAGGGTTTAACAAAACCTCTAAAAATCTTTATTAATCAAAACATAACATCAAATATTTAATTAGGAAAACACCAGCTTGCAAAACAAGAAAAGAACTAGGTTAAAATAAAGATAGTGGGTCGACGCTTGGATACGGGCCTGCATAGTTTTTAGGTTTTCGCAAAAAGATGTGGTTTTTACATGATCCTTAACCTATATATATATATATATATATATATATATATGAGAGAGAGAGAGAGAGAGAGAGTCGAGTTATCCTACATCCAGCAAAAACGCTATATCCACTACGGATTGATCTGGGGCGTCCATCAAGATCATCCAACAGCCAAGATCTATGGTGTTTTCGCCTATGGCGTTTTCGGGGGAAAAAACACCATAGGCGGAAAACACCATAGATCCTGGCTGTTGGATGATCTTGATGGATTCCCCAGATCAATCCGCAATGTATGTAGCGTTTTTACTGGATGTATTTTACCCTAAACCTATATATATATATATATATGGAGAGGTTCATTTGAGAACTAATTGGTTTTTAGAACTTTTGAGAACCATTATAAGCCACTAGTTTATATATATGGAAAACCCCCCATGAATTATAGTGCTCTCCACCTGAAATTAGTGGTTGAGATTTGGTTCTCAAAAGTTCTCAAAATAATTTTTTTTTATTTAAACCTAACCCTATATATATATATATATATATTAGCCGTGTGCCCACACGTTGCGGCGGCAACCGTTTATTGCGTGTTATTTGTCTTCTTTTTGCGTGTTCGCACCGTTCGCACGCTAAGGGATGTTCGCATTTGATCTTCCTCCTCTATATATAGTGGGGTACCGGTGCGTTGCGACAAGCGGCAGTTTATAGCGTGTTCTTTGTCTTCTGTTTGCGTGTGGCGAGCGACAAGTTATATATATGTACATTACGTATTTAAACCATAAAAAGATATATACCTTTTCTAAAAAATAGATATTAGCTTAGACCGGTTTATTATTTATAAAACTTAACTTAATTTCATAAACATAAGTTAGTTACTAAACTGTGAATAGACCGGTTCAATTAATATGCTGAAAATATTACATTTGTTGTACATTGCAAACTGAGATGAAATCAAGATAGAGTGCTATAAATTTTTTTGATTCTATTAATTTGCTAAAAATATTACAGCTCTAACTATTTATATACATAAACTAGAAAAAATATTCAGGCTAAATAACTGACAAAATGACAGGCCGATTATCAAACTCAGCCCATTAATTAACTTCAATTGTAGTCTCTCATTTAAGGATATGATAGTAACTATCAGGGTCGGCCTGGAGCATAGGCCCCGCCACCTTATGGGATTTTGAAGGGTCAGGAATTTTTAAAAAATTTAGTTATATATATTATATATATCAGGTTTAGTATTTTTTATTGCTTATTATTGCTAAGCAAAATCAATTGGGCTCTTAGCACTGACGGTTCATATGCTGCAAACTAAAACAGAGGTCACAGGTTCGAGACCTGCCAACCTGGTTTATTTGTTTTTAAATACAAATATGTACACTGTATTTAATTATTTATTATGCATATCTCACAGTCCAGTCAATACCCCTCCCTACATCTCACATTCGAGGAACATAGTTTCTTCAACTAATTAATACTTTCTTTTATTAACCAGTTCACCGTTTTGTCTACTTTTAAAGTTAAAGCTGAGAAAATATTATTGTAAACACACTAAGCTGAGATTAGAAACCACATCCATTCTGCTAAGTCGAGTTCAAACTTGTTCATAAACACACTAAATTGAGATTAGAAACCTGATGATGCACTAAATTGACAGTAAAAACCTGAGGCGACAAGTTCATACAACACCTAAGAGAGTAAATGTTTGACCTTAATAAAACCACTTCAGGAAAAAGATAAAAAATACAACAAAGCTACATTGGTAAAAACAGAGAATTGTAAAACAGAAAAAACCGACAATCATAGACCCGCCAACACCTAAGACAAAGTAAACGTCTGACCCTAATTTATAAGATGCAATCCAAGTTGGTTTTGTAGTAGAAGAACTCCCTTAAAGATGCCACAATTTACTAATTGACAACAGTGGTGAAGCCATATGATCTATCCAAGTATATTTGAAAATCATAGCCTTAAGAGCAGAAGCTATGTACCCGAATTAGTCTTTAATATACACAGCTCTAAAACCAGTTGAAGAATACAAATTAAGAATGTATACTTAGAAATCTAAATATATAGTAATATATAGAAAAAGAAAGGTGAAGCCACATATGTATTACATATGATGTATGTGCCCCAATCTAGACAGCTCATTAGACACAAATCTGTTACCTTTGTGTATCTAAAAAGGCTTGAGAAGCTAAAAACATACATGTGTCACATATAGACACAAACATAATAAATTAAAACCATTTTGTTAGCTAAGCGCATCTATTTCTAAAGTAAACACATCAATTTATAAAATCATATTCCTGCAGTCACCCACAAAATCAAGGTAACCTCCCCTATTTTGTCATCAAAATGTTGACATTGAAAGTAGCAAAAATGACAGTAAAAACATTGACTTTTCTAAAAAAAGAAAGCATACAGTGAAGACTAAGTGAAACATGTATATAGACGACACATGTCTTCTAAAAAGTGTTACAAAGAGCCTAAAGCAATTGGCAGGTTAGTTAAAGAAAGTAAGGCTACTAAGTAAAAGGCTATTGAAAAAATTAACATCTCCACTTAGTTTTAAAAATATTTTTTGATTGAATTCAGCCTCATAATATGAAAATGAAATTTAAACTCAGATTTTCAATCCCTTTGGCTCACTTTTGGTTTCTGACCCATTAATTAAATATTTATGAAATTGGCAGAATAAATTGAATGGTAAAAGAATGAAGATATCAGGGTCAAAAGATGATCAAGAAAGGAGTTTAGGGTCAGGTAGCAAATCTCCTGCAGGTCAAAGTCAAAGTCAAACCCATGAACCACCTAAAGACTACATTCATGTTAGAGCAAGAAGGGGTTAGGCCACTGATAGACAAAGTCTTGCTAAAATTTACCCACTGATTTCTAATACCAACAAAAAAAGAATAAATTAATTTTGTTTAGGGAATATAAGATAAAAAGTCTCAGGGTCTACCTGCAAAGAATTACTTCCAAATACTTGTCAACAAAACACAAAACCATCACCCATCAGCAATTCAAAAGTGTATGCTTCATCAATAAAACATAACAACATCCAAAAGGAAGCCCAAATGCTGCACATCAAACTCTTAGTTAAGATAAAAAAGGAACATAAACCACGGTAACAGGTATCATTCAGGTAAAAGAAAGATACATCAGACCCGTCTACCCATTGGGATCGTTTAGATAAATGGGTTACCAGGTCTATGGTCATTTTACACGATTTTAAATGAACCGGTTGTATTTGAATACATCTCTTTGAGACGGTATATACAAGTTGCGTTCCGATTCCTCAATTAAACCCACCAAACCAACACAATTAATAGCCATGGGTATAAAAGCAACAAAAAGTACCTGATCAAAAAACCCAGCACCGCAGGACATAACAATGGCCCATCTATTTCAAGCAGTTTCCATGGCAGTAACATGAAACCCCTCTATCTATTTTTTATTCATCCATTTCAATATAAATGATTTACTGACTTTATATGACTGCTGAAGGTAAATGGTACCTGCATTTCAGGATGAAAATTAAAGAGTACAACGAAAAGATAATGGAAAATTAAAAGATACACACCACATCTTTAGAAGGTACAAAGGAAGGGAGGAGACATCACTATTTAATTACGCCTACCCTTTGACATTACAACCAAGGAACTTTCGTTGCTGGCACCTGCTATTACAATTTACAGTGGTCATATAGTTAACACAGATAAACCCAAATGAAAAGTACACAGAATGTACACAATAAACAACTCTAAAAGGCGAAAGAACGACATACCTTCAAACGTAGCCTTTGTAAGACATCAACATCCATAGAAACACGAAAAAAAGCAAACCTTTCCAGGGCAAAAAAAAGCTGCAGTAAAGTGTAAGCCACCATATCACAACACAAATATATTTTAACAGACTAAGAAATAAATTGTAAACATCAAAGTGTATGGTAACAAACAAACGGCTCGAGAACGGGAATAAACACATATAAAATCCAAGCAAGACCGTCTAAGAAAGTAATATGATTGAAAGCATAGTAATAAACACATGGTTAAATGTGTTTTGGTTTACAACTTTAATGACTCCTGTAAATCATAAACAACCAAAAAAAAGTAGTAGCATCCAGAAAGAACATATGTAAAATTCTAAATACAATGTTCTTGTAAAACTAACCTTGGAAATAAAGTAATAATCAGCAGTGATCTTGGTTCAACTCAATTGGTACCAAAAAAATCACCATTTTAGACCCGTTATCAAAGCATTTTCATAATAAACAAGTGATTAGAGTCACCATAGAAAGGATCTACTCACTTTTGAGGGAATCCTTATCATCATCCCCACCGAAACTAAATGCACTCCAAAATCTTCAACTTTGTGTGTAGATTTTAGTTTTTGAAGACCATTCCTGTTGCTATTGAGATCGAGATAGTTATAATCCTACTCATACATACCACGAAATCAGCATGGAAACAGGAAAATCAAGCTAATACCTCTGGGAAATCAAATAAGAAAACTAGTACTCAGATATCATAATCAACATAAAAGTTCCCAAAGAAATGGATGAAAATACATGTTCTTAAGAAGTAGTCAAAGTGGCAGCAATCAACCTGCACATCACTAAACATTTAAGAGTTTGCAAAGAATATTACCACATTAAACATTTTTAACCGGATTGTAACAACCATGAACTCAAATTGTTGGACCAAACCTTATTCGATTAGATCTAGCCACTGTATAAAAAAATCAAAATGAAATATTAGTACAAAGTGGTCTATGAAACACTTATCAAATAAACTAAAGGACTACAAAAGAAAATTCTAAAGAGAATATTGTTGGGTTATATAACTAATTATCGATTTAAACACGAGTACGTAGCGGATATTATCCTATGAATCAATCTAACTAACCTTGTGACAACCGGCAATTTCCCAGGTTAACCCCGTTAATAACTTGTGTTATATTTTAATAACGTCCGTTACTTCGGTTAACTGGAATAGTTACACGAGCATTGCACATGAGTCTAGACGTCAGTTAACTTACTTGAATAATTATATTTTATGATTTTATGTAAATCATATTTTATAATTTCATGAAAACGTTTTGTCATTTTATGTGACAAGTACATTTATTATTTTTAATGTGATATATATGTATTTATATACACACGTTATTTTATTATGCTATGTGACGATGTGTCATGTAATCGTACAAACTTTTCTATATTTTTAATTGGAATTTAAAAACATATAGTTATGGGGTTATAACTATGAATTTATGTGAATCATTTATATAATTATAAATGGGTATTTATGATATTATGTACAACGATTGGGGGGTGCATTCTAAATATGTAATGCGTTGATTTTATTTGTTCAAACGCACGTATCCGTACAGTTAGAGTTATTCCCGTTAGCCTCGTTGGGGTTAGTTAACCCCCCCCCCCCCCGTTAAACTCAAGGGGCTTATCTTGCCATTTTCTAAACTTATTTTAACTAATCAAACCTGCAAGGACCTAACTTGTAATTATTCAAACTCGAATCCTCATTTAGTAATATGGTGAGGGACCAATTCTGCAATTAATCAAACTTGAATGAAGTACTGGAAAGCCAAACAGAGATCGTCGACGGTTTCGACGACTTCAATGAATCGGTAACCTCCCTTTCTTAATATTGTCCGATCGAATTCATCAGTTACACCATTCAATGATTTAGTAAATCAGTAGCAAGTCTTAACGTCATTTTGTCACCACAATCATCCTCCGAGCTCTCTCCCCTTTCTCTCGTTTTTTTTTAATATTTTCCGGTGAACTCGAATTTCCGGCCAAAATCTCCACCGAATCAGCACCATCCAACACCCTTTGAGATCTTCTTTCGTCGCTGAGCAACCAGGAGAAGTCGGATTCGAGTTTCGTGTTGGTGCTCGGTGTTCGCGTTCAAGTTTCGGGTTTCATTTCGGCTCCAAAAACGCGTCAAAACTCATCCCCGATTCAAGGTAACCCTTCCTCTACTTAAATCGCATGTTACCCTTCACTTTGTTTCTGATTTCAAGATTTTCCGGTGACCGGAATAAAACTCCGGCCACCGGAGTTGTGGGGAAGAAGATGGCTCGCGACTGGTTCTAAATATATTTATTCTGTGCGTGATTTTTAAACAAAAGGAGTCTCACCGCAGTGGTAAGTCTATGTGTCTGGGTCCAAAGGGTCGCGAGTTCTACTCCCACACACTGCATTTTCTTTTATGTATTTCTTTTCTTGGTGCCAAATTTCTGGCAACTCTATCGCATAAAGTGAATTATGTCCGAAGAATAAACCAAAGGGAGTGCTGGCCTAGTGGTCAATATGCTGTGAAGCATGTGGGAGGTCATGGGTTCGATTCCTATGAGCATCATTTTTGCCTTTTTATTTATTTTTTGGATTTTAAGCATCATTTGGTCTAACACCCAAAACTACTATTACATGTATATAATATCCTGACATCCTAAAGTTTTCATAGACCCCGTTAGGGTACTTGTTGAACTTTTATATTATGAAAGCATTATAATTTAAATGAATTAAAATTTTATAGCCTCGTTATTAATAATAAAAATTAGTTTTAAATATATATATATATATATAAATATATATATATATATATATATATTTGATTTATTGACATGCAAGCGTTTTAAAGATTTTCTTGAAACTATTGAATTTTGACACTACATATAAATATATATATTGGACGTATTATTTTTCATACTTTTGACTACACTCCGATATTTATATTTATGAACGTGTATGTTTACCCGATCATCACTACATTTATTATTTGGAATAACATACGCACATTGATTTCGTAAATCTTTGTGTCCTTGATTTAATGTCATTTTTTACTGCTTTAGAACAAACGATTTTTATCACACGTTGAAAACTATCACACAAGTCACGTATGGATTTACTTGTCAAAGAACCGTCGTCTAGGCTATGTTACTCATGTGCGGACACACACTTACGTATGTAAAATCGATAGGTGCTCGGTAGTTACGCAAGACTCGGAGTCTTACTAAATTGTAGCAGCGCACCCTAAGGTGAGTTACACAACCTCTTACGTTACGTCCGGGTTTGGACGATAACACACACAAACACGTTACACCCGGGTTAGGGTGATAACACGATAACTTTTGATGTATGATTACAGTAGAAATCCAGTATATATCACATGTTCACGTAAAATGCTTTATCTTTCAAGTCCTTACTTATCGAACCGTTAATAGCATATAGTGAGGGGATATTGGGTAGTACTACTGGTGTCTGACAAACCCCACTCAGCGGGCACGAGATGCACCACCCGACTGGCGGTCAGACTGAGGACAATGTCAGCCTAACTTACCGTGATCGAGTAGACACGGGGAAGGCAAACCACGTAAGGATTATTCCTACAACCAATTGGTCAGCTTCGGTTGCGAACGTTTTAGTGACATGAACTTAGGCTCGCTACCTACGATATGGATTGTACTTGTAATATACATACTTACGTATGAATAAAGACTGTTGTATTCGTACTGCATAATTATACTAGATATACTTATGTGCTTATGTGAACTCACCAACATTAGTTGACACTTGCTCTTATGCATGCTTTGCAGGACGCTAGGAGTATTGGATTTTTGGGCACGTACGTTGGTTAAAACCACTATTTTTGGAAACTTACTTTTAAAACCTTTTCAACTTGAACTATTTACTTATCGGGCGCTTGTTTGCATAACATAACTTTTATGTGCTTCCGCTAAACTTTAACTCTGGTTTTGATATTTCCCGGTTGGAAATATATTTACATTTTGAACCCTTAACTTATGTTTGATGCAACTAATGACTCGGGTCCTGGTCTGGATCACACCCCACGTAGTAAAACTCCGTTAGTGGAAATTAGGGGTGTGACAGATTGGTATCAGAGCCCTTGGTTGCAGAGAACTAGAATTTTCAAAAATTATAAACTGTAACTGTTTTTGAACATTAGTTACAACGGTTCCCAAAAACAATTTCATTTCGCGTGCCAAAAAAATCGATTACTCACATTACGTTGTTTTTCTTTTGTTGTGTCTGTCTGGGTTTTGACAGTATGGCACCACACGACAACACGAGGGGTAATGGAAAGAAAATTGCCAACGAACAGTCATCATCCTCCAACCAACAAGGTCGTGTGCCTTAGCGGCCTGAGTACACCATAATGGACTTCCTTCGGGATCAGCACATACGTCTTGATAGGTGTGCACCAGACGATTACAACTGGTTGAATCCGACAACATATCGGTTGCTTGATATGTTTCATGTGCCGGACAGGGTTGACCTACCCTTTGATTTGAAGCGGGTCATTGCGAGACTGATAATAGCCTATGACAACACTCTTGGAGAAACCAGATAAAACTCCATCAACAATCGCACATGCGATAGAGAAATCGAGCGATTGCGGGCTGATCAGAGGGAGCGGGATACCTACCACTACAACCTGTCCCAGGGGGTAATGGGTATCCGTGACAGGGTCACTAAGCTTGAGTCGCGATCCAATCCAGCAGATTTGGAGCATAGACCGCATCAAGCACAACATCAGATTACTGCACTACAACATTCTAATGCAGCACTCCAACATTCCAATGCGGCACTAGCGGCACAGGTCGCCGCCTCCAAGCTCAAATGGTAGCCCTGCAGGTTCAAGGTGCTCCTGCTCAGGAAGAAGAGGAGGAACCCTTCGAGGAGGAACCTTTTGGGGAGGAGCCTCAAGAGGACATGGAGGAAGAACCAGATGTTATTGATCCATGATCTAATCGGTCTTCTTTTCTTTAATATTGTTACTTCGAATAAATTTGACTGGGTGTTCATTTTATTTTGAATGTTTCAAATGCTGAGATACACAATGGTTGGATTTAAACTTTGTAATGGATATTACATCTTTATTTTTCCAATGTGTTCTTAAAAATTATGTCATGTGATGGATGGATGCATGAATAATTGTTTAGTACTTAATGAAATTAATATTGGATATATTAATCATTTTATTGTAAGCGTGCTAACGTATAAAATGGAATTAATATTGGGTATATTAATCATGGAATGTCTTTCATGGCAAACAGAATTATGGCTGAAAACCTTACCGCAACACAAATCCAAAATCTGATTAACCAAGGAGTTGCAGCAGCTCTAGCAGCGGCCCAAAATCAGCAAAACAACAACAGTGGTAAGTAAAAGAGACGAAAAAAATTGACAACATTTTTTTTCTCACTCTCTAAAATTATTCTCTAAAATAATTTTATGAAACAAATCCAGTCCCAGCTCAGTGCACCTTCAAAACTTACATGGATTGTAAGCCGCTCACATTTAAGGGTGATGAAGGAGCCGTGGATCTGTTGCGATGGCTCGAGAAATCAGAAAATGCATTCTTAATGTGCAGCTGCCCAGTAGCGAGTCGGGTCAATTTCGCAACCGCTACACTCGAGCTGCCCTCACTTGGTGGAACGCACAAATCCAAATGCTAAGGCTCGACGCAGCAAATCCTATGACTTGGAAGGAATTCAAGGATGCCATCATGGAGGAGTATTGTCCTCGTGACCAAGTCAAAAGGTGGGAAATCGAGTTTCAAAACTCGAAAATGGTAGGTTCTGAAGTTGAAGAGTACACCACTCGCTACCACGAGTACGCGGTGCTATGTCCTACGATGGTTGACGCTGACTTCAAAAGGATTGAAAGGTACGTGGATGGGTTACCTCCACAGATCAAAGGAATGGTTACTGCCTCAAACCCTGTAAATGTGCAGAATGCTATCAGGTTGGCCCATAAGCCAACTGACCAGGCCATAGAGCAGGGAACTTTGCCACCCAGGAAGGTCCCCGAGACTGCCCTAGACAAGAAAGAGAGAGGACGACTCTGGTAACAACAACAACAATGGTAGTGGAAACAACAATGGGAGATCCTCTAACTCTCGCAACCAAAACAAGAGGTACAACAATTTCAGGGGTGACTATAACAATAGTAAAACCAGAAGTGGGGGGCGGTAACCAGAATCGCCAAGGTGGTAGTAATCAAAATCACAATGGGTACAAGGGACGAGCACCGTTCCGCAATCGGTGCAACCAACACCACAATGGGGCATGCAAGAAACTCACATGTGAGCGTTGTGGTAAATGGGGCCATGAAGCTAAGAATTGTTGGGGTGAACTACAAAACCGTCCCAATCAGAATCAAAACCAGAGTCAGAATCAGAACCAGAGGTAGAATAATGAAGGCCCTAGGGGGTGTTATGAATGTGGAAAGCCAGGGCACTTGAAGAGGGACTTCCCAACTTCGAAAGAATAACAACAATGCTAGCAACAACAATAACCACCGTAACAACAATAACAACGGCGGTGATGGTGGTAGAAACGGTGGAGATGGCGCCAAAGGGCGAGCTTTCGTTATGGGTTCTGGTGAAGCAATAAATGATGCCAACGTCATTACCGGTAAGTTTCTTCTAAACAACTACTTCGCAAATGTCTTAATTGATACGGGTGCTGAGAAAAGTTTAATTTCGACTAAGTTCTGTAAGTTTATTAAGGCTACCCAAACGCCACTAAAATCTAGGTATACGGTTGAATTAGCAAATGGTAAACTCATCGACACCACTCACTTAGTTGAGGATTGCACATTAGAACTATCTGGTCATAAACTAAGTATAGACCTTATGCCTTTTACCATCGGTAGTTTCGACATGATAGTGGGCATGGATTGGCTATCCAAACATCAGGTGGAAATTGTTTGTCAAGAAAAAGTCATAAGAATACCCATAGCAGGAGGAGAAGTACTCCCAATTCAGGGCGAAAAGGGAGGTGTTGTCTCCGGAATTATATCATACCTTAAAGCGCAAAAGTGTCTTCGGAAAGGACACGTGGCAATCCTAGCCACAGTTACGGACCAAACCACGGTGGGGAGAAAGATCGAAGACTTCCTAATCGTACGTGATTACCCAGAGGTATTTCCCGAGGAATTACCTTGCCTTCCTCCGCATCGGCAAGTAGAATTTGGGATTGACCTCGCTCCAGGAGCAGCTACGATCGCGCGTGCACCATATCGTCTAGCAGTGAACGAATTGAATGAGCTATCCAGACAACTACAGGAACTGCTAGATAAAGGTTTTATTAGACCTAGCTCATCACCATGGGGAGCGCCAGTCTTATTCGTCAAAAAGAAGGATGGCGCATTCAGGATGTGTATAGATTACCGCGAACTCAACAAAGTCACTATAAAAAATCGATACCCTCTTCCACGAATAGACGATCTCTTTGACCAACTTCAAGGATCCAGTTACTATTCCAAGATTGATTTGAGGTCCGGCTACCATCAGCTAAGAGTCCATGTGGAGGACATAGAAAAGACAGCCTTTAGAACACGCTATGGTCATTATGAATTCTTGGTCATGCCTTTCGGGCTGACAAACGCCCTAGCCGTGTTCATGGATCTCATGAACCGTGTGTGCAAGCCCTACCTGGATAAATTTGTCATAGTGTTTATTGACGACATCCTGATCTACTCGAAGACAAAAGAAGAACATGAGGAACACCTGCTGTTAATCTTAAAAAATTAAAGTAAGAACAACTCTATTCAAAATTCTCTAAGTGCGATTTCTGGATCCGGGAGGTTCAATTTCTGGGTCACATCGTCAACGAACAAGGTATCCACGTTGACCCATCCAATGTCGAAGCCATTAAAAATTGGTCTACCCCTAGAGCACCTACGGAAATTCGCCAATTCCTAGGTTTAGCGGGTTACTACCGTCGTTTTATAAAGGGATTTTCTCAGTTAGCTCAACCATTGACCGCCCTTACACACAAAGGGGTTCAATACAGATGGGGTGATAAGGAAGAAGCGGCCTTCCAAACTTTGAAAGAGAAATTTTGTACTGCACCTATATTATCTCTACTTGATGGGATTGGCGACTTCGAGGTCTATTGTGACGCGTCAATCCAGGGACTCGGATGTGTGTTGATGCAAAGAGGTAAAGTCATCGCATACGGGTCAAGGCAACTAAAGTCTCACGAGAAGAATTACACAACTCACGACCTAGAGTTGGTCGCTGTTGTATTTGCCTTGAAATTTTGGAGACACTACTTATATGGAACCAAGTGTACGATATTCACTGATCACAAGAGCCTCCAGCACATATTCGAACATAAGGAACTCAACATGAGGCAACGTAGGTGGGTCGAATTGCTAAACGATTACGACCTTACGATAAAGTATTATCCAGGCAAGGCCAACGTGGTGGCCGATGCCTTGAGTAGAAATGAGCATGTCAAACCAATAAAGGTTCGAGCTCTCCAATTAACGATCCATACGGGGCTACCTGATAGACTCCGGGATGCTCAGAAAGAGGACCTAAGGGAAGAAAATTTCGGGTCTGAATCATTACGTGACGTCGATGGAACTTCTGAAGTTAAGTCCGATGGACTTCGTTATTATAAGGATCGTATATGGGTACCTCTCCATAGAAATCTTAGAGAACTGGTGATGGACGAGGCCCACAAGTCTCGTTATTCGATCCATCCAGGTTCTGAAAAAATGTATCAAGATCTAAAGGGGCTATATTGGTGGCCCAATATGAAAGCTGACATCGCTAGATATGTTAGCAAGTGCTTGACGTGCGCAATGGTCAAAACGGAACATCAAAATCCAGCAGGGTTACTGCAACAACCTAAAATTCCCGATTAGAAATGGGAAGAAATCTCGATGAATTTCATCACGGGATTGTCTCGTTCTTCTAGCGGCAACGATATGATTTGGGTTATCGTTGACCGATTAACAAAATTCGCTCATTTCCTAGCTATCAAGGAAAGTGACAAAACAGAGAAACTTGCAAAGATATACCTCAAGGAGATTGTCAAACTCCACAGAGTGCCTTTATCTATTATCTCTGACCGAGACCCTAGATTTGCATCAAATTTTTGGAGAACCTTACAAACGGCGATGGGCACTCGCTTAGATATGAGTACCGCGTATCATCCTCAAACAGATGGACAGACTGAACGTACCATCCAAACTCTCGAGGATATGCTTAGAGCATGTGTGCTCGACTTTGGGAAAAATTGGGAAACTCATTTACCACTGGTAAAATTCTTCTATAACAACAGCTACCATACTAGTATTAGATCCGCTCCATTTGAGGCTCTTTACGGACGAAAATGCAGATCGCCTGTCTGTTGGGCCGAGGTCGGTGAGAGTTAACTTACTAGACCTGAACTAGTGCACGAGACCACTGAGAGAATCATGCAAATCAGAAACCGTATGAAAGCGGCGAGAGATAGACAAAAGAGTTATGCAAATAAACGCCGAAGGCCTTTGGAATTCGAAGTCGGCGACAAAGTACTGCTGAAAGTCTCACCATGGAAAGGCGTTGTACGCTTTGGAAAGCGCGGGAAGTTAAATCCTCGCTATGTAGGACCATTCGAGATCACCGAAAGCATTGGTCTGGTGGCTTACCGTTTAAATCTACCTCCTGAATTGGATGGAGTACACAACGTGTTTCACGTTTCGAACTCGAGGAAGTGTTTAGCATATGACACTCTCATAGTTCCAATAGAAGAACTGAAAATCGATGAACAACTGCGATTTATCGAATAACCCGTAGAAATCATGGGACGTGAGGAGAAAACATTGAAATGAAGTAAAATTCCCATCGTCAAAGTGAGATGGCAATCTAAGCGTGGACCGGTGTTCACGTGGGAACGAGAAGATCAGATGAGAAAGAAATATCCTCACCTATTTGATCAAGTCTGAACATCTAATTAAGGTATGAGTTAACTTTTGGGAAAAATTTCCTTAACAAAGGGATGATGTAGCAACCCTAAAATTTTTCTATTCCTTCCACAGAAACCATAGCAACTTAAGGCAATTTTCGGGACGAAAATTCCTTAACAAGGGGATGATGTGACAACCGGCAATTTCCCAGGTTAACCCCGTTAATAACTTGTGTTATATTTTAATAACGTCCGTTACTTCGGTTAACTAGAATAGTTACACGAGCATTGCACATGAGTCTAGACGTCGGTTAACTTACTTGAATAATTATATTTTATGATTTTGTGTAAATCATATTTTATAATTTCATGAAAACGTTTTGTCATTTTATGTGACAAGTACATTTATTATTTTTAATGTGATATATATGTATTTATATACACACGTTATTTTATTATGCTATGTGACGATGTGTCATGTAATCGTACGAACTTTTCTATACTTTTAATTGGAATTTAAAAACATATAGTTATGGGGTTATAACTATGAATTTATGTGAATCATTTATATAATTATAAATGGGTATTTATGATATTATGTACACCGATTGGGGGGTTGCATTCTAAATATGTAATGCGTTGATTTTATTTGTTCAAACGCACGTATCCGTACGGTTAGAGTTATTCCCGTTAGCCTTGTTGGGGTTAGTTAACCCCCCCCCCCCCCGTTAAACTCAAGGGGCTTATCTTGCCATTTTCTAAACTTATTTTAACTAATCAAACCTGTAAGGACCTAACTTGTAATTATTCAAACTCGAATCCTCATTTAGTAATATGGTGAGGGACCAATTCTGCAATTAATCAAACTTGAATGAAGTACTGGAAAGCCAAACAGAGATCGTCGACGGTTTCGACGACTTCAATGAATCGGTAACCTCCCTTTCTTAATATTGTCCGATCGAATTCATCAGTTATACCATTCAATGATTTAGTAAATCAGTAGAAAGTCTTAACGTCATTTTGTCACCACAATCATCCTCCGAGCTCTCTCCCCTTTCTCTCGTTTTTTTTAATATTTTCTGGTGAACTCGAATTTTCGGCCAAAATCTCCACCGAATCAGCACCATCCAACACCCTTTGAGATCTTCTTTCGTCGCTGAGCAACCATGAGAAGTCGGATTCGAGTTTCGTGTTGGTGCTCGGTGTTCGCGTTCAAGTTTCGGGTTTCATTTCGGCTCCAAAAACGCGTCAAAACTCATCCCCGATTCAAGGTAACCCTTCCTCTACTTAAATCGCATGTTACCCTTCACTTTGTTTCTGATTTCAAGATTTTCCGGTGACCGGAATAAAACTCCAGCCACCGGAGTTGTGGGGAAGAAGATGGCTCGCGACTGGTTCTAAATATATTTATTCTGTGCGTGATTTTTAAACAAAAGGAGTCTCACCGCAGTGGTAAGTCTATGTGTCTGGGTCCAAAGGGTCGCGAGTTCTACTCCCACACACTGCATTTTCTTTTATGTATTTCTTTTCTTGGTGCCAAATTTCTGGCAACTCTATCGCATAAAGTGAATTATGTCCGAAGAATAAACCAAAGGGAGTGCTGGCCTAGTGGTCAATATGCTGTGAAGCATGTGGGAGGTCATGGGTTTGATTCCTATGAGCATCATTTTTGCCTTTTTATTTATTTTTTGGATTTTAAGGATCATTTGGTCTAACACCCAAAACTACTATTACATGTATATAATATCCTGACATCTAAAGTTTTCATAGACCCCGTTAGGGTACTTGTGAACTTTTATATTATGAAAGCATTATAATTTAAATGAATTAAAATTTTATAGCCTCGTTATTAATAATAAAAATTAGTTTTAAATATAGATATATATATATATATATATATATATATATATATATATATATATATATATATATATATATATATATATATACGATTTATTGACATGCAAGCGTTTTAAAATTTTTCTTGAAACTATTGAATTTTGACACTACATATAAATATATATATTGGACGTATTATTTTTCATACTTTTGACTACACTCCGATATTAATATTTATGAACGTGTATGTTTACCCAATCATCACTACATTTATTATTTGGAATAACATACGCACATTGATTTCGTAAATCTTTGTGTCCTTGATTTAATGTCATTTTTGACTGCTTTAGAACAAACGATTTTTATCACACGTTGAAAACTATCACACAAGTCACGTATGGATTTACTTGTCAAAGAACCGTCGTCTAGGCTATGTTACTCATGTGCAGACACACACTTACGTATGTAAAATCGATAGGTGCTCGGTAGTTACGCAAGACTCGGAGTCTTACTAAATTGTAGCAGCACACCCTAAGGTGAGTTACACAACCTCTTACGTTACGTCTGGGTTTGGACGATAACACACACAAACACGTTACACCCGGGTTAGGGTGATAACACGATAACTTTTGATGTATGATTACAGTAGAAATCCAGTATATATCACATGTTCACGTAAAATGCTTTATCTTTCAAGTCCTTACTTATCGAACCGTTAATAGCATATAGCGAGGGGATATTGGGTAGTACTACTGGGGTCTGACAAACCCCACTCAGCGGGCACGAGATGCACCACCCGACTGGCGGTCGGACTGAGGACAATGTCAGCCTAACTTACCGTGATCGAGTAGACACGGGGAATGCAAACCACGTAAGGATTATTCCTACAACTAATTGGTCAGCTTTGGTTGCGAACGTTTTAGTGACATGAACTCCGTTATTGGAAATTAGAGGTGTGACAAACCGGGTAGATAATGTGTACCTTTTTGGCTCGGCAAGAGAAGATCTTCTAGGATTTGAAGTAAATCCCTCTACGATCGCACACACGACACACCGATGTATGTATGCTAGTACTTGATCACGAACTCCTCTTCTTGATGAAGGCTTGGTTGAACCACAAGAAAATCGAATCCTTTGGATTCGGTTTCCTTTGCCGAAAATAAGAGAGGAAAGAGAGAGGATTAGGGTTTTGCACTTTATCAGATATATTGCAACCTTAAACCTTAAACCCATAGGGTCTATTTATAGTGTTTAGGAAACTTGAAAACAAGATAGGGATTGGGATGGGGAGGCTCACGAATTCGGCCCTAAGGCCCTATCCCAAATCCTTTCCTAATTGTAATCTAATTACAACTCTCTTTAATTGTCAACTAACACCCTGTTAACAATTAACTGTTAGTTTTAACGACTCCTCGTTAAATATTCGTGATAAATATTAATTAACTGATTAATTAATACAAATACATTAGTGTCGAGACGTGTAACCCCGTAGGCTTAAATACTTTTCGGACATACGTTTATTTATACGTGATCATATCCCTACAGCTCCCACTTGAGCTCGTAATAATAAAGGTAATAACATTGGTTAGTGTCTAGCAACACGCCAATGCTCCCGGAAATATTTAAGTACAGTTTCTCAAAGTGTATTTAAATGGTACAGTCATTTACTATCCCTTTGTTACCGATACCGTTGTTAAATATGAATATGGATCAAAGTTATTTCATACTTTAACGATTCTGTTTCTCATTCCATAACTATTTAAAGATTACCAAATTCAAATCAAGACACATCTGGATTTCATTTGGGCATGGCCATGCAGGCATCTTAATTATTCCCAATGAGGGGCCTAGTGGTATCTGCTTCAACTTTAAAGCTGAAGGAACAAATCCTCTTGACTACACGTGTCCAGTCACATACTTCACTACACTTACTGAAAATAGCCCTTTTGTACTACCTTATTCAGGCTTGGTCGAACCACAAGAAAATCGAATCCCTTAGATTCGGTTTCCTTTGCCGAAAATAAGAGAGGAAAGATAGAGGATTAGGGTTTTGCACTTTATCAGATATATTGCAACCTTAAACCTTAAACCCATAAGGTCTATTTATAGTGTTTAGGAAACTTGAAAACAAGATAGGGATTGGGATGGGGAGGCTCACGAATTCGGCCCTAAGGCCCTATCCCAAATCCTTTCCTAATTGTAATCTAATTACAACTCTCTTTAATTGACAACTAACACCCTGTTAACAATTAACTGTTAGTTTTAACGACTCCTCGTTAAATATTCGTGATAAATATTAATTAACTGATTAATTAATAAAAATACATTAGTGTCGAGACGTGTAATCCCGTAGGCTTAAATACTTTCCGGACATACGTTTATTTATACGTGATCATATCCCTACAAATACATGCTCTTGGGTGATCGATAATCCAGAAAAAAAATCTGATCTGATGATGCTGCCGATATACCATAATACTCTTCGACATAGAAAGGAACTGCAATTACCCTAAATGGCAGGAGCGCATCGTTACAGAAATCAAAACGAAACCAAAACGACGAAATCAAAACCCTAATTTTCTGTTCAGGAGCAATTACCATACTCTGAATCGTTATAGAAATCAAAACGAAACAAACCTTGTATTTCTTTTCCTCCCGTTCCTCCCAAGGGCTTCAATGTGCATTTATGCCTCGATTCAAATTCAAATTCTGAGAGAGGGATGCAATTCAAATTTCAAATTGACGATTTTTCACAATTTCTTTTCCTTTTCCTTTATTGCTTTTCCAAAATCGGATGTCTGCCTTTTGAAGTTCAAAAAGAAGGAGAAGAGTATATGCCAAGGAGGAGATTCAACTATTCAAAAGTAAAAAGGACGATGCGCATGTTGCTTTTTCTGAAATCCATTCCAAAATCGGGTCCTGCAAGGTCTGTGCATCACGCGAGGATTTTGAATTAGGGTTCTTTTTGTTCAACCGTATCCGTATGGGAGATTCACCGGTTCTTATAAGTCTGTTGCTGCTGGGCGATGAACACCAGAACGAAAATGAGGATAGAGAGGAACATGGATGTTAGATGAGAACGATTATGAAAATGGAAGGCGTCTTAAAATTAAGACGATAAAAATTACAATTGTACCCTTTTTTTCAATATGCTTTATATGATAGTATATATATATATATATATATATATATATATATATATATATATATATATATAAATATATATAGGGGAAGGATCCTGCGAAATCCCTTTATATTACGAAAACGCGAAAGCCAATATTAAAACCTACATAACTTCTTCATACGAAAGTATGAGTTTTGCGAAAACGCGAAATCCCTTTGTTTTCGCATGATCCTTCCCCTATATATATATATATATATATATATATATATATATATATATATATATATATATATAGGGGAAGGATCAAATAAAAACAAGATGTTATTGCGAAAACACGAAAACAAATATTAAAACCTCTATAACTTCCTCATACGTTAATAATTTTTTAAAAAATTTGCACCAAAAGTCTTAAAATTATGTCACCTTTAATTCTGGGAAAAAAAATTAAACATATAAAATTTCGTGATTTTTTTTATTATTGCACATGTGCAATAATACGTATTAATTATATTACACATGTGCAATATTAACAAAAAACATTATTTTTTTTTAAAAATTTTTCAAGAATTAAAGATAACAGAATTATAAGATCTATGGTACAATTTTTTATCAAAAATATTAACGTATGAAAAAGTTATAGAGGTTTTAATATTATTGCACATGTGCAATAATAACTTTTTATTGCACATGTGCAATAATAAAAAAATTTAAAAAACATCGAATTTTTTTTAATTATCTCCAGAATTAAAGATAGCAGAATTATAAGATTTATAGTGCAAGTTTTTATAAAAAATTTTAACATATGAAAAAGTTATAAAAGGTTTTAATATTATTGCATATGTGCAATAATAATAAAAAAAAATATTGCACAGGTGCAATAATAATTTTTAAAAAAATTTTGTTTTTTTTTATTTTTTCCAGAACTAAAGATAACATAATTTTAAGGATTTTGGTGCAATTTTTTAAAAAAAATATTAACGTATGAAAAAGTATTATAGGTTTTAATATTTGTTTTCGTGTTTTCGCAATAAAAGTTGTTTTCACATGATCCTTACCCTATATATATATAGTGAAAAGTTCATTGTAGACACCCCCATAAGTGTAGACAGGTAGACACCCTTTTTCACCATTAGATCTCTTGATCTAATGGTTGTGATTAATTTTCTTATTTCTGTTTTTCTTTTTTCTCATTAATTAGAAACTTTCACATGTGAAAAAGAGCTATTTCACATGCGAAAGTGTCTACAATGAACCTCACCCTATATATATATATATATATATATATATATATATATATATATAGGGAAAGGATCATGCGAAAACGCATATATTTTGCGAAAATGCGAAAACCATCTTAAAACCAACATAACTTTTTCATACGTTAATATATTTTTTTTAAAATTTTTCACCAAAAGTCTTATAATTATGTTATCTTTAATTCTATAAAAGCAAAAAATAAAAAGTTAACGTTTTTTTTATTTTTTATTTTTTTCTGTGATACACATGTGTACCACAAAAAAAAATCATACTTTAGTATGAGTTAATATTTGTTTTCTCTAAGACGCACCATATGTGTTATATTTCTGTCATTTTTTTTTGTTTTTTTAATGATACACATGTGTACCACACCAAAAAAAAAACCCTCATATATGTGGTATACATTACTAGTTTTAAAAGGAAATTGCACCATAAGTCTTATAGTTATGTTATCTTTATATCTAACGAAAAAAATAACACTTTATAACTTTTTTTAATTATATGTTGCACATGTGCACTATGTTTCATTATCATTAGTACCATAAATGTTTTAGTGTTTTTAATATGTTTTTAACATAAGGAGTGTTTTTACACATGATAATTCGTTTTTGTGTAGTAGTAATGATGATGATACACATGTGTATCACACGTGATACACATGTGTATCTCACGAAAAAAAAAACCCTTAATTTTTTTTCTAATATTTGTTTCCAGAATTGAAGATAACGTAATTCTAAGACATTTGGCGCCAATTTTATGAAAAAAACATTAACGTATGAAAAAAGTTATGTAGGTTTTCATATTGGTTTTCACGTTTTCGCAATATAAAGGGTTTTCGCAGGATCCTTCCCCTATATATATATATATATATATATATATATATATATATATATATATATATATATATAGGGAGAGGATCATTTGAGAACCAATTTGATTTGAGAACTAAAAAGAACTAATTTGAGCCACATGTTTATTACATGTATCCCCCCTCCCATGAATTATAGTGGTCCCCCCCTGAAATTTGTGGTTGAGATTTAGTTCTCAAAAGTTCTCAAAATAAAAAGTTCTCATTTGAACCTAACCCTATATATATATATATATATATATATATATATAATATATATGAAAAGATTGAATGCCACATGGCATCACCACAAAAATTCTTTTTTATATTTTCCCGCCTAAATGGTTTGCCTCATATTTTTTTAGTTGATTTGAATAATTGACAAAGTCATTAACTAATTTTTTTTAACAAATTAATTGACATTAAATACATATCTCATATCCTAATTTGAAAACTGAAATTAATTCATAATAAATGAGGATATGAATACTTTTTTTTTGCAAGTATTTATATCAATTACTAAATTTCAAAATTTAACATTTACCAATCTAAAAGAAAATTATATAAACATATTAAAAATTAAATGTATATATTTTTCTAAATAATTCATCAAATTGTAAAAATAATCTGAAATTTACGGAAATAACTTGCAAGTAAACACTCAAAAATTTAAATTGTTTAAACATTTTAATTTCACAAAAAATACTTGCAAAATTATATCGGAAAATTTTGCACATTAAATTCAAATTTCTATATCTTTTAAACAATTTTCGATTACAATTTAACAAAATTGCATAATTTTAGGTGACCATTTACCAATTCAAATATTCAATTTTTAAAAATTCAACAATCAAATTTTTAAAATTTTTAAAATTTCAAATTAATTCAACTAATTTCCCTATATATATAGCCGAATTTAATGTAAAATCTTTTTTTTGGAAACAATATTCGAATTTCATGATTGTGAATTCAACTTATCAAGGGTTAAGAGCATGGATAAACTAAAACTTCTCATATTGGATGAAGATGGAAAAGTGACAAACAAAACATCACATGTTGTTTATAAGTTTGTATTTTCAAATTTATAACTTTTTATATTGTCGAATGTTAATTTTTTCTTTAGTTCCACTTATCGAATTGCATTTTTATAATATGTTAAATTTTGTATTCATTTTTTTAAAACCGCCCGTGCGTCGCACGGGTATCAAAAACTAATTTTGAGAACTTTTGAGAACTAAATCTCAACCACAAATTTCAGGGGGGACCACTACAATTCATGGGAGGGGGATACATGTAAATAAACTTGTGGCTCAAATTAGTTCTTTTTAGTTCTCAAATCAAATTGGTTCTCAAATGATCCTCTCCCTATATATATATATATATATATATATATATATATATATGGTGTTAGGGTCAAATGAGAACTTTTGATTTGATTTGAGAACCATTCTGAGCCACTAATTTTCAGGGGGGAAGCATTCAAATTCATGGGGGGGATTTCCTTATGTATAACTTGTGGCTTAGAATGGTTCTCAAAAGTTCTCAAAACCAATTGGTTCTCAAATGATCCTCTCCCTATATATATATATATATATATATATATATATATATATATATATAGGGTTAGGTTCAAATGAGACACTACTAGAAACAGGGCCTTTCTTGACGCGCGAACGATGACGCTCGATTTTTAATGACGCGCAAAAACGAGTGTCATAAAATAACTGTCAAGAATTGTAAAATCTTAAGGTTAGATGACACGCATTTTTGGGCGTCATAAAATTTATGTCATAAATTATAAAAAAAAACACGGAGTACAGATTTTAAGTGCGCGTCATCCCATTTCTGTCGTTTTATATTTTTATTTCTCCCGCTAGAAATTTATGTTCCCCCTTCATCAAAAATTGAAATCGCGCCCTCAAATCCCTCCATCTTCACCATACCTCAAATGCATTCTCGTTCACATCTCAAATCGACTTCCCCAAATCTTCACCATGCCTCCATCGTCAAATCTCTCCCCAAATCGATTCCCGCTCACATCTCCATCATCTCTGTGAGAAGAAAATTAGGGCACCATAATTTCTTGACCATCTCTACTCAAATCTATTCCTGCTCACATCTCCATCATCTCTGCAAGAATAATTTCTCAACCATCTCTACTCAAATCTATTCCCGCTCACATAATGCGACCACACCTCTGTCGCGACCTATGTCCATCGACCTCACCTCCACTGTTCAACGGCGACCATGCCTCCATCGTTCAAAGCGACCTCACATCCATCGCAATCTCTCATCGATTTTGTCAACCGTCGATTTGGTGAGTGTTTTTTTGTATCTGGTATGTGATTCAATAGATTCTATTAGGTTGTTAGGTTTCATTGTTCAGATCAATCTTCACACATCAGGGCAGACGAAAACCCTAGAAGATTGCACATTCTGTACTTTTGGCTTCCGGATTCCCTTTTTAGGTGCGTAATAATTTGTTAAATCGGATTATTCATGTTTGATTTGTGTGCTATGACTTATTCCTAATTATGCTTATGTGTTTACAAAGTTGTTTTGATCGATTGTTACTTTCATACTTCCAAATTTCTCATCAATATTTGGCTATAATAATGCTAGTTAGGTAGGAGTATTCAATGCTGGGATTTATTAGTGATGTGCAAAGGACATGCTTGTGATGGATGCTGGGTCGAAATTGGGTGGGCTGGGGGGCTGGGGTGGGCTGGTAACCTCAAATAAGTTATGTATCTCTTTAATTTTGCAAAATTTGTGTGACCTAGTTCGATATTCCTCACTGATGTCCTTATATAATCTGTGTTTGGATGATTTTTGATGATTAGGCACTTGTTTATGAAATATAATCGGTGTTATGATACTGATTTTACATCTATTCAAGTTATGATGCTCAAAATTTGGTTTAGGTAATTGAAGGTATGATGATAAGTGTTATGCCCCTGCATTTCCTAGTATAAGACATGAATTATCATCCTAGAAAGGTGTTTCTTTTTTACCATTGTAGCAAATAGCAAAGCATGAAATGAGATTTAAACTTGGCCCCAGTTTCATATAATATTTAAACAAGGTAATATGATCTATTGATGTTTGTATAATCTTAAGCAAGAAGAGCTGCTGTGATCTTATTTTTAACTAATCAATGATGGAGAATATGGAATGATCACACTTGAAATTACTATGGTGAGAGCCTATGTGGTTTCTTTGTTTGTACTCGTGTGTGAAAAACCAAAAAAATCATATTCAAATTTGTAAATTTCGATGCTTTGTTATGATTAGGCTTTCTGTTTAGCTTCCTTTTCATGCATCTTTTGTTCTTTAGGCCTGTGTGAAGTCACAAAGACTTAAATAAATGATTAGCTAAATATTCAGGTGGTTATCGATCAATTCAGCAAGTCCATGGAACAACTTGATGTTTATGCTCTACTACGGGTTTGTTATCGAGGGTAAGGTCTTCTTACTTGGTTCTTCAATTTTGATTAGTTTAACCTTGACTATCAGAAACTTATAAAACATATCTGTTGCCGTATTTCAATTTATCAAAAACGAACTTGTCCAACCCGACTTCAACGAGAGTGCTCAGCAGTTCCAGGTCTTGCTGCAACGGTTTATCGAACACGAACCTGTCCAGCCGGGCTTCAGGCCTGAAATTTATGCTTACACCAGAAAATCAATTCCCAAACTAGATAATTACATATATATATATAAGATTGCCTCGAAATGTGACAACCTTTAACTTTGTAATGTTGCTACTAGATTTAGGTTTTTTTATCGATCTTTAACAACCAAACATAGATTGCCTTGAAATGTAACAACCTTTAACTTACTGTTTCTAATTTGTTGTTGTGCATTTAGAGGGAACATTATGTGAAAATATGGTTAGACAATATTGTTTCTGCTGCTCATTGCTATAGTAACTTTTTTGTTCAGGTACACACACAAGTATTAGCAGCAGATTTGTGCCTTTGTTGTTCATTTGTGATGTAGCTGCTTATATGCTAAAAAGAGAGTCAGATCCTAAGGTTAGTTGCTAGCTAGGTAGTTGACATATAATTATACGATTTTAATTGATTATTGCCTTTTGGATTCGGTATTGCTTGATTCTTTTCTACTGAATACAATGTTTTTAGGTTCTTATAGGTCCTTTTGCGTTGAATAAAATGGTATTGGCTCATGTTTGAATGGAGAGCAGCAACGACAAAGCAATGGATAAGTGAGTTAATTGCTATAATATGTTCATGCTGCTAGAGTTGTTCATGCTTCATAACATGCTGATTTTAGAGTTGTTGTTAGGCTGCTATTGTTAGAGACTTAGAGTTTATATTTTTATTTCATTGTTATAATCTTTTAGGCTGCTGCTAGGTTACAGCTGCGATTTTCTGGCAAATTTAGCAGCTTATTTCGAATAGGTTAGCTGGATTATATGGTAATGGACATGGAGACGAGTTCATGGCCTTTTGAATCATCCCAATCCGAGTTTGTGTGACCAAGATATCACCAAAACAAGCTTAACGGGTCAAAACGCACCCATCAGGTTAAAGCTGCGATTTCCAGCAATTATAGCAGCTGATTTCGACCGATTTAGTTGGATGGTATGGTAAGGGACATGGGGACGAGTCCATTGCTTTTTGAATCACCTCAATTGGAGCCCGTATGAGAAAGATAGGAGAAAAACCGTTTTCCGGCAAATGATATTGTGTTAGCTAGATTTATTATTATAGGTTTATTGTTAGCATACCGAATCCATCTGTAAACTCATATTAACTTTGTAATGTTGCTATATATATGAAATGCATTGTTTTGTTATTTATGTATTTTATTTTGCATTCCAGGTTAATAGTTATTTAATGTAGAATTTAGTGAATCTACAAAAATATTTTTTTTTTAAATTTTGTTTTAATTCATGACGCGCATTTATGCGTGTCATAAGCATATTTATGACGAGGGCTTCCTTGACACGCTTTTTATGACACGCTTTGCGCGTCATAAAATGCGCGTCATTGTTCGCGCGTCAAGAAGCAGATGACGCGCATTTTGCGCGTCAAGAGGATTCTTGACCCTACCTTCCTTGACGCTTTTTTGCGCGTCATCTGGGCCCTTTCTTGACGCGCAAAAAGCGTCAAGAAAGGCCATTTTTGTAGTAGTGAGAACTTTTTGTTTTGAGAACTTTTGAGAACTAAATCTCAACCACATATTTCAGGGGGGGACCACTATAAATCATGGGAGGGGGGATACATGTAAATAAACTTGTGGCTCAAATTAGTTCTTTTTAGTTCTCAAATCAAAATGGTTCTCAAATGATCCTCTCCCTATATATATATATATATATATATATATATATATATATATATATATATATATATATATATAGGGAGAGGATCATTTGAGAACTAATTGGTTGTGAGAACTTTTGAGAACCATTCTAAGCTACTAGGTTATATATATGGAAATCCCCCCCCCCCCCCATGAATTATAGTGGTCCCCACATGAAATTAGTGGTTGAGATTTAGTTCTCAAAAGTTCTCAAAATAAAAAATTCTCATTTGAACCTAACCCTATATATATATATATATATATATATATATATATATATATATATATATATATATATTCCTCCTACGAGCAATTTACTTGGAAATTTCACAACTTCTTCCCACGTTAGCCCACATGGATCATCAAACAACATATTCCAAGTCATAACATGAGATCCTAACCACACGCATGTAAACTATTTAATTCCGACGAATATAATAAGTAATATCTTTACATAAATTATTCCCCTAAATTAATCCGCATGCACTCTAACATCAATCATGCAACTTTATTATGTCTCATGCATCCGTATTCATGTACTACATGCCTTTAATCAAGATCTAACACTTATCATGCATCATATCAATGATCTAATACGTACAATTTTAAAAAATCGGGTTTTTATTGAAGATTTCACGCAAAAATCATAACTTTATGTCATGAAAACCCTAGATCTAACTAGATCTATCATCTAGCACATAGATCCATTATAAAAATGTCAACTTTATCTTCATGCATGAATTTAAAACATCATGCAAGACCTAGATCTAATAGTTCTCAACACAACTTGCATAAAAATCACATTTTTAATCACAAAACTCAAACTTTATGCAATAGATCACTAGATCTATGCTGATCATCGTCAAATAGATACAAACCAGCCCTAATCCATGTAAAAAGATTGAAACTTGACAAGTTTTTGAAGACCAAAACATGAAGAAACACATACCGAATGTTATATGATCGAAAAAGATGATTTTTGGCTTCAAATCTTGAAAGAATGCTTGAATCTTGGTGAAAGATGATGAAAGAATGATGAGAGCACGTATAGCTAATGGGATCGTTTTTGGGTGATAGAATGAGGTAATGGTGAATGTGTTTAAATAGTGGAGATTTTAGGGGTTTTCCCGACTGGGCTGCCCACGCATATCGCTTCTTGCTAAGGAAGCTTCACGCGATACGCATGGAGGCTCAGTTTCGGCAGCCTCTTGACTTTTGTTGACTTTTCACGTTTTTGATGTTTGACCATATTTTTCAAGGATTTGGATTTAATAAATGTTTTCCATTGTTTTTAATTCATCGAATCCAACAAAATTAAGTATCAACATGTCATATAACACTTTTCAATTAAGCAATTAAATTCACATACTGGTGTTCACATAAATTGCAATATTCACCGATTTTCAGTTAATTACCAATATTTCTAGACTCCGACTCGTGTGTGACTTTTGTGAAGTGTTTTAAGGTTACTAGACTCTTCTAATACCTTAACTAGCATACTACGCCTATATATGCACGTTTCAGTTTTACCGGTTTTATCAGTTCTATCCGTTTTAACAATGGGGTCCTACCCGAATGGCTGAAATGTCACACACACCTACTGTTGACCAGTTGACTCGCTAGTTCGTGTTGGGGATCTCGTTTACTACTTGCAACAACTCGTTGCATCCTGGTTTCTCAAACGGTTGTTTGGAACCGGCTAGGGTATATCTTTCGATGTATTTATTCATGTATTTATTTATCTGATTATAAATAAATGACTGTGTTATTTTTGTTTTTTCTGATTTAATATATTCCGCTGCGTAAATTAAACGTGAGTTTTAATTTGAGAATTAAATATATATATGTAATACACATTTATTGCACTCTAGTAAATATTATAATTACTAAACCCGAGACAAGAATATCCACTGTAAAACCCAACAATAGTATCAGAGCCCTAATCACCGCATGAAAATTGGTACCGGTCTTTTTCTAATCGGTGATTAAAGTTTACGATTCAATTCCAAATTGTGAATCCAAATTGTTTAATATAACTTGTTTATATATTATGTATGTTACGGGCCGACCCCTTAAATTATTTATTTAACTGTTTGTGGTGTGTTTGGTTATGTTGGTTTTTGGCCCATTTATTTGCCTTTATGTTGGTTTTGGGTTAGCCCACTCTTTTAGATTCAAAGTTGTAAACTAGAACTAGGGTTTCCATATTTGGAAAGTTTCTAATTTTAGCAACTCAAGACCCGAAGACCAAACATAAAGCCCAAAGGCGTCGGAGGTCAGTGGGAGCTAAACGAGAAGTCAGGATGCACAAAATGCCTTCCATGTGGTTGTTTAGTTGTTAATATTTTTTTATATATATTCTCCCGAATGATCTTGCTAAATAAGGCTCTAAGAAAGACCAAGACCTTATGGCCGTTAACACACATATTCATTCACGATAATTAGTGATTTTAAATAGGTGATTTAAAATACGAGTCCTGAGTGATGATAAGGTTTATCGTTTGGGTCTAACAATCACCAAAATTAATACTTGATTTTAATAATCCTATTCGGTAATATAAAGCTAAGAGTTTATGCCAATCCTAAATCCAATCATACTTGGAACATATTTACCAAAACGTCAGTGTTGGAGTCTTCAACACAACACATGGCGTGTAGGGTATCTTTCGAGGTGGAGGTATTGGAGTCTTGAACACCGTAGGTTGCACAGTGACAATTTAGGACAACTATTGCTTTCTTACATGCACTCGTAGTGTTGGAGTCTTCAACACCGCACTATTGGTGTATGTAAATAAAGTCAGCATGAATGAGGCTAAACGTATCGCATTAATACAAAATTGTATTTGCGGCCTCATACCAAGATTTGAGACTGTTTCTCACAATTGACACCTTGCAAAACTGTAAATCCTTATCTTGGGCTTGGTCGTCGTCTTGGTCATAGGAATATCGTTGGCATTGTCTTTTTAGAGAAATCTTATCTTTGTTAAATGTTTTAGGTGACTCCTATGTGTTTGACATCCGGATACCAATCTGTCACACCCCGTTCGGAAAGTCCCATTTGGAGTCTGTAGAGTCTAGAATTTTATTGGGCTTTTGCATTAGAATTCATGTTGGGCTAGTTAAATGTAATTGGGCTATGCTTTTGTAAATGGGTTGTATGGGTCGTAGGTTGGTCGAGAAATATGGGCCCTAGAGTCCGATTTTGGTAGCTTGTTTATCAAGCATAGGACTCACTAACTATATATAGATAGTTTAACTTTGTAATTAGGGTTGGTTGCTCCATAGTGTTTTGGTGATTCTGGTGTTCACGAAAATACCCAGATGAGAATTTTCGACAAGTGTAAGCAATCCAAATCAATACAAGTGTTCTTTCTCCAATTCAATCGGTTTGTGTTTGTTATTTAGTGATTACAATACTTTTCGATTAGTGCTTTTCATTGTTTCTTGAATCAACTAGCTAAAACCGGATTCCGCACGGTTTTACTAGTCTCAGATATCGCGTGAGGGTTTAATTTGTAGAGACCTAGAAAATGAGGCTTTTGCATTAGATAATTTTGGGCTTGTTTAATACTTGTGGGCTAGTATATAAATGTAATTGGGCTAACTTTTATAGGATTATTGTGGGTTTGGGTCCGATTAGTTTTGTATGGGCTTGGGGTTCAAAAATTTCTAAGGAGATTGACTTGTTTACCAAGTCAATATCACCTATATATGGAACCTCTTGTAATCGGTTTAGGGTGGCTTGTCTTTTTGGTGTTCTGTGGTGATATCGAAATTCTCATTAGAGATTTCGTTCAAGGTGTAGGCAATTAACCGTGATCAATACAAGTGTTTTCTTCTAATCGGTTTGTGTTTTCTAATTTATTATACTTTTCGAATATTGCTTATATTGTTTATGCTTGAATCACCTAGCTAAAACCGGATTCCACACGGTTTTACTAGTCTTTGATATCGCGTGAGGGTTAGATTGATCCTTACAATTGGTATCAGAGCCAAGAAACGCAAGTTTCGAGGCTCTCACAATATCCGGTTCAAGTAATTTTGTGATTTTCGATTAGTTTTTTTTTGGGTGATTTGTGTTTGTCGGCTCAAAAGAACACTTTAGGGTTCATAGAAAATTTGATGTTTGATCATAGTTTACTCGATTGATTATTTGGAATTAATTTTTTTTAAATTGGGATTTGAAGATTTTTGACCGTATCTGTTGCAACTTGCAAGTAATATTGTGATTTCTATTGAACACATAAAATCTCTACTAATTTTATTAGTTGGTCAACTCACTTGGGTTTCTTAATTTATTGTTCTTTTAAATTCAATTGTTCACGACGGTGGTTTTAAAACGAATTTGGGTTTTCGACTCAATTTTTTTTTTCCGATCCATATCCCCAAGTTGTCGGCCGTAACGTGTTCAAGGCAATCACCGGTGTTTCTCGCTTGGGATTTGAGTGAATTAAGTCAATTTGAATTCTAATTAATTACAAATTTGCCATTCACATTTAATTAAAATGTATGGCTCGAATTGATCAGTTTTTGAAGCTATAAACGACCACTCATTTTAAGTTGGTGCAAATTAATTTTGACGGGGTTTTGGTTGTTGAATTTTTCTGCACCTTGTGGAGTAATTCATTTTTTTTTATTTTCATAGTTTTTTGCTCCAAGTGTTTCAAGGTGTTACTAACGGTTTTTTTTTTTTTTTTTTTTGAGTTTCGTGTGATTATTGTGCAGGTTACAAGTGTTGCAGAAGCAAGAAGCCCGTGTTCTATAAGCTATTCGATCGAAATTTGTGGCTTGGACCCTTATTTCGATCGAAATTTTGGCTTTTCGACCCTTTTGGACACTTTTCGATCGGAAAGTCCCTTCGTGACTTTCGATCGGAGAGTACTTCCCGGTTCCACACTTTTTGATCGGAAAGTCCCTTCGTGACTTTCGATCAGGTCCGTTTTGATCGGAAAGTCCCTTCGTGACTTTTCGATCAGGTCCGTTTCGATCGGAAAGTCCCTTCGTGACTTTTCGATCAGCTCCGTTTCGATCGGAAAGTCCCTTCGTGACTTTCGATCAGTTTCGCCTTTCGATCGGAAAGTCCCTTGGTGACTTTTCGATCAGCTTACACTTTTCGGTCGAGCCGAAACTCTGCCGATCGAAAAGCTGTCTTTCTGATCCAGTTGAGACTTTTCGATCCATCCATTTTCATTCCGATCAAGGCTTTGCGGTCCAAATTTGATCTAGAAGCTCTTGCTAAGAAGTTCATGGCGCATATTCTACCAGGCACCATTGCACCCGATGAGATATGTTGCAATCCCAACTGTGAGGCTAAAGAATGGGAACGCAAATTCATTAATGAAACCCTAAATCGTGCATTATCTGATAGAGACCTTAGGGAGTCCAAAAGTAAGACCAGAATATTTAGAGAGAAACTTGAGGCTATTCAGGTAGATGTTAAGAATCTTCAATCTCAGGTGAGTGATAAAAGCACATATCTTAGGCTTGCTAACGCTAAGGTAGAAGAGTTAACCAAGGAGGTTGAGGAACTAAGAGCAAAACTTGACACTTCCCAATCTGCCCTTGAGAAACATCAAGTGATATAAAAGAAAATGATGGATTCTCATCATGCTTTATTCAAATCTGAAGAGCGACTCGAGCAGGTAAAAGAAACATCTGTCCTCGGGGATGGAAATTTTCCTCCCCCATTGCAACATGAATACATAAAAGTGCCCCAAACTGCAGATGAATTGTTGAAAGAGTCCCAGAATGAAGCAACCATGGTATATGGGCCTCAACCAGCACATAAAGATGAAAAGACAGCCACTGAAGCAACTCAGTCTAATAAAACTACTGAGTGTGCAAGTTCAAGCTCCAGTGAGGTGAAGAGAGCTGATGAAGAAAAGTTGGTTCCTTATCCAAAGATCGAGACTCCTTATTCCAAAGTTGTGGATGAGGTAAAGCGGGAACGAGTGGTGATGACTACAAGGCCCAATGGTAAGATCTTCATGACAATTGGGTCTATGTTCATTCCAATTGAAGGAGAAGAGCGACCCTCATTCACCACTAAGTTCAAAGGCTTGGGTCATGATGGTGGTTTATCATCTCACATTAAGAGCATAAGGCCCAAGATCGCCATCAAGCCTCCAACTTCTGTTCCTATCAAGATTGAAAGGCCCAAGATGACAAACAAGTCTCCAGTTTCATCAGTAGGCTCATGCAGTTGCAGTTGTAGAAATGCTGCCTCGACATCAAAGAATACATGGAGCACAAGAACTGAAGCTTCAAGGAACCAGTCCACAGTCAACCCAAGATCTGCAAACGGGTCAAAGATGCAGACACAAGCAACTGGTGCTCCACCTCAGCAACTAAAGAGAAACGGTTACACGTCTGACTTCTATCTAAAGAAGCAGACTTGTTTTAATTGTGGCAATCCTGGTCACATTGCCCGAAATTGTCTCTATCGCCCCTATGAGCCATATTATCCGCAAAGTCGGAGTGTTTCGTCTCAGGATTCAATAAAGTCTAAGCCAATGAAGGTGCAACCACCTAAGGCGATGAAGACTGTTTCTCCTAAGATAAAACCCTCTGATCAACATTGGGGCGCTGCCAAAGAGCAGAGAAAAATTTCAAATAAAAAATATGCTTTTCCAAATTATGAAAATTTTCATAAAAAGGTGAAGAAACCAATTTCAAAACAACACAATGTTAAAAAACCTAAATTTGCCCCTCCAAAGGTAACTAAAACTGTTTTGAGAAAGAAACCTGAAATGAAAAAGGTTGAAAAACCTAAAGTCACTACTCCAAACGTGACTAAAACAACTCATAAATCACCTCAAATTTGGAAACTTAAATCTATGGCACCCACAACTCCAATTCCTGATTTTACAAAGAGCATGTGTTTAAAAGAAGTAACTTTCGTTGATTCATCAGGTCTACCCAGAACCACTATGGCCTGGGTTCCATTGGCTAACTGATCTCTCACCTTGTGCAGGAACAGTCAAGGAGGACTTTCATTAACCTTGTTTGTTTGTGATAGTGATTGTTCCAGGCATAGGATAGGAGGCATCTCTCTACTACATGACATGAAGATTTCAATGGAGGGTATGTTTCCTTGTGAGAGGTAAAACATGAGCAGAAAAAGGTAACACTGTCTGAATTGTTTGTTTCTTGGCTAATTGTTTGTTTCAGAAAATTTTCAAAAGATAAACTTTGAAGGTTAGCTTGGCCAGTTTTAGTAGATATTTAGTGATGTGTCTGTGTGTCAATAATTAGAAAAAAATGTGTGTTGATTTTAAAAATCAAAAAGCAAGGGGAAGAATAGAAAAGATGAAATAGTTGACCCCTCAAAAATTGTGCGTTTTAATTTTTAATCGTTTGTTTGTGTTTGAGAAGGAAGGGAAGTGAAATATTTCCGTTTTCAGAATGACTGACATGCGTAAGGCAAAAGTGAAAGACATGATCCAAGGTGATGTGCTCGGTAGGCTCAGTTCCAAAAAAAAAGGGTATGGGTCACAACACTTAAAGATAAAGTATGTCATTTGACGGGAAACACACACTTAGGTTAAGTGCTTGTTCTATTTGACTGCGAAATTGTTCCCGATACACACGCCGGACTCCAAAGTGTTGAATCGAAAATCTCAAAAAGTCAGCGTCCCCTCTGTTTTGTGTGAGCAAAGATCTGGGGATGTCAAAGCCGTCAGTCAAATCTTGCCTTTGCTTTGCGTGAGCAATGACCTGGTGTAGAATGGTTGACGTGTTAATCAGATTTTCCTTTGTTTTGCGTGAGCAAAGACCTGGTTAGTCTGGATTAACGTGCTTGCAGATCACTGTATATAATTTACACCCCAAAAGATGCCAATGTGCACAACAAAAGAGACCCTCTAGCGTCCAAAACCCTTTAGCCCTGACTTTGTGACTAGGCTTATGTGTTTGATGAAAGGTTACCACCTGAATGATAAACGCCTCTGAGTTGAAATCATACAAGTCTTTGTATATTATCCCTATCTCTTTTATGGTCTGTTCTTTCTCTTCTCAACCAAGTCTCGAGAAAAGATTCAAAACTCTGGATATGGGAATGTGAAAATATGTGGTAGGGAATGATCAAGCTTGATAGACAGCACATATTAATTACCTAGGATTTGTGTGTGACTGTCGGATGTTCATAATTAATGCACCTAGAAGATAAATAAGTGACAAACAGCCGGGAAAATGAGGAACATGGGTTTAAGAAGGACCAATATACTGGCAATCGCCTGGACGTGTTCGAGTAACAGACGCTGAAAAGGGTTCCTCAGTTTAGACAAAGACGGTTTGATCCCAAAATAAAACCTTCTCGTTTCGTAATTTGGTATGTTTGTTTTTATTTTCTTATGTGTTATCTTAAGTGTATGAATTGGCCAGGTTGATTTGAGAAGTTTAAATAATTTTTTTATGGGTTTTATGCAAGAAAGTTTGACCCTCCTCAGAACCTCAGGGGGAGATAATAAAAAGAGTCCTCGGGTTCAGGGAAAGTTGTTTGGTTAAGTAATGCTAACCCGATAACCAGTCATCATTTTCTGGTTAGTGTTTGTTCCATGTTGTGCATGTCAGGTTAAATGAGATGTCATGGAGAAGAAAAGTCAATGTGTGCTGCTACTGTTCGTGTTGAAGAACCAGCTGGAAAAGGACTTACCCTATGCTTAGGGGAAGTTTGTTGGTAGTTCAAGTAAAGCTTTCAAAGACTCAAAAGACACTGTTCGCATGTTGAGGGGAAGCTAAATGGAGAAAAGATGCAGTCACAACAAGAAATTCAAGAATGCCAAGACAGACAAATTTTATCCTCTGAAGTTAAGTCAAGACAGTTACTGATGATTCAGCAAGGACTCAACAGTTTTCAAAAAGGAGCAAGCATTTGAGAATCCTCCTCTCATTACTTGGTCATCATTGTAGTTCAAGCTGATGCTGATTGAGAGAAATCTCCCAGAAGTCGTTCATGTTGCCTAATGAAGATTGTCGAAGAAAAGAATCTTCACCAACCCATGTTCAAGCCAAGGAGAAGACTGCAAGTCTGAAGATTTAAAGTAAAAAGATATTTAATAGCACAAGCCAAGGGGAAGATTGTAAGGACCGAGAATTGTGGCTTGTGTATTAAATAGTCACTTGGCGGATTAATTTGAAGGCCTATGCATGTGTATAGGTGAAAATTAGTTGGGTTATGGGTATATTGGGTCATTGGGCCAATTTGGACATGTTTGGGCCCAATTAGATAGAGTTTAAGGGGAGTTCAATGGGCCTGTTTAATCAAATCCGAAAATTAGGTTTAGGATTTGTTTATCTATATAAACAAATCCTAATACTCATATTAGGGGCTAGCTAGTTGAGAGAGATACAAAGGGGCCTTTCGGGTTGTGTCAAGCTTGTGTACCAGACGATTTACTAATCGTGTGCACTTTGTTTTGGGCAGAAGCAGTCAACACTGCATGTTATGTCCAGAATCGGGTGCTCATCAACAAGCGGCAGCAGAAAACTCCATATGAGCTGCTTTACAATGATAAGCCCAGAATTGGACACCTTCGGGCCTTTGGGTGTCTATGCACATTTTTAGTAAACACTGATGTTCCCAAATTTGCTGCTAAGTCTGATGAATGTTATTTTGTAGGTTACTCTGCCAGCTCCGCTTACAGGGTTTTCAACAAAACAACCGGCATGGTGATGGAGTCTACAAATGTGGATTGGCTCGAAGAAAATCCATCTGATGGTGGAGTGGGTCCTCCTCAAGCTTTCGATTATAATCAATTCTTCCGACTTTTGGGTTTGGAACCTGTCCTAGCTGAAGAACTTTATGAAGATATAGTTTCAGGACCACCATTATCACACTCTATCACCAAGGCTCCAGTCATTGCTCCTGAAACAGATGCCACTCCAGTACAGGAGACTGCTGATCCTGTGGTCACTCAAACACAGGAAACTGATGCGGAAGTTGATCACGCCTCAGACACTCCACATACACAAGGAAAAGATGCAGAGCAGTCACAACAAGAAGCCAGTTAGGAGACATCAATCACTGTATGTACTCCTGTTTTATCTCACAGATTGAGCCCCCCAACATCACAATGGCATTGACAGATCTAAGTTGGGTGGAGGCAATGCATGAAGAACTAAATCCGTTCTCCCGGCTCCAAGTTTGGAGGTTAGTAGAAAGACCCGCTGACAAAAAGGTCATCACGACTCGGTGGCTTTACAAGAACAAAAAGGATGACAATGGCATCATTGTCAGAAACAAGGCCAGGTTGGTGGTTCAGGGCCACAAACAAATCCAAGGAGTGGATTATGATGAAGTATATGCACCGGTGGCCCATTTAGAAGCAATAAGAGTTTTCTTAGCCTATGCATCCTACATGAACTTCACGGTCTACCAGTTGGACGTGAAAACAGCCTTCTTATATGCAGAAAAGGATGAAGAGGTTTATGTCATTCAACCACCTGGCTTCATTGATGAGGAACACCCGTATCATGTGTTCAAGCCAGACAAGGCCCTGTATGGCTTGCATCAGGCCCCACGGTCTTGGTACAAGACTCTGACTGATCATCTTCTAGCACACGGGTACACTAGAGGCATTGTGGATCAAACACTTTTCAGGAAGGAGGTTGGGAATGACATAATCATGGTACAGGTATATGTTGATGACATCATCTTTGGTTCTACCAATGACGACTTGTGCAAAGAGTTTGAGAAGGTTATGCGGACAAAGTTTGAGATGAGTCAGATGGGCGAGATGGAGTTTTTCCTCGCATTGCAAGTAAAGAAGAATGACAGTGGGATACTTATCCATCAGGCCAAATATGTCACAGAAATTTTGGAAAAGTACAAGATGATGGATGCTAAGTCTGTCTCCACTCCTATGGCAGCAAGACCAGCACTCACCAGAGATCCAGACGGTCAATCTGTAAGCGAGCACATGTACCGATCAATGATTGGGTCTCTGATGTACTTAACCGCCAGCCGTCCAGATATCATGCTCGCTGTGTGCCAATGCGCATGCTATCAGGCTAATCCTAGACTCTCTCATCTCTCTGCTGTGAAACGTATTTTTAAATATTTGAAGGGTCGGCCTCGTTTAGGCCTCTGGTACCCTAAAGAGTCAGGATTTAATATGTATGCTTTTTCTGACAGCGATTATGGCGGTAATGAGCTTGACAGGAAATCCACATCTGCTGGAGCTCAATTTTTAGGTGACAGGCTGGTCTCTTGGCAAAGCAAGAAGCAGCACACGGTGTCCCAGTCGACAGCCGAAACAGAATATGTGGCTGCATCTGCCTGTTGCTCTCAGGTGGTTTGGTTGCAGCATCAGCTGGGAGATTACGGTTTGAATTTTTTCGATACTCCCATTTTTTGTGACAATAATGCTGCTTTGCAAATTGTAAAAAATCCCGTGCAGCACTCCAAAACCAAACACATAGATATCAAAACGCACTTCATTCGGGATTGCTATGACCGCCGGCTCATTCATCTGGAAAGGGTGGCATCGGAGGACAATGTGGCGGATATGTTCACCAAACCCCTTCCAAGTACAAATTTTGAAATGTGTCTCAAAGGCCTTCGCATGATAGCCTTTGATGAGTAGTCTGGCAACTTGTTTTATTATTAAAAAAAGAAAAAAAGAAAAAATTCAATAAAATATACAAAAAAATTGAAAAAAAATTCAAAAATACAAAAAAATAGTGTTTTTTTTGTAGTTTAAAAAAAAATCTAAAAGCAAGGGGAAGATAAAAGATATTCATTTCCTCAAATGTGTGTGCTTTTAAACTTTTTTACTGGGTTGGTTGACCAGGCTGGGAAGTGATATAAATTTCCAGGTGTTGCTGACTGACACGCGTAAGGTAAATGTGAAAAGCAGTGATTCATGGTCGATATGCTTGGTAGGCTCTGCTGACAATCAATCAAAAGGTATGTTTTATCACAACACTTGAAGATAACGTATGATGCTTGAAAGGGGGCACACACTTAGGTTAGTACAATTCCTATTTGACTGTGCATCAGGTATCCTGAGACACACGCCCGGTTCTGAGTATTAATGTCATGCTCAAAAATCCCCATTCCCTCTGCTTTGCGTAAGCAATGACCTGGGAATGTCGTACGTGAGTCAGGACTCCTCTGTTCTGCGAAAGTGGAGACCTGGAACCACCCTGATCCACGTACGCTTTTAAGATCACATTGTATATATGATAAACCAAAGGATGCCAATGTGCACAATCAAAAGAGACCCTCAAGCGTCCAAAACCCTCATCCTTTGTCACTGATGAGAACGTTGTTAAAAATGTTTCAAAAATTCAGCTGACTTTGTATATTATCCAACAAAACCTCCGTGATCTATTCTTTTCTTTTCTCAACCCCTCTGGAGCATGATGTTGGGCTTAAGAAAAGGTGTCGTGAAAAATGTTGTCGGAAACCAGGTGTGCTTGATAGATTGTACAAACTATACCTAGGACTTATGTGTGTGACCTGGATGGATTGTCATAATTAATAAACCTTAAAATATAAATTATGTGATGAAACTGCTTGAGTAAGCGAAAGCAGCATGAGTTTAAAGATGGACCAAAATACCGGCAATCGCCTGAACACGCGAAGTAACTGAAACTGAAAAGGGTTCCTCAGTCACAGACTATCTGGTATGATCCCTATCAATGCCTCTTCACTCAAAATCCAGTTGGTTAAGGTTTTTTTTTTTGTGTTTATGATTTTTTTTAATTTAATTTATTCTTTTTGTGTTTATTTTATTTTGTCTTAACTTCTGATTTTGGTTGGTTTGTTTTTTTAAGTAAAAGTTGCCAGATCGTAAATCTCACGGGCTTCATCACAGGGGAAGTTGTCTGACTAAACGGAATTGAGATGGTTTTTTTTTTAAATTTTATACCATTTTTAAGGTAAAGATAAAGTTTGAGAAAGTTTTGGGTGGTTTGTGATCATCTTAAAAGTTGAGGGGGTGAAGTGGTAATTTTTTTTAAAATTTTTGAAACAAAAGAAGGGGGAGAGCCGGCGACCCTCACTCTCCCCGTCTCCCTTTTTCTCACTCCCAAACCCTAACTCCTCAACCACCACCGTCGATCACCTCCTCCACCCACTGCCATCACCGTCGCACACCACCACGCACCTCCCCATCATCCTGCGACCTCACGACCACCATTCCCGCAATCATTCGACCACCGCAGCCCCTCGATTAGCCCACAGCGCCGCCGCCACTGTTTCTCCTCTAGCCGCCGCCCTCCGCCACTGCTGTAACCATCCGTCACCACCACCTTGCTCGGAATTCATCACCAACTTCTCCCTCACCGTTGATTTCGAGCTATGGCGCCCCGTCTGAAGCACGTTGCCCGACCACCTATAGATCGACTTGAGTATGCCTCTATTTTTAAATTTTCATGTGAATATGTGTTGGGGAGGGTAAATGTCTCATAATGCAAGGGTTTGGGACTGTATTTAAGTGTTAAAACTGTCAAAAACTGCATGATTTATGATGTTGCAAGTTTGGAATGAAGAAGATGACACTTTTCAATCAGCCCCTCGTGCTTTTCGATCAGCCCTGATGCTTCTCGATCACTGGTCGCCGATGACCTGAGGCTTTTCAATCAGGCCTGAGGCTTTTCGATCAGTCCTGAGGCTTTTCGATCAGGAAGCTAGACTTCTCGATCAGAAGCTTAGGCTTTTCGATCGGGAGTTTGACTTCTCGATCAGCTACCACTTTTCGATCGAGAGCATATACTTTTCGATCAGGTCCCTCGGTAACCAAATGACTTTCCGATCGGACGGATGCTTTCCGATCGAAAACCCTGTTTTTCGATCGGAAAGGTACCTGATGATGTTTTTCAATGGTTTTCACTCAATTTTAAGCCGTTATGCTGTCCGTTTTTCGAGAAATCCCTAAAACTAATGAGTTTTTTTTTTTGGTTTGGTTGTTTATCTGTGTTTGTGAGTGCATGGATTTAGAATTTGTCAAAGATCACAATCAGGTAGCATATTTACTGGATCCGCCTGCTGAATACAGAGAGAAGTACCACTCAATGATAGCTGGATTGAAGAAGTGTTGTTTATACTTTGCATTAACAACAAACCCGATTATATGCAAACGTATGCTGCAAGAGTTTTGGAAGACGGCAGATGTATCTGAAGATGGGAAGCAGATTATTGCCAAGATTCAAAGTACTGAGGTGATATTAGCTGAAGAGAATTTCAGACAGGCACCCAGACTCAAAGATGTTGCTGCTGATTCCACTGTGCTTGATAAAGAAATGGTGTCACAATGTCTAAAGGAAATGGGATACCTTACCAAATCTCCTCCCACTATGAAAGCTCTTATTCCGCCATATTGGAGAATGCTGGCACATTACTTGCAAAAATGTGTCATTGCCAAGAAGAGCTCTACAGATCAGTTGAACCAGGTGCACACCCATGCAATGGTGTCACTAATCAGAGGTGTTCGGTTCAACTGGTCTAGGATGATTTTTGAAGATGTGAAAGCGGTCGTGTCAAGAGATAAAAAGTTTGCAGCTGTTCCTAGGTTCATTCAGTCTGTTCTGGATTCAAGATACCCGAACCTGAGAAAGACCAATGACACACATGATACTAAGCCAATGGGTATTGAAGTGTTTCCGATGATAAATCCGAAGAAGAAGTTGTCTGATAAGATGCCGTTCGGTGACAAGTTTGGAGAGTTTGCAGAGATAGTGAGAGAGGAGATTCCAGTTAACAGAAATGCATCTGTAGAAGAAGAACATTATATACCTCCTCCTCAGAAGAAATTTGTTGATCTTCCTGATGACTCTGACTGGGAAGAGTTTGATCTGAATGATGTGAGGATTGGAGCACTCAATTTTGAAGATGACGAGTCAATCAATTATGATACCTATCTTGACGATATTGACACTGAGGAAGAAGAGACAGAGACAACTGAGATTCCACTGACAAGAAAACGGAAAGCCACAGAGGATCCTCCCCTCGGTGCTTCTGTTACAGATGAGATGACTGAGACTGAGTCGACTGCTACACCACACCACAGAGAAGGCCCTAGTGACCCAAGGAGAAGAAGATTGGATTCTCATGAGCCACCAGTCACAAGTTCCAGTGCTGGTCAGTCTTCTTCTCAACCCACAGCCCAAGATAAGGGGAAAGCAGTAGAAACCCCTGAGTTCAGGTTGGAGAAGGAACTCAGAGAAGAAATAGAAGGTTTGAAAGCCCAAAATGCAACTCAAAGTGAAATAATTGGAGACCTGATTGATATTCAGAAAGTCCACAACACTGAATTGGAGAATCAGAAGAAGATAAACAGAGAGTTTACCAGGCAATTTAGAGATCTTCATAAGCTGATCAGGCAGCTGAGCTCAAATAAATCAAGCAGGTCAAGTTTTAGACAAAGTGATAAGGATGAAGGAGGTTCAGGTGCGGGTGATTCTTCTCAATCACCAGCATTTTATTTTGAAGCTGATATTCCTGAAGAAACTCAACCCGTTTTACCTGAAGCCTCAAGTGAAGATAAAGATACCAGGGATAGAGATTACATGACGGTTCCAGCTTCTGATTTTGATGGAGGTTGGGAGTCGCAGACATTTGCCTATCCTCCTGAAAGGTATCTAATCCAGTTGGGTGAACATTATCATGATAAGCAAGGAATTACTACAGCTGTTAAAACATGGATGTTTGATGGTGAGAAGAACATGTTTGTAGTGAGAAGAAAGGGTCAGTATCCTTTGGAATACTACAAGAGCTAGACACAGTTTTATTCCTGGACGAATGTGGATCTGACCATGCTTTATCAGGCTCCATTCTCAAATCCATCAAACAATGAGCAAGCCAAGTACTTCTATAAGAAACTGGAAAAAGCAGTGAGGAGCAAGTTCAAGAGGTTTGAGGATTTTCCTCACAAGAAATCGTATGTGAAGAAGTACAGGAGTGTCTTCAAATGGGATGGAAAGAAAAGTATCCCAGGGATGGAGAGTGAAAAGCCCAAGAATTTACAAATGTCTTGTATCCACCTACAGACAAGACAAAGACAATACCTCTTCCTATGAGACATCCTGAAGATTGCCTGCATGATTTCCAGACATGGGCTTATAGTGATTATTCCGGTGAAGCCAAGATCCTCTGCAAGTCAAAGACTATCAATGTCATGGAAGTTCATGATCTGATGAGGTTCCACAAGAAAGACATCATGGTATTAGCAAAGCATCAGATTGAGTGTAATCAAGACATCGAAGAATATGCAAAGTGTTACACTCGGGCTGTAGCTGAGATTGTAGCCAAGGAACTATGGTATGATCCAGCAACAGTAAATGTGTCAAAGAAGTTCCGGATGTGAAGACAGTCTAATGCTTAAGCCTAGGGGAAGATTGTAGAGACCTAGAAAATGAGGCTTTTGCATTAGATAATTTTGGGCTTGTTTAATACTTGTGGGCTAGTATATAATGTAATTGGGCTAACTTTTGTAGGATTATTGTGGGTTTGGGTCCGATTAGTTTTGTATGGGCTTGGGGTTCGAAAATTTCTAAGGAGATTAACTTGTTTACCAAGTCAATCTCACCTATATATGGAACCTCTTGTAATCGGTTTAGGGTGGCTTGTCTTTTTGGTGTTCTGTGGTGATATCGAAATTCTCATTAGAGATTTCGTTCAAGGTGTAGGCAATTAACCGTGATCAATACAAGTGTTTTCTTCTAATCGGTTTGTGTTTTCTAATTTATTATACTTTTCGATTATTGCTTATATTGTTTATGCTTGAATCACCTAGCTAAAACCGGATTCCGCACGGTTTTACTAGTCTTTGATATCGCGTGAGGGTTAGATTGATCCTTACATAATTGATCCTTACAATTGGTATCAGAGCCAGGTTTAATATATATATACAATGTGATCTAAAACGTACGTGGATCAGGGTGGTTCCAGGTCTCCGCTTTCGCAGAACAGAGGAGTCCTGACTCACGTACAACATTCCCAGGTCATTTCTTACGCAAAGCAGAGGGAATGGGATTTTTGAGCATGACATCAAAACTCAGAACCGGGCGTGTGTCTCAGGATTCCTGATGCACAATCAAATAGAAATTGTACTAACCTAAGTGTGTGTTCCATTTCAAGCATCATACGTTATCTTCAAGTGTTGTGATAAAACATACCTTTTGATTGATTGTCAGCAGAGCCTACCAAGCATATCGACCATGAATCACTGCTTTTCACTTCCACCTTACACGTGTCAATCAGCAAACACCTGGAAATTTATATCACTTCCCAACCTGGTCAACCAAAACCAGTAAAAAATTTAAAAGCACACAGGCTCTCGCGATATCCGATTCAAGTTTTTGACAACTAACGGTTTGAGTTTTGTGGTGATTTTCGCAGTAGCAAGGTTCGGAAGATTTTTTTTGCAGGTTTCAGAGAGAGACAGGTGTGTTCGTGACCATTTGCACGTGTTTCTGAGACTTTTCGACCCAGCCAAGCACTTCTCGATCAGCCGGGCTGATCGAAAACCCTTTTCTACCGCCCCTTTTCGATCGAGAAAGCCCGCTTGTGGCTTTTCGATCAGGCCATTCCAGTCGAAAAGTCCCCTCCAGTGACTTTTCGACCGGCAGTTCTCAATCGAGAAGTCCTTCTTCAAGACTTCTCGATCAGCATCCTCGATCGAAAAGTCCCTCAGTAACTTTTCGATCCGTTTCATCTCAATCGAGAAGTCCCCTCGAGACTTCTCGATCCGCCTTCTTGATCGAAAAGTCCCCTGTGACTTTTCGATTCACTGTGCTCATCGATCGAAAAGTCCCCTCAGTGACTTTTCGATCTATACCCCACTTTTCGATCGCCCGAGAATTTTCGACCGGAAACTCCTTGATCGAAAAGTTCTTTTCGATCAAGCCATCTTCGACCGAAAACCCCTTTTCGATCCATTTTCAAATTTTGTTGAGCAGTCATGGCCTTTGACATGTCATCTTTGTCGAGTGCCACTCTTGAAATGGATGCCAAAATCGGAACAAATGCCAGACCACCTCGTCTGGTATCGGGGAAGGATTTCATGAGCTGGAAGTATCGTTTTGTGAACTACATCAACTACAATGATGCCAAGATCATGCGTTCAGTCGAGGTGGGAGACTTTGTCCCATCAACTGCTGGGGCACAGGGTCAGCCACCTACACCTAAAGCTAAAACTGAATGGCTTGATGAAGACTGGGAAAAGGTGGAACGAGATAGAAAGGCACTGGCCGCTCTAACCATGGCCCTATCTCCTGAAGTTGCCGAAGCCTTCAAAGAATACACCTCCGCCAAGACCCTTTGGGATGCCCTTGTAGCCGCTTACGAAGGCAATGATGATATGAAGGAATCTTGAAAAGAAAATCTAAGGGAACTGTTCAATGAGTTTAACTATGTCCCTGGTGAGAATATTGAGACTCAGCTTCAACGCTTCATCAAGATAGTCACTGGAATGAAAGATGCTGGAGTCACATATACACAAGTGGAGGTCAACAGAAAGCTGGTCAACTCTCTTCCGCCAAATTGGGACAGCACCATTGAAATGATTGAAAAGACGGTGCAAATGTCCACATCACCCCTAAGTGAGCTCATGTCTACCATTAGAGCTTATGAAGAGAAGAAACAAAAGAGGGCAAGAAAACTTGGCAACGGGGTTTTAATGAATCAACTTAATCAAGCATTCATCTCTCAACCAGCTGCCGCTCCAAACAACCCACCATCTACTCCAATGGGATTCATTGCTCAAGCCACTGGGTCGAGTACATCTGGAACATCAAATGTTGTCTCACTAGATGTTAATGCTTTAACTAAAGATCCCGGCTTTGCCCTTGGGGTAGGGATTATGAGTTGCTATCAGGCACTCGTAGCAGGCTCACTTCTTCCCACGGATCTATCTCCTGATGATGTGAATCAAGTAAACCCTGATGACCTGGAGCACATGGATATAGCTTACTAGATGGGAATGTCAGCCCTGAGAGCTAGGCAGTTCATGGCAAAGACAGGACAGAAGGACTGGAATGGTGGCAAAGGAATAAAGCTTAGCTTTAATAAAGCAAATCTGAGGTGCTACAATTGCAACGATTATGGGCATTATGCAAGGGAATGAACCAAACAAAGGGTTGATAGAGAAAGCAAGACTGACAACAGAGGTGCGAGCATGAAGAAGGAGACAGGGAAGAATGACAAGGCACTGGTGGTTTAGCATACGCCAGGATATGACTGGACACCACAGGTGGAAGACTTAAGTCTGACACTCGATCATGTTGCCCTGTTAGCTGAAGAAGAAGTTCCATTAAAGAAGCTGCTACAATACTCCATCATGCATTCATGGCAAACATAACTCCAGGGCCCTCAACCAGCAGCACTGAGGTATGTTTTAACCCTAAGTGTCAAACTATATTTAATGAATCTCAAGACTGGCAACGTAAGTTCTTCAATGAAACATTAAATCGTGAGCTATCTGATAAAGATTTGAGGGAATACAAAGGTAGAACTAAATCCTTAAATGAAAAACTAGAAGCTGCCAAAGTCGACATAAAAAATCTTCAAAGGGATTTGAGTGACAAAACCACATATCATAAAATTGCTAATGAAGACATTGTCACTTTAAAATCTGAACTTGAACAACTTAAAGGTAAATTAGAAACATCACAAACCAAAGTTGAGCGCAATGATAAAATTGTGTCTGAAATGATGAAGGCCAGCTCTCTTTTTTATAACACAGATGCCCGAATGCGACATCTAAAAGCCAACTCTGGTTTGGGTCTCGGTACTGAGATAAAAGATAAAAAATCCACTCACACAGTACCGATGCCCTTAATGCATGAAATGATCTCAGATTATGAGTGTTCTAAGACCTCCTTAGAAGCTAAGGCTGAGATAGAAAAGAAACTGGCCGCCTGTTCCATTAAAATTTCTGCTCCTGTTTCTAACCTTGCTAATACTTTTACTTCTTGTGCAGATAAAGGTAATAATGAAGCAGGGGTAGTAAATTGCAAGGAGTCCAATAAGAGTCCCATGAAGTCTGAAGTTGATTTTTGTTTTAAAAATTGTGATTTTGAGAACCCTGAAACTTCTGTTAAGTTTGAGTCAAAAACTCCATAGTCTGATGTGTGTGTGGTGTGTTTAATGTTGGTAAATGTGATTTAAAACTTGTGAAACCCCTAAGAACTGTTAAAATTTTAAGAAGGGGTAAGGGACCGCAGGTTGATGGTCCCAAACCCACAGGTAGTGTGAAAATTTCTGAGGATAAGGTTAATTATCCTACTCCAAATGTGCAGAAAGTACGGGACACAAAACCCCATGAATTTGTCCCGTACCCAGAAGTCAACTCTGCATATGACCAGGTCCAACCAATACAACGGGAGTATACTATGACCACAAAGCCCCATGGTAAAACCCTTTGGATCCATAAAAACGCTTCAAAGCCAACTTGGATATCCACTGGGCGAAACCAACAACAGGCTCCCGTGTATCCAAAGAAACAGTCCTGCCATGTGTGTGGCCAACCAGGACACATGGCAAGAAACTGCCTGCACCGTCCTTATGAGCCTTACTATCCTAAGAAGGTCCAACAAAAGACTGTCCCATTGGGCCAAACACATGTTGGCCCAAAACCCAAGTTTGGACCTTCAAATTCCAAGGTGCAGAAGTTCACATCACCACCCTCACAGGCAAAGATACATGTTAGGCCAACAGCAAAGACTGTACCTTCAAACCAAAAGGTGCAGCAGGGCAAACCACAGCCCAATGTCCACAAATGGAGCCCAAAGCCCAAGTCACCTACACATGAACCATCAATTGTGAAAAGTAAGGGGAATAAAAATGCTAAGAAATATTCAAAGATTTTCACTAAACCTGCTAGGGCTTCCAAAGCTGTTAAACCTTCAAAATCTGTTTCTCGCCCAAAGCAGGATACTTTTTCAAAATAACCTGTTCACCCTCAACCTATTTTCAAAAGATTTTCAGAAACACCATTTTACTCAAAACCTGAAGGAATCACACAATCAATCAATCAGAGGAATGATAATAGGTGGAATGTCCCAAAAGTTGTGAATTTGTCCTTCAAGCCTACTGGAGTGTACAAAAACACTCCATGTCTTTTCAAGAGGTTAAAAGTTCTAAAATAAACAAAAATAATCGACAGTGGCTTGGCAAGGAAAATCACTCCCGAGATGTCAACATAAAAGACATCCTCAGTCCAAACAAGGACAGACCAGTCTCACCCAGACCAATTAAGGCCTGGGTACCAAAATCTAACTGATCTCCTTTGAATGCAGGAACAACCAAGGAGGACTGTCAGCAACCTATGGTACGTTGACAGTGGTTGTTCCAGGCATATGACGGGCGACATAACCCTACTGCAAGATCTGGAGAAATTTGATGGACGATATGTGTCGTTCGCCGGAGGAGTTGGTGGATATATCAGTCAGAAAGGCACAGTTCGCAACGGTTGTCTCAGCTTCCACGATGTCAATTATGTGGAGCAGTTAAAACACAGTTTGTTAAGTGTTTCACAGATATGTGATCGAGAGTATCCAGTTCTATTCAACAATAAAGAGTGTCTCATTCTTAAATCTGGATACTCCATCCCCGATGATTGGGTGTTAATGAGAACACCCAGATATGGTAACTCCTATGTGCTGAACATGCAGAAACCCCCCACATCTGAGGTGGCCTGTCTCCTTTCTAAAACAGCTGAGAACCACGCTCAGCTGTGGCACCGAAGATTGGGGCACATGAATCTGAAGAACGTGAATCGACTTGCCAGAGGAGGGCTTGTTAAAGATCTCCCAATCAAAGAATTTGTTCTTAAGGAGAAATGTGTGGCTTGTGCTAAGGGGAAGCAGCACAAACGGCCACATAAACCGAAGGTCTTCAACAGAATCTCGTCACCACTGGAGTTGCTTCACATGGACCTATTCGGTCCCGTCAGTATGTTAAGCCTTAACCGATGTGCATTTTGTTTAGTTATTACTGACGATTTTTCCCGTTTCACTTGGGTGTTTTTCTTGTCAAAGAAAAGTGATGTTGCAGGTATACTGATCGCTTTCATCAAGCTCATCGAAAACAAATTAAAGCTACAAGTGAAGGCCATCAGAAGTGACAATGGGACAGAGTTTAAGAATCAAACAATTGATAATTTATGTGCTGACAAGGGCATTGAACATCAATACAGTGCCCCCTACACCCCTCAGCAGAATGGCGTCGCAGAACGTCGGAACAAGACCTTAATTGAAGCTGCTCGCACTATGTTGTGTGATTCAAAGCTACTAACCATGTTTTGGGCAGAAGCAGTTAACACTGCATGTTATGTCCAGAATCGGGTGCTCATCAATAAGCGGCAGCAGAAAACCCCATATGGTCGATATGCTTGGTAGGCTCTGCTGACAATCAATGAAAAGGTATGTTTTATCACAACACTTGAAGATAACGTATGATGCTTGAAAGGGAACACACACTTAGGTTAGTACAATCTCTATTTGACTGTGCATCAGGAATCCTGAGACACACGCCCGGTTCTGAGTTTTGATGTCATGCTCAAAAATCCCATTCCCTATGCTTTGCGTAAGCAATGACCTGGGAATGTTGTACGTGAGTCAGGACTCCTCTGTTCTGCGAAAGTGGAGACCTGGAACCACCCTGATCCACGTACGTTTTAGATCACATTGTATATATATATTAAACCAAAAAGATGCCAATGTGCACAATCAAAAGAGACCCTCAAGCGTCCAAAACCCTTAGCATGTGTCACTGATGAGAACATTATTAAAAATGTTTCAAAAATTCAGTTGACAGTGTATATTATCCAACAAAACCTCCGTGATCTATTCTTTCTTTTCTCAACCCAGTCTGGAGCATGATGTTGAGCTTAAGGAAAGGTGCCGTGAAAAATGTTGTACGGAAACCAGGTGTGCTTGATAGAGTGTACAAATTATACCTAGGACTTATGTGTGTGACCTGGATAGATTGTCATAATTAAATAAACCTTAAAAATATAAATTATGTGATGAAACTGCTTGAGTAAGCGAAAGCGGCATGAGTTTAAAGATGGACCAAAATACCGGCAATCGCCTGAACATGCGAAGTAACTGAAGCTGAAAAGGGTTCCTCAGTCACAGACTATCTGGTATGATCCCTAACAGTGCCTCTTCAACTCAAAATTCAGTTGGTTAAGATTTTTGTGTGTTTATGTTTTTTAACTTATTTTATTTGTGTTTATTTTACTTTATCTTAACTTCTGATTTTGTTTGTTTTGTTTATTTTATTTTTTTTTATTTGTTTGTTTTAGTAAAAGTTGCCAGATAGTAAAACTCTCAGGCTTGAGTTTAGGGGAAGCTTTCAGTAAATGAACGGGATTAAATTTGGGAGTTCTTTATGAAAAAAAATTAAGTTGGTTTAAGTGAAAAATTGCTTTGTGTTAAAGTTTGGGTGTTATGGGAACATTTTTCAAGTTTGGAGGGGTAAAGTGAAAATTTTTTAAACAAAAGGAGAGGAGTCGGCTCCCCTCCTCCCACTCTCACCGACTCCCTCTCTTCTTCCCAAACCCTAACCCTCCGCCTCCTACTATCGCCGATCACCACCACCACCTTCTCCCACCGCCATCGCACTCCACCACTACTGTCGCCACCACCCTGCGACCACACCGCCACCTTCCCCGTCGCAAACCGTCACCGAAACACCCCGATCACCCACATCGCCGCCGCCCCTGTCCCCCTCCAATACGACGCCACAACCGCCGACCGCAATCATCCGACGACACCTTTTCGGTCGGAATCTCTCACCGAACACAACCCCGGTGTCAATTTTGGGTCATGGCACCCCGACTGAAGCGTGCTGCTAAACCCGCTAAGGACCGCATCGAGTATGTCCTTGAATTTGTGATTTCTTTGTCAGGATTGCAAGGGATAATGGGTTGGGAATAGTGTTTGGATGAAATCGTGTCAAAACACGCATATTTGAACTGTTTGATTGAGTTACAGGTGATAATCGAAGAAGACGACACTTTTCGATCAAACCAGGGGCTTCTCGATCAGGCTGAAAAGCTTTTCGATCGGCCCCTGGTACTTTTCGATCAATAGTTACCGAGAGCCTAAGGCTTTTCGGTAGGGAAACTAGGGTTTCCGATCAGAAGCTACCCTTTTCGATCAGCGCTTAGGCTTTTCGATCAGGGAGCTAGACTTTTCGATCAAGACCTACACTTCTCGATCAGGGATCTTGGTAACCTGATACTTCTCGATCAGAAGCTTAGGCTTCTCGATCGGACAATACATTTTTCGATCGATAGTCTCGAATACTTTGGCTTTTCGATCAGGGTTCCCGGTAACAAGTAACTTTCCGATCGGACGGATGCTTTCCGATCAAAAACCCTGCTTTTCGATCGGAAATGTACCAGATGATGTTTTTCAATGGTTTTTCAGTTAATTTTAAGCCGTTATGCTGTCCGTTTTTCGAGAAATCCGTAAAACTAATGAACTTTTGTGTGTTTTGGATGTTTATCTGTGTTTGTGAGTGCAGGGACTTGGAGTTTATCAAGGATCACAACACGGTAGCATACTTGCTGGATCCACCGGCGGAGTATCGTGAGAAGTACCAGTCAATGATAGCAGGATTGAAGAAGTGCTGTCTTCACTATGCACTTTCAGCAAACCCAGTCATCTGCAAACGTATGCAACAAGAGTTTTGGAAGACAGCATACATATCTGATGATGGAAAGCAGATACTGGCCAAGATACAAGCAACAGAAATTGTGCTGACTGAAGAAAATTTCAGACAAGCTCTCAGACTGACAGATGTTGCTGCTGATCCTATAGCTCTGGATAAAGAAATGGTGTCCCAGTGCCTGAAGGAAATGGGTTACCTCACAATTTCTCCTCCCACAATGAAGGCTCTTCTTCCACCATACTGGAGGATGTTGGCCCACTATTTACAGAAATGTGTTATTGCAAAGAAGAGCTCAACTGATCAACTGAACTAGGTGCACACTCATGCTATGGTGTCACTGGTTAGAGGAGTTAGATTCAACTGGTCCATGTTGATTTTTGATGATGTAAAAGCTGTAGTGACCATAGATAAGAAGTTTGCAGCTGTTCCGAGATTCATTCAGCTAGTTCTGGATTCTAGATACCCGGCTCTGAGGAAGACAAATGACACTCACGATACAACGCCTATGGGCATTGAGGTCTTTCTTATGATCAACCCGAAGAAGAAACTGACTGATCAGATGCCATTTGGTGACAAAATTGGGGAATTTGCTGAGATAGCAAGAGAAGAGGTTCCTGTGCACAGAAATGCAGTCGTTGATGAAGAACATAATGTGCCTGCCTCCAAGAAGCCTGTTCATGAACTCACAAATAGTTCAGACTGGGAAGACTTTGATTTGGAAGACGTGCAGATTGGTGCACTAATTTTTGAAGGTGAAGATAGTATCAATTATGACACATATCTGGATGACATCAATCTTGAGGAAGTTGAGACTGAAATTGCTGAGACGCCACTGATTAGAAAACGGAAAGCCACAGAGGATCCTCCCCTCATTGCTTCTGTTACTGAAGAAATGACTGAGACTGAGTCGATTGCTACACAACACCATAGAGAAGGCCCTAGTGACCCTAGGAGAAGAAGATTAGATTCTCATGTGCCACCAATCACAAGTTCTAGTGCTGGTCAATCATCTTCTCAACCCACAACCCAAGAAAAGGGGAAAGCGGTGGAGACCCCTGAATACAGACTGGAAAAGGAACTTGGAGAAGAAATAAAAGGTCTGAAAGCCCAGAATGCAGTCCAAAGTGAGGTCAGAAAATTTCCAACACTGAGTTGGAGAATCAGAAGAAGATAAACCGAGAGTTTACAAGACAATTCAGAGATCTTCATAAGCTGATCAAGCAGCTTAACTCGGATAGATCAAGCAGGTCCAACCCTAGTCAAGGTGATAAGGGAGATCCAGGTAACACAGAAGGAAGTTCAGGTGCAGGTGATTCCTCACAATCACCAGCATTTGAATTTGAAGCAGATATCCCTGAGGAAACTCAGACTGTATTACCCGAAGCCTCCACTGAAGATAAAGATACTCGGGATAGAGATTATATGACAGTACCAGCTTCTGAGTTTGACGGAGGTTGGGAGGCTCAGACATTTGCCTATCCTCCTGAAAGGTATCTAATCTAGTTGGGAGAGCATTATCATGATAAGCAAGGGATTAATGCAGATATTAAAGCATGGATGTTTGATGGAGAGAAGAATATGTTCGTTGTAAAAAGAAAGGGGTAGTATCCATTGGAATACTACAAGAGCTGGACCCAGTTTTACTCCTGGACAAATGTAGATCTGACCATGCTCTACCAGGCACCGTTTTCAAATCCATCAAACAATGAGCAAGCCAAGTACTTCTACAAGAAACTGGAAAATGTTGTGCGAAGCAAGTTCAAGAGGTTTGAAGATTTTCCTCACAAGAAATCGTATGTGAAGAAGTACAGGGGTGTCTTCAAATGGGACGGAAAGAAGAGTATCCCAGGAAAGGAGAGTGTAAAAGCCAATAAGTTCACAAATGTTCTGTATCCACCTACAGACAAGACAAAAACAATACCTCTGCCGATGAGACATCCTGAAGATTGCTTGCATGATTTTCAAACATGGGCTTATAGTGATTATTCTAGTGAAGCCAAAATTCTCTGCAAATCAAAGACAATCAATGTCATGGAAGTTCATGATTTGATGAGGTTTCACAAGAAGGACATAATGGTACTAGCAAAGCATCAGATTGAGTGTAATCAAGACACTGAAGAATATGCAAAGTGTTATACTCGGGCTGTAGCTGAGATTGTAGCGAAGGAACTGTGGTATGATCCAGCGACGGTGAATCTGTCGAAGAAGTTCAGGATGTGAGGACGGTCTAATGCTAAAGCCTAGGGGAATATTGTAGAGTCTAGAATTTTATAAGGCTTTTGCATTAGAATTCATGTTGGGCTAGTTAAATGTAATTGGGCTATGCTTTTGTAAATGGGTTGTATGGGTCGTAGTTTGGTCGAGAAATATGGGCCCTAGAGTCCGATTTTGGTAGCTTGTTTATCAAGCATAGGACTCACTATATATAGATAGTTTAACTTTGTAATTAGGGTTGGTTGCTCCATAGTGTTTTGGTGATTCTGGTGTTCACGAAAATTCCCAGATGAGAATTTTCGACAAGTGTAAGCAATCCAAATCAATACAAGTGTTCTTTCTCCAATTCAATCGGTTTGTGTTTGTTATTTAGTGATGACAATACTTTTCGATTAGTGCTTTTCATTGTTTCTTGAATCAACTAGCTAAAACCGGATTCCGCACGGTTTTACTAGTCTCAGATATCGCGTGAGGGTTTAATTGATCCGTACAGAGTCATCCGATTGGTACACGTGGTACCAATAATATGAGGTACGAGCATGAGAATTAATTATAAAATGACTACTTAATTAAAATTTAAAAATTTTATCACCCTGTGGGGTGACGATATCCTTGTCCATAATGGCCTTATTACATTTGAATTGTTTCATTGGGGTACATTTCCCCGGAATACCAAAAAAGAGAAAGATTAATTGTTTTAAGACAATTTAAGAGCGAAAGAATGCCATTGGTGACGGGATATGACTCTTCCATGCCCATGACGCTGACCCTGCTGCAAGCTCCTCCATAAGTCCCATGTACCTGAAATATACGCTAAAAATAGTCAACTATAAAGTTGGTGAGATCACGGTTTAACAGACACACAAAAGGTTTTTTAAAGTAAAGAAAAGAATAATAAGTACTCGGAATGTAATCTAATATAGTAAAGACTAGTCCCACAATCAACCATCCCCTATTCTCCATGATCCTTACCCAGTTGCTTTGCGTGCGAACATACGACCATAGGGTCATCCTGTTTAAATACATACTTTAGTGGACCCAACCATGGGGTCTTGAAATGCCAAAAGTACTATGCCACTGATGTGAGGGAGTCGCATTCTTGGGCACGTGGACGTGGGGGCATTATCCTCAAATAGCGCTACCCATATTACACGCGGTTCCTTTACCAAGGAATTAAGATTGTGTACATGCAAGTCTAGTGGGGGAAAAGTTTACTAGACCGACAATATTGATGTGTAAACAATAGAACCATTAAATTAGGCATTCCGGTTTTTGATTGCGTGAACTCACCTTTGGTTGCATTAGTGATCTTGAGTTTATGATGTGGACCTAAATTATAATATGGAAATAAGTAACATCTCCAATAAGCTAAAAGGGCTCGTGGTCCATGTTCCTAAGTATCAATTGAGTATCCTATCATTTTTATATGATTATTTTGTTCTAATTTCCTATTGTCACATTATGTCACAAGCAAATCATATATGTAACATAAGTTATAAAAATAGTTAATTATGGTCAAGAACATAATATAAGCATTGTAAATTATTTATTTAAAATAACGTTTTAAACTAAACGGGTCATCGGACACGGGTTTAGATCCATGTCCGTAACAATTGGGCCACAAAAAATTGGTTCAGCGGCCCAACCGAGAGTTTAAGGCTTTGGCCTAATGGTCTTGGGCTGACCAGTTGCCTTGGACCTGAGCACGCGTATTTCCAGCGGCCTGTTACAATATTCTTTAGGGCGGTGATGGTCATTGGGCCTGTTACCGAATATTTTAGCAACTCGATTACATATCTGACTCGATCCTCTTGGGATTCTGACCCAATCCGTGAGCCTTTGTTCCTGACAGATTCATTGTACCAATTGGACCCGTTTGGTGACCTGGTTCGCTGGGTTTTCCAGCCGGTTCAGTGGGCTTATTACTGTTACTAGGCCGGTTTTGGGTTTATTTGACATGCATGGACTTGCATGCATGCATGTGTATGCTGGGTGACCCGAACCAACTCCCACTATGAGTTAGTGAGGTTGACCCGTAATCTATATTTCAACTCCGAGGTACCCGTGGGTTACCCGGTCTTGGATTGGGTTTGACCCAGTCTAGGATTATGATCCAAAAGGTTTTATGGGTTTGCATGTGGCTTAAACATATTGATTTTGTTGAAGTAAGTGTTTATATAATGTTTGATGTTAAGAATACATATCATCGTAGATGTTAATCATGGATAACCATTTAATCATGGAATATAAGTGTTGTGGTGATTGTGATTATGAAATAACCATTGCATGCATGTGATCCTTAGTGGATTAGAGATAGATGACCTAACTCAATCAAATACTAGGTTGCATGTGACCCTAAGCTTGTGCATATCAACTAATGGTACTAAGTGGGTACTTACCTTGAGTGTTGAAGTGGGATCCGATGTCGTGGATAGTCCTAGCCTCCAATGGTTGCACCTTAGATGCCATGGGCTTCTACGGTCGATGGTGGTGAGTGATGGAGAATGGTGGTTGTTGGTGGTTAGTGATAGCCGTGAGTTTGGGTGATGAGAGTGAGCGATGAACGGGAGAAAGTGAGAGTGAGAGAGAATGTGAGAAAGTGTGGAAAGTGGACGGCTACGGTGGTGGTTATATAACCTTTCTTCAAGGATTCGACCGTTATACATGAGCCAATAGGTGGCTTTTATGTTGCATGCGATCTCATTGGAGAGGTGCCTTGTCACATCAATTCAAATCTACACAATCCCTTTCGGTTGGTCGAGTCCCATGCAATGTTTTGGATTGGAGGTTGATGGCTTGTTGTGGTGAGAGCAAGGCATGTGTGGGATTGGTTGTTTTGGCGGTGGTCTCCTATTGGATAAATCCCATGCAAATTTTATACTTCTAGTCCCTACGGTTTTATTAAACTTACCGGGTGGCATATCGGGTTTGGTTTCTAGCGGGTTTGTCACATTGGGCCTATCAGGTTCTATTTGGGTTTTACCTACCGCGTAGAAGTCTAACGGTCTACCTAGCCCATGTTCCTAACTATTGGTTTGGGCTTGACTACACTAGGTGGCCCAACCATTTTATTTCTTATTAGGCTATCTCTAGGCTACGGCCCATATCACTCTTTGAATGGGCTTGGCATCCGAGTCACTCTTATAGCCCATATTATCCTAAATGGGCTTCTAGTGGGCCATTATGCTTAATGGGCTTGACTATTGGCTTATTGGGCTTCCTAACACATGCAAATGGTTACGTTAAGTTGTTTACTACAAATGGTTACTTGGATCTTAATTGGGTCAATGTGATATGCATTGGTGCTTGCATTCTAAGTATACTACTCATATAAGTAAAATAAAACGTGAAAAATTCCTACTATTGTTTTTATAATATATTATAGGTGTGGGTGTTACATCATTTACCTGAGACATTAACGCATTAGCACTAGAAACAGAGACATTATTAGTATTAGAAGAGTAAGAATTACTCCCTGATGAGTTTTAATTTTGATTTTGATATGTGTACTTCTGAAATGGTCTTTATTGTTCTTGCTTTTTGGCTGCGCACATTCTTTCCCAAAATGCCCAAAATTCTGGCAATTATACCACCTTATCTTTGACTTATCGAATCCAATCATACTATCCGGATTCAAGTCTCTTCTTCCTGTCTTCTTCATTAACTTATTCGGTCTACGAACCAGCATAGCCATGCACCAGTTAATATCCATTAACTATATATCATCCGCATAGATCTCGTCCTAGTCTTATTCAGTTAACTCTGTGTTGCTCACCTTTCCATCAATTAACCCATCATACAAAGTAACCAATGCAGAAAATAATGACATGTAAGCATTCATTGTTTTAGCTGAAAATGCATTATGATTAGTATGCACAAGAATGGAAATAGTAGCATTATGATTAGAATATTTCCATTGATTGACCACGAGATCCATTATTACCCCCACTAGATGAGTTTTCAGCATAAAAAGCAGTTGATGTTGGATTCACACTAATCTTTGACTTAGCATTGGTAGTTGACGAACTTTCACCATAATAGACATTAGGGTTTTGAATATGAATTGGCAAAGTCTTGACCCTTGTCATGTCTATTTCTCTTGCCAACAGTTTTCTTGTCAAATCATCATACTTAACAGTTGAGAAATCTTTGTCGTGTGTTAACAGCAACATGTAACTTTCCCATTTAACAGTAAGAGCATCTAATCTTTTCATTCTTTTATTTGAGAATTATTAAGTGCTCTTCTTTCATCTGCTCATATTTAGCATTAAGACTAATTTCACTTTTTAACCACTTCAATTCAGCATATCTTCTTATGGCTTCATCTAAAATATTAAGAATGACATGGTCATCCGTTTAGATCTTAGTATCAGAAGCCCTCTTTTTAGCTAGAACAGTGCCTTCTGCCTCTTTTCTTGCTTTCTCAGCATCTGAGCCTACAAGTGCCCTTGTGATCATCTCAACCTCGGCATCAGGACGAGTTGTAGCTTTTCCATCAATCAAATTTGTTTTACATTGAGACAAAATAGCTTTCATGTCTCCTACCTGTGATTTGAATACAGGTGACCAATTGCAGTTAAAAGTTTGCCTAATCATACTATTTCTCATAAAATATTAAGCTTCAGGAGCTATCCATATGCTATCTGGGATAACTTGTTGTTCAACCAAGTTAGCAGTCACAGTCATACCTAATGAGTTATTTAGGATAACTTGTTGTTTAGTCAAGTCAGCAGTCACAATCATAGCTAATGAGTTACCCAGGATAACTTGTTGTTTTGAGACAATTTCCTCCTGAATCTCCACATCAACCTGTAGATCACTCACCACACTTCTGATCTGATTATCAAACACATTTGTATCAATGACTTGTTCCTGATTAATTTGTTTTACCGGAGCTATGACTTTATCCGAAGGAAGTTGTTTAGAAATTTGTATTAGTGATTTGTTCCAGATGAAGTTGCACTTCCAGATCAACTTGTTCAGCTGGATGGCCTTCTTCCTCTGTGTCAATTGTAATAACCGGATCAAATTACATGTCATCCATATGAACTTCATCTTTAACTGAAGACACCCTGCGAAAGATTCCATTTTGAATTAAAGTTAGGTTGAGATGTGAATTGCATTCGAATGGATAACAACCTTACCTATTAGTGGCTTTTAAAGATTGTCCTGCCTTCAACCGTTCAGTTTCTTATCCCACGCGGTTTTCTTGTGAGATAGGCAGTATAGAATGATATGACAAGGTACCGCCAACATACAACAGTTGTCCCTTTTTATGGTCTTGCTAGTTAATTCACCTCCATAACCAATTGCTTCATAAGTCTTGATGTGTACCTAAAATGTGTATTCTGAAACACCTCCTTCATCATTGAATTTTAGATGCTTCCTAATAAATTCATCAGTCACACTAATCTCATGCCTATTAACTTTGGCATCCACTTTATAAACCTTGTTTCTATCAACAGATTTTTATGTCGAGTCCCAAAATTCAGCAATTCTATCCTTGCATATTATAGGACCGACAGTTGAAGAAAAAATAAATGTTGGATATCAGGAGAAAATCGATCATTTCATCAAATGGCTTTGACTTGTCAGACTTTTCGTAGAACCATAGAACCTTATGGTCAGCGACAAATAGTTAGTGGGCTTTGATGCAGCCTTTCCCTTTACTTTGGGTGCCATTTGTGAGTGATTTAGGTGGAAATGGAATATGGTAAGGTTTAGGTTTAAATCGCCTTTGAAGCTGGAAAGAAAATTAGAGGAAAATTATTTCTGGAAAAGGCAGTTTTCAATTAGATATTTATATGGAAGCGGGAGTTCTTCTGGAAATTCCTTTGATCAATAAATTAGCAAATCTATAAATGCAACTCCATCCCTATACGATCTTTGGGTACTCAATCGAGAGTTATACATGTTTGTTTTGTACCAGATACACTAGCAAAGATTATAAAAAAAGGATTGAAGACTTATGGAAAAACCCTATTCAATAATCTTTACTGTGAAACTGTTACCCAAACATATTTAGAGAAAACCCTAAGAATTGAAACAGAGGAACTTATCGGAGTTGTAGGAATGGAGTTATTTGGACAGAGCAATGGAATTTTCCAATTTCACAGCACTCAAGAGGGGGGGGGGGAGTTGTAGGCAGGAGTGAAAAATTTGAAATTGTGGTTGACCCTAATTGCTCCTTATTGACCCTAATTAACCCTAGTTGGTCCGCATTAGTGCTATTTAACCCTAATTGGTCCTAATTGACCCTAGTTCACCCTGATTGACCTAATTGGTCATAATTGACCCTAGTTTATCATTATTGACCCTAATTGGTCCTAATTGACTATAATCGGTCCTGATTAACCCTAAATGGATCAGTTAGGGTCAATCAGGACCAATGAGACTATATTGACCCTAATTGGTCCTAGTTGACTCTAAATGGTTCTCATTGGTGCTAATTGACCTAAATTAACCCTAATTGGTCTCATTTCACCCTAATTGAGCCTAATTGACCGTAGTTGGTCCTTATTGGTCTTAATTGACCATAATTGGTCCTAATTGACTCTAATTTGACCTAATTGACCCTAGTTGGATTAGTTAGGGTCAATCAGGCCCAATGAGACTATAATTGATCCTAATTGGGCCTAATTAACTCTAAATGGTGCTCATTGGTGCTAATTGACCCTAATTAATCCTTATCGGTCCTAATTCACCCTAATTAAGCCTACTTGATCCTAATTGGTCACCATTGATCCTAATTGGTCCTAATTGACTCGAATTGACTCTAATTGACCCTAACTGGATCATTTTGGGTCAATTAGGCCCAATAAGACTATAATTAACCTTAATTGGTTCTAATTAACTCTAATTGGTCCTCATTAGTCCTTGTACGCCCTTATTGAGCCTAGTTGACCCTAATTACTCCTCATTGGTCCTAATTCACCCTAATTGACTCTAATTGGTCCTCATTAACCCTAATTAACCCTAATAAGTCCTAACTGACTCTAAGTGGATCAGGTAGGGTCAGTTAGCCCAATGAGACTCTAATTGACCTAATTTGTCCTAATTGACTCTAAATTGTCCTCATTGGTGCTAATTGACCCTAATGGACTGTAATTAACCCTAATTGATATGAATTGAACCTAAATAACCCTAAATGGTTATTTAGTGTCTAAACTGGTTTGGAATATTGTTACGAGTGAGGAACATGGCTTTAGTGTCTAAACTAGTTTGGAATATTGTTACCAGGAAAGATAACATTTAGGTTGAATGGATCTATGCTCATAGACTGAAAGATAGAAGTTTTTGGGGCTTTCCTGATAAAAGAGACAAGTGTTGGAGTTGGAGAAATATAATGAAATGTAGAAATGTTGTCTGGCCTCATTGCCATTCTCAAATTGGCAATGGGGAAAAGACTTCTGTTTGGTATGATTTGTGGCATCCCCTTAGTCCTCTTTGTGCCTTTATTAGCAGCCGGGAAATAAACAGGGTTGGATAGAGTACTAATGCCAAAGTGAAAGATGTTATTGGGAATGAAGGGTGGGACTGGCCAGAGGAATGGCAAGATAAATTTCCTGGATTATTTGAATTTGAACCTCCTAAACTCATGGATGGAAAGGGTGATAGGGTTGTTTGGAAAGCTAATAATGATAGTTTGGGGGAGTTTTCTACCAAAAGGGCTTTTAATGACCTATGTATTGCTAAACCAGATGTTTCATGGGCTTCTATAGTTTGGTTTAGCCAGAGTATTCCCAGGCATAGCTTTGTTCTTTGGTTGGCTTGTAGAGGCAGGCTGCTTACTCAAGATAGGTTGCAAAGATGGGATAAAGAGAGGAACCTGAAGTGTGTTTTCTGTTCTAACCAATGTGACAGTCATACACATTTGTTTTTTGAGTGTGAATACCCTCAGAGGGTATGGGTTAAGTTGAAAAGAATTGCTTTGCTTGACAATGCTCCTAGTACTTTATTGGGGTGTGCTGAGGTTATTAAATCTTCTACCAAAACCAAGTCTGTTAGAGTTATAATCCAGAGATTGATGCTTGCTGCCACTGTTTACTTTATATGGCAAGAAAGGAATTTAAGAACTTTTCAGAATAAAGAAAGGAGTGTGGAGACACTTTGTATTCAAATTCAAGAAATTGTGAGAATGAAACATTTGGGGTTGAAAATCAGAAAAACTCCTTTAACCATGAGGATGAGTGAAATTTGGGGTTTCAAGGTGTATCAGGAGGTTGGTAACAAAGATGGGCAACATGGTACTACAAAACAATGAGAATTGCTGGGGCAGAGGGGGATTGAGTTTAATGGGGTTAGATCACAGAGAGAGTTACATTGGAGCTATAATCTTTGTCCTTTTTCACATTTGGAGCATTCTAAATACTGAGTGGAGAGGGGACCTTGGGAGGACCTGGTTTGGGAATAAGTACTTCTCTGTGAGTTTTGGGGTTAGGGATGGTTCTTGGTTTGGTATATTATGCACACAACACACCTGTTTCATGCTGAGTGGGGAGTGTAGATATGGTGAGGTAGGTGGGGATGGGTTTTGCTTGGTTTGGGTTCCCAAATATGATGTTGAGGACTTGAAAATACTTTGGGTAGTCATCTGGCAACCTTGGTTGCTTCCCTGTTTCATATCTGTCCTGTTGGTCTATTTTTTGGTTTATTGTTTCAATCTGTTGGTTTTTTGGTTCTCATTGGAGTTAAATACCAATTCTGCTATCTTATATTGGTGGTTAGGTTATGGGTGGCATGTTATATGCACCTGCCTGGGAGACATAAGGATGGATCATACCGGGTCTTATAGGACATTGTTTTCCACCCCAAATTTTTACATTTTTAGACCCATTCACCGGTATGAGAACCCTGTTGGTAACTTCATTGAGTCAGCCTTTTATTTTTTCATCTTTGAGTCTTTGAGTCTTATTACTCCTTTACAAAGGGTTGGGGAGGGAGTGGTGCTTTCTCTGACTTTGGTGTATAGGGTAAAGAACACTGAATTTGGAATTCTATACACCATAGTGTTAATGTCATATGGAAGCACTAGGTGGTGTAAGGAAAACTTGTTTAGACAGGTTTTGGTGCAATGGGCTGAAGGTGTTGGTGCTGGAGGTTATTGCATCTTTTCTCTATTGCCTGTTGTAAACAAAGAGGTTAAAAAGTATTGTGCTACTGAGATGCTGTTTAGTTTTTTGAAGCTGCTGATTATTGATTGTGTCACAGCAATGAGTGCAGCAGTTGCAAGGCTGGGGTTGGGTTGTATGGTGGGTCAAGGCTGTGTGATGTTATGCTCAGTTACCTTTTCTATAGGCACTGTTACTGTCAAAAGGTTATTGGTTACAAAAGGTTATGGAGAGATCTATTTTTTATGGTGTGTTCTATATGAGTTCATTAGAGGCTGGAATTTACTGTGCATACAGGGGCAATTTGGTCATCTGCATGGGTTACTTGCTGCTGCTGATTATATTTGGCCATGGAGTTATAGAAATATTAAGAGGCATAATGACATGGTGCTGTTGGTTGCTAATTCTGAAAGTATTAATGGTATTACTACTAATAGGATCCTGGTGGCTACTAAATCAGCTTGGTACAGGTTCATAATGGTTATGGTCAGCCTAGGATTGTTTAATGATGGTCAGAGGCTGTTGCTGGTTATTTCTATTTGGTCACAAATGTCTTGGCTGTCCTTGGGCCTTTTAAAAATGAAGGGAAGCTGGTCTATTACTTTCTGCAAAATACTATGCATAGTCCCCTTATAGTTGGTATGATATTAGGGAAGTTGCTAAAAGAATTAAGGTGCTCAGAGGTTATATGGTTGCATTTTCTGACCCATTTTCCCATGTGGATTCTATGTCCTGGAAGCTTACTAATGATTGTCCTTTAGAATGGTGGAGATGGACGTGGGGTGACATAACATTGATTTCCGATGTATTTCAAATTTATATGACAGTTGGTTTTTGGATTAGGGGCCATGCAAATAAGTTTCTTGCGACTGCTGATAAGGAATGCAGAATTGGTAAAAGTGAGGATTTGGGTGCTATTTTTAATGGATCATATGTTTTGGCTGATTGGTTTTGCGAGGTGTATCGATTGGATATGAGCTTCTTCACAACTAAGGATGATTATGGCAGTTGTCGATATTGATGGCAGTAGGAGTGCATTTGATATCCCACGCTTTTTCTCCATTCATATTGAGGAGTATTATTTTTTTATTGTTATGGGCCATGTCTTGGTTCCAATTTGTATTGTTGGTTTGTCTAGCTTTTGGCTGTTTTGGGCTGGGCTTCAATGCCTTAACCCATGGCCTGATTAGTGTGTTGGTTTTTGGGTTTGGCCTTCCCGTTGGTTGTTTCGGGTTGGCTGTTGGTTTGTGACTCTATTTTTTTGTTCATTTCTAATAAATTTTATCGGGGCACTGCCTCTTTCCAAAAAAAAAATAACCCTAAATGGTCCTAACTGACCCTAATTCACCCTAATTCACCCTAATTGAGCCTAATTAACCCTAACTAGTCCTCATTGACCCTAATTGGTTCTTATTGATCATAAATGGACCTCGATGATACTAATTGACCCTTGTTAGTGCAATACATGTGTGTCGTGTGTCTATCAAAGTTAGTTTTGTTAGTTAGTTTGGATAAAATTATTAATCCTAAGTGATAGGGTAGAAAATATCATATAGTGATACTTGTGGGTTTGGAATGGAGTATGTGAATGTGAGATGATATCTCACATTTGAGACCTTAACATTTGAAGTCAGCCCCATGAAAGTTATATCCATCGAGTGAAGTTCCTATTGATCGCCGAATGAAGAACCATTGAATGAAAAGAGGTGACCGGATCATGTTGTCTATAAATACTAAGATTCATTCGGTTCATATCAACAATTAAACAATAAAGAGCTCTTTTATTCGGCGGTTTCTTTGTGAATCCAATTCATACGCAGGAGTTTTTGTTTATGATTTTCTGAGAGTTCTGTGTATAGATCATTGACTAGGATCATTCAACGAAGTTCATTACATGTAATAACTTGATCTAATTGAGGTATAAACCAAGTTTTATTTACATTCTTCTTGTTTATTCGGTGGCACTTTTCGGTTCAAATTCAGTGTAGAAATCACTAGATCAGGGAAAATCGGAATTACAATTGGTATTAGAGCAATCGAGGCGTGATTCTACACCATTTCCAGATCGAAGTATGTGTCAATTTTATAAAACTTGTTCGAGTTTGACTTTTTCGAAGTCAAACTATTAAGTTTGATCCTGAAATTGAGTCTCAATTCAAGTTTGTTTGTGTTGCTTCTTGATTCCAGTCATTTTAGTATATCAACACGAACCTATAGCAAGTCTCATATCTAATTTTGGTTCACATTTGTTCGAATTCAAGTTTTTACAGGAAACTTATGTGTTCTTCAAGCTCATCAATGGTTAATTCGCAATTTCTTATTGTTTTTGATCAAATATGATATCTATATGTTCGGAATTAAAGCCCGAATTCATTGGTGAAATCAGATTTTACTTTCTTCAAAGACTGTGATCGAATTTTGAGTTTGTTCATCATTTTTTTTTCTTTAAAAAAATCGCAGCTTTTTTTTCTACTTATTCATCATCCTAATGCAATTAAAACCTATCATCAGTGGTGCTAATTTGAATCCTCTCGTTATCACAAATCTAACACAACTTACAGGTCAATTTTTCGTTAAGAATTGATGAAGATATCATGGATGAAAAAATGATGGTGATGAAGATAAAAATACCGAATGAAGCTAGCTGTGAAATTCATCGACTAAATGTCTGGACCGATTTCACATCAAGAATCTCGACGTTGAGCAAGAACGAAGATGAGACGAGGAGCCGGGATGATGAGAATCTAAGAACATCTATAACAAGAAAAAAAAATTAAACGATTCATTGATTATTGTTGAATGATTACAACGAACCGAAAGATTACAAACTCGTCATAGGAAATCCATGGTCACAATGGGTTGAGCTCAAACCCAATGTGAGACTCTCTCTCTAGAAAATGATAGCTCACATCTCTCTAGATCATCCTTATTCTTTCTTATTCTCTCTTCTTATTCTTCTTTCTCAAATGAAGCTATCACCCCTATATATAGAGAGCCCATGTGCCCACTAACTAGTAAAACACAAAAATAATGAGCAAAATAATATGAAGCTTGACTCGCTCGAATCGATCTTCCGTTGACTTTTACATTGACCGTCGACTCGAACAGTTGACTTCTCAAGAAAACGTCTTCGGTCCAAACTTGCAAGCCTCGATCATCACAACCCGCGTCTCTGAATCAAATCACAATGGATTCTTCAACCGAATTATTCGAGAATAGATTTGATGGCGTCAGTCACACTTATTATTAGTTCCAACACTAAATGAAGTGAAGATCAAGAGGAGATTGACTATTTTGTCATCTTTTGGATAATTTTTTAATTTTAGCCCTTTAGTTTTTAAAAAAATACTACAAAAGTTACACAAGTTTTTTTTTTCAAAGGAAAACCAAAAATGCTACAAACAGTTTCATAACTTTCTTTTATTAAAAAAAAACTCTAAATTTCTTTTTCCTTAAAAAAGATCACATAATAATTTTATAAAACTACACTAATTTTTTTTAATAAATTTAACACAAGGTTTGCATTCGTTGGATTGATTCGTGAACGCAAAATCTTTTTGTGTTTGTATAACTAACAAAAACACATTTTGTTTGTTTTGTTTATACCTTGTTACTTTTCATTGCTTAGTTTCTTTTCTTAAACAAGAAAAAAGCTATAAACATTTTGTTTTTCAAAATTATTTCTTAAAAGAAACTACTAAAATTTTACAAAAATATAAAATAAAACATCAAAAACAATTTTTCAAGAGATCTTAAGTGCAATGTTAAAGGATATTTTGGAAGGCTCTGGATCTTTTATCAAGAAGTTTTGAGATTCTTCATCCGGAAGTTTGTTTTTCATTCGGAAAGTGTCTTCTTTTACTCGGTAAAATGGAATTTCTACAATTTTTCAAGATGAGCGATTTCTATGCATTTTCTACCATTGAAAACTCAATTTAAGCATGTTGAATTTCGATAAAGACATTGATACAAGTCAGGAAATACCCAAGGTATTGAAATTAGAAGATTATCATCATTGGATTAAATGATTCGAAGCTTACATTGATACAACTGATGTCGATTTGTGGATCGGAATCAAAGATGATTTTTAGCATCCGACGGATGACGGTACTCCAAAAGCTCAAAAAGATATTGATGATGCTGAAAGGAGATATTTTTAAAGGGAAAAAAAAAGCAAATGGTATTCTTACAATGGCATTACCAACTGAATTATTGCATCAATTCATGTCATGCAAAACATCAAAAACATTGTATGATGATTTGTCAGCAAGATGTGAAGGAAATGATCAGTACAAGAAAAGCAAAAGAAAGGTGTTTAACAAAGAATTCAATATTTTCCAGCATTAGCCTGATGAAAACATTGTTGCTTAGTTTCAAGGTTTGCACACTTGATGAGTGAAATGGGTGTAGTGAAAATTAAGAAAACTGAAGAGGAAATGAAGGAGAAGATTCTGGAAGCTTTACCAAGCAAGTTTGAAAATATGTTGTGATTCTTACGCATGATAAAGAAGTTTCAACTCTAGCATTTCATGAGCCGACGAGAAAATTACAAGCTAGAGAGCTCGTAATGTCAACTACAAACAAAGTTCCAGCTCAAGTTTAGAATCCAAAATTGTATTATGGTCAAAATTCTGCAACAATGAATGCTAAATCAAAACCAAATGTCAGTTGTACACCGCCAACATCTTTCTTCGCTGGTAACGGGTCTGGTTTTTAATATTCTTCTCAAGGTTATTCAGATGGTTGTAACTTCAACATTCTAGTTCAAGCAAGTCAAAACTCATTTCTTGCAAAGACAGCAGAAGATTACATAGCTTTGATCTCAGCTTTGATATCATCATACTTTGGTGTTATAACCGGCAGTGTGAGTACTGCTGAATTAGTCAAAGAGGATTATGATCAAATAGATCCAAATAATTTGGAGGAAATGGATCTAAATTGGCAGTATGCAATGTTTGTTAGAAGAGTGAAGAAGTTTTTGCAACGAAAAGAAAGAAAAAGTTTGAATTCTGGAGGTAAAATAGGATTGTATAAATTCAAGGTGAAATGTTACAATGTTTAATTTTGGACACTTTGCTTGGGAATGCAAACAATACAAAGGTGGTCGATCAGGTGTTAGTAACAATGATCATAATCCTAAGACTTCAAATAATAACAATCAATCCTCATAAAATTAGCACCGAAAGCTTTGGCCGTACAAAGTGATGACAGTTATGATTGGAGCACAATATTTCCTGAATCATCAGCGTTTGTGGATACAGTTGCAAAGCTTGATGAGTGTCTAAAAGATTCTGATTCTGACATAAGAAGTTATGAATCACTTTGTGACTGTTGTACGAAGAAAGACAAAACTCTTGATCAGTTGGTTAAAGAGCGTGATTTGTTGAAAGAAGAGTTGGAAGTGTTCCACTTTATATCAGTTCGGATCTAGAACAGTCACTCCGGATCTGTAATCGTCACGAAGTGTGACTTCGGGTGAATAACTGCCACAAAATATCACTTCATATCAGTTCGGATCACTTTTTTTTAGTTCAGATCACTTCGCAGTTCAGTTCGGATCACTCTGTGAGAAGTTTAGTTCGTATCACTTCGTATTCAATTCGTACGAGTTCGTGTCACTTCGTATAGTGACATTTCGCATCTAGTTCGGACTAGTTCGGATCATTTAGTATTACTCAATTTGTAATTCAGTCCGGGTGACATCGCATCCAGATCGGGTGACTTCGCATCAGTTCGTATTACTTCGTTAACAAAGAAAATGGTTGATTATCAAGCACTAGCTGCAATGCAAACGTCGATGCAAACAGCGATGCAAAGTTTACTGAATTATGATAATGAAATTGGAACAAGTCAGAAAGTTCCCAAATTACTCAAGTTGGAAGATTATCATAGTTGGGTTAAACGATTTAAAGCCTATATTAGAACGAATGATGTAGATATCTGGTTATAATATACTGATCAATATGTGTATCTAACAAATGGAAATGCAAGACCAATTTTACAGAAAAGTTTGACATCTGATCAAAAGAAAGCATATCAAGCTGAACAAAATGCTTTTGGAACTTAGACGATGGCATTACCCAAGGAATTATTACATCAGTTTTCTGCTTACGATCAATGTTGCAGAAATCACGATTAAGCGGTGATTAATCAGCGATTTATCGCTTGGCGGTCCCCCACCGTCTATGATTAATGGTTTAACGGTCAGTTGGTCAACGACGGTTAACATTGGTCCTTGGCGGCCTTGACGGTTAGCCAATGTTTTTAATTAAGTAAATAAAAACTTAATAAATTGTAGATTTTGACTTAAATGTGTTTGTTTTTTGGGATTATTAAACGTATTCAACTTTATTATTGTAGCTTTTGACTTAAATGTTTATATAAGTACTAGTTTATTTCCTTTTAAGGTTATTTTATTTACTTATTAACTATACTAGGATATTGCCATGTTGCAATATGTACATATATATATAGATATATATATATATATATATATATATATATATAGGGGAAAGTTATTATACAAAGGACGGTTTGCGTGCGAAGCGTGCGAAGGGATATCATCCGTTCATCTGCGTGTTTTTTTCTATCTGACGGCGCTAAATTGTTTCCCATCTTTAGCGTTATTTTAGACGCTTAATTAAATAAAAAAAGACACGGAGTCTTTAAAAGGGGTATTAACGTCTTTTTACCTTTAAATAAAAGACGCATAGACAACTTTAAATACACATCAACAAAAAACACGCATACCTCAACCTTTTACATAAAATAACGCATACGTTCACCGTTTTCACGCAACTGAATAAAAACCACCAAGCTGAACATAATTTAATTACGCATCAACAAAAAAACACGCATACCTCCAAACTTTTATACACAAATCACGCATATGCTCAACTTTTTCACGCAATTTTAATAAACCACTAAACGAATAATAATTTAAACACAAACATTAATAATACGTCATAATCACGCATTTACTCATTTATCACCGTAAAAATCAATGACTAACATCGGAACAACAATATAACGCATGTTCATTATGATAATAACGCAAACATAAAAAATAAAATCATTCTTCATTAAAAACCAACTTCATAAAGAAAAAAAGACAACATCATCTAAATTACATCAAAAAGATCTAGACAAAGGAAGCAAGAAAATCCATCTTCAAATCAACAAAAACTTTAATCAGCTGCATGATCTTCCAAATAGCGTGAACCTGGTCCTCATCAGCTATAGCTAGGTCAGCCAAAAACAAAACAGAAATATCACGCAATGACGAAGAAGGCATAACAAGCAACTCATCCATGATTTTGTCACGATCAGCAACACCAGCTCTTAAAACATTCAGGTGTTGCTTCAGAACATCGCTAAAAAGAACATCCTTATTGAAATGCTTCATAACTTGATCACGCACTTTCTGCTTCAGTATATCAGAAGAAGGTGGTGTCGTTGATGACGATGACGAAGAGGCCATCTTCAGAGAATGTATTATTCTATATTTCACTCAACTCAAAAACAAAAACTGTAAAATAACACAAATCCACTATATAAAGAGGTAGAAAACCCTAAATTTAAAATCGGACGGTCTAGAATGAAAACATTAAAATTATTTTAAAAATATATATTTAAAATAATAATAAAATAATGAATCGGGTATATAAACAGACAAATGAAAAGGTAAACCCTAAAACCACCATTTCTATACTGTAAACACAAAAAACCATCAAAACACAAAACGATGGCTTCTTCCTCATCTCCATCACGAGCAAAGAAGAACGTGAAGGATCTTCTTAAAAACAAAATTGAAGATGAAAAGCTAATGGATCAACTATCAAGGAACTCCTTAGGGATGCTAACAATCCTGACTTCAAATAACGTCAGGGATGATATGAACCTCATTAGCGAGTTCATTCCATACGATACAACAGACTTCATTGACAATGTTGCTGCCTACATATCTGAACAAATTAGGCTGGACACTGAGATAGCTGAGAAGGTCAAGGAACTGCTGCATCAAACATTGGAAAAAACAAACGCAAGCAAAAGGGATTGAAAGGGATCGACAATTTCTAGTGTAATGCATGTTTAGTTTCCATTTTCTTTATTTTCAAAAAATGTAATGTTTACATTCTAATGAAAATATATCGATCACCCTTGACTTTCAAAAAACAAGTCCTGTTGAAAAATACGCAAAAACCATAAACAAAACATGCAAAAATTCTCTAAAAAAACAAAACATAAAAAACTAAAAGTATAATGCAACTATTATCACAATTACGCATTTGTTATTACGCATGCGGTAAACAAAAACGCAAGTTATAAAAAAAGGATAATTGAATATTCACTATCATTAAAAAAATAACGCATGTTATTTACAGAATTACGCAACTGAAAAAACCATGTTATTTACAAAATAACGCAACTGCATCTACTGTTCACCATCCTCATCGGCTGAACCAACTTTTTTACTTTTACATGTCCTTCTATCATGGCCAGGGAGCCCACAAACCAAGCACTTCCTGCTCCTTTTACCAGTGCGGCTACTCGCTTGTTCCTTCTTTGATTTAATTCTTTTATGAGAGCCACGTACTTTGTTTTTAATACCACCAGGAAGTTTTGTGCTTCCATCAACAGGCTGATCGGTTCTTAAAATCTTAGCAAACCTATCTCTGCGATTTTTAGGAACAACTGGTCGATTCTCTTCATCAACCTTCTTTTCCATTTCTTTCATTTGATCTGTTACAGAGCACAAGGCCTCAAGGTCTGGAGATAGGCGATTAATTATATATTCATAGGAAGACATAATATCATGCAAAACCTTGTCTACTTCATGAGCATTAGAAAAATTAACATCACTGCTCAGGGGCATAGCTTTTTTTCCTTTATTAGGTGCAGCTTCCTTGGTCCAACGCTTCATGATGTACTTTTGGGGGATGTCAAGTACCTCAAACATCGTCAATACATAAAACACATGAGAGCACAACAACCCATAACGCTCAAACCATTTACAGCTACAGGTACATGTAATATCACCATCAATCCTTGTAAAGTCAACCTAAAAAAATGAAAAAAGGACAACACATAAACACGCATAAAAACAACGCAAGCATATATTACAAATCACGCAAAGCTATAGTACTTACTTCCAGCAAACCAGGGCCAACTACAGCATGATCTTTAATAGAAACCTTTGCAGTATTATCACCAGTTACGGTATTCATGCCAAAACAGTTCTTGGTACTGCAATGTATCTCATTTTAGAAATCATTAAACAAAGACCTCGTGTATATGCGTGCAGCTTGTTCCTCAATTGCAAATTCAGTCCACAGGTCGGGAAAAGTGTATCTGGAGTCATGATCATTCTTCTTATGGGTGTGTCTTTGAATCTCAAGTGAAGCTTCATAATGGTTAAAAAATTCCAAAAGCGTCATTTTGGAATTTGTAACCTGACAAAACAAAAATGATTCTCACTCTCTGATCTAGAGGTCGTGCGCATGAGACCAGACATCCACTCATCTCAAAAATACGCAGGAATCCACATTACTCTCATCTCAAACATCTCATATAACCACTTGTTAGATGCCAGGTCATAATCATTAATATTTTTTTGCCACTCCGCATCAAAAAATTCAGGATCAATAGAATCCGTCCACACAATGCTACACATTGCCTCTTTAAACTCGTCATTATTACACAACGTAGGCAACCTTCAAAAAAAGACATAAAAAAACGCAACACATAAAAATGTAAACACGCATGGACAAAATATTAAATCACGCAACCATTAAAATTAATTACGCATGACATTATAAAATCACATCAAAACTAAAAAAAATACGCAAAAAATGAAACCTTATCAGCAACTTTCTTCATTATGTGCCACATGCATAGTCTATGACGACACTGGTCAAAAACATTTTCAATTGCAATCTTCATCGCAGGGTCTTGGTGTGTAACTACAACCTTGGGTTGACATTAAAAAGACTTCAAAAACTTCTCAAGAAGCCACATGTGTGACTCCATTGTTTCAGATGACAACAGACCAGCACCAAAAGAAACATTACTAAAATGGTTATCAATTCAGTGAAAGGAACAAAAACCATCTTGTACCTATAATAAAAAAACATAATATCATATTCAACTTATCATGCATTTGATTAATTATAATCACGCATAATATAATAATAATAATGCATGCAATAAACATTATCGCGCAAGTGATAATGAATACAAACCATACTTGTTTGTGTTGAAGGTTGCATCAAAAGAAACAATCTCTCAAAATGCTTGATAGTTGGCCTTGCATTCACCATCAGCCGAGAACATTGCAGTAAGTTTCCCTTCGTCTTCAACCGTGTACTCAAATGAATAATCAGGAAGGAAATCTTTCTTGTTCAGCATCCTTCTAACAACAATCTCAGCATCATACTCACCAATATAGCAGTTCAGGTCCCTTTTAAAGTTCTTACATTCGACCACAGTCGCTCCAACTTTCTCAAAACCTCCATATGTTGTCCTCATCACATTAAACGCTTTAACAAGACCAAGGTTAACAAAAGATAATTCATAAATCTGAGATTCCAGAACTCTTGTCAGATGCCTGTTTGAGCGAAGAAAATGCATGTCTTCTTGACCCACAAGGTAGTGGTTGTGCCCCTCCACAAATTTATACACTTTGTAAGATCTCCCATCGCTCGAAGTATACACAATATGTGCATTGCAACCAGTACGGGTAGAATACTTCTTCCTAGGCTTTACTTTCTTCTTACCCTTTCCAGATACACTACTAGAATCATACTTCTTGAACGGTTTGTTACCTTCTTTGGAACAAAGAAAATGCTTCCCCTTAACGATACCACCAAACTCATATTGTGATCATATCCTAACTGTAAATCTAGATTGTTTGGCATACTCATAGTAGAATGCCTCAGCTTCATCCAAAGAAGTAAATATCATGCCCTCTTCAGGTTTAACTGACATCGGAACGGATGGAATGTAACATTATTCACTTCTCAATTCTGTAAATAACGCAAACACATAATAGATAATCACGTAAACAATATTCATCAAAACACGCAAGTGTATTTTGGTAATCACGCAACAATATAATAAAAACAAAATAACGCAACCTATGAATATTAATAACGCAAACTATTTATTTAAGCAACTTTGCAATAAAACAAAATAAAATAATAACGTAATTTAATTAACAGAAACGAATGCAAAAACATACATACGATACAAAATAACGTAAAAACTAAACTAACTTCAAATAAACTAGATCTATTAAACAACTACACCAGTTAAACATGCATTGTAACGATTACAAACATGCAAACAATAACTAATCTAAAAATCACGAGAAAATAACTTCAAAACGACTTCGATCAAAATCAAATCACGTAAACCAGCTTCGAGCATCATTACAATAGGATTTCGCATAAAAATAACTTTAAAACCGACTTCGATCAAAATCAAGTCACGTAAACCAGATTCTTACATCATTATAACATAATTATATACAAATAACTATACAATAAAAAAATAAAAAACTAAGATACGAAAATACAAATCATACCAAACGGACGTTGTTCATATTCAGGTTTCATGATCCCTTAGAAAACGCAAAAATAAAACTATCGCAAATTTTAAATGTCGTTTACGAGATTTGAATCTCTTAATGAATTAATATATATCGCAAAGGATATTCTACGTAGATATATGAGGAATATAATTGAATCCGGATAATTAGCGCGCTTAAAATCACGCATGAATATCTTTTAAAACATGTAAAATAACGGAAAAGCCCATCCGCGTAAAACTTATAACATTCCACGTGTCTGCCTCTCCTTCCTTCGCACGCTTCGCACGGAAATATCCCTTTGTATTTGAACTTTCACATTTATATATATATATATATATATATATAGGGCGTCATAAAATACACGTCAAGGAAGCCCTCAACATAAAGAGAGATGACACACATTTTTGCACGTCAAGAATGTAAAAAAATATTTAAAAAAAATATCTTTAATAGAATCATTAATTTCCACATTTAATAGAAATTAACCTCATAATAAAAACTAAAACACACTTATACAAAACAATGCATTTCATATATATATAACAACATTGCAAAGTTAACATGAGTTTACAAATGGATTTGGTATGCTAACAATAAACATATAATAATAATCCGATGTGTGTGATCTCATTTATAAAAACTCAACAACAAAACTAAAATATAACTAGTTCTTAGTATAGTTTACAGCAGATGCAGAAGCAGCCAGCAGCCAGCAGTCTGCTCTCCCTTCTTCATTGTTGCAACCTGAACCATTTCGTTTAATAAGAAAGCCTATTAATGCAATACTCTAAAATATTTTATTATCAAAGGAATGATTTTACCTTTAAAAAATAGGTCTATTACATCCTTCTAACATCGAAAATGGTGCCTAGATATATTTAATAATTACAAAGATTTTACCTGGGAGATTGGCATCTTTGTTCTCACGATTCAATTAGTCGACACTCTTTCAGGTTCCATACGGCTGAATGTCACTGGAATATTTATGACCTTGACCGTAAGCAAGTGTAAGTGAAATGTGGTTGATTGATTAGGAAGTAATCCAGCGGCACCCTATGGGATCTCTTCTGGGTTCCTAAGAGTTCAAAGAAACAAAAACTTAGATTAAATGAAGGAAAAAAAGTCCAACAGATGATTCTAAGTGCTCACACGATTTTACTTGAAGCCAAAAACATTGACATGCTTCTCACTAAAGAGAAGGGTTTTCTCATCCGTGACCTTAAGTTCATGGTGCTTCCAATGGCCATGAACACTGTTATACTTGAACATGTATGGCATGCAACAAAATAAATGAGTTAATGATTTCATGTGGATAAAACCGAACAACTGCATCTTAATTGGTCACAAATAAACTCGTATGGAAGTTACTATGATGATCTGACAAAGTGGCATTCAAGTAACATAATCAGATTGACTATTTGGACTGTTTGGACTCCTTTATAAAAAAATCCACTGTTTAGCTAGACTATTTGGACTGTTTCCATACACAATCTTATAGAAAATAGCCAAATCTTATACACAATAAGGAGTTTGTTCATGTGAAATTTTAATGTTGTTTTTGCTGCTATTATATGTAGTTTTAATGTTGGTTTATTTGTGATACTCTTAGATGTGTTCTGTATCAGAAAAATATTATTTAATTTTTTTTCATAACCTCAAATCTCCTCAATAGAACCCTTTCTCTTTATACCTTAGATTAGAACAAAAAAATAAGAGTAGGAGGTTTGTGAAAGATGAGATTATGAGCAGCATTAGAAGAAAAATTATGTAGGTCCAAGAGTAAAAATTCATACTAGTAGTATATGTAGTAGGCAAATGCACAACAATTGGAAGAAAAATATCTCATATAACAAGAGCAGTAGCACACTTTAACAAGAGCAGTAGCACACATATAACAAGAGCAGTAACAACAACATAATACATCTCAGATTATCTCATATAATAAGAGCAGTAGCAAAGGCTAACCTTAAAAGGGCTGTACTTCTGTTATGTTCTCTTCATACATATATCACTTTGTCTAAAACTAAAAAAAATAGAAGATGGCACAAAACAATTACATTCAAACGGCAAAACATGATGCCAGTTTGTTTTCAACTCTGAAATTTTGGCACAAAAACCTCAATCACCGTATGTTATGACATAAAATAAAAGGGCTAAATAGTTTTACGGTCAAACTGTAAACCTGCCACGTTGACCCAAACCTTACAAGTTTAAATATTTACAAAACTGGCTAAACATGTAGCTTTTACCCTAACTAAACTTAAACTAGTGAATTTTGTGTCAAAGATTGTGGTGTGTTTTCATCATTTAATGTCGAGCAAGAAATTAACACCATTCGTATATTTAATAATTAACCTAATAATGTCCACTAGGGAACAACAGCTCAACTCATGAAGGGTTTTTGGTATTGTCAAGGTTGGAGGCAGAGTAGTTACTAAAATCAAACCTGCTTTATTTTTAGTATGCTCTCCTGTAGGTGGTGAATATCATGAAGTTGTGCAGAAAGGGAATCTTTAAAGATGATTCTAATTCTTCAAGGACAGTGGATAAGCAACTTAGCCTCACTCTAAACTTGAGAAGCACACCTGTCGTTTCCTTCATTTCCTCAACATTAAGATCATCTTTAAAACATCAAATAAAATTCCCTTAATTCTATAACAAAAGTTAAAAACAAATAAGGATACAAAATTTACATGTGATGTATTTAGAAATGGATGTTTTTGAACTTCAAGTTACATAATGGGATACTAATTACTACATAAGGAGGTGACCTGATTAATAAAAAAATGCATTCATTTAAACTGTCCAGTAACTTTTTAATATACAAATCTAGGCCAATTTATGATAACATAGATGACTTTTGTGGATACTATAGTTATTAATATACAAATCTAGGCCAATTTTTATGTCGGTGTAAGAGGATCTTGTCAGAATTTGCCACCCCTAACTGAGATTTATAAAATACAAAAACAAGGTAGATTATTGCTACAAAAACCATTACACAAATCATATTTCTCTAAAAGTTTATCTATTAAAAAATCTAAGCACGAGAGCTGTTGCATATTAGTGGTTTATTCTTGATAATCATTTATCAACTTTGCATCCAAACTAACAACAATACCTTATCATAGATGTAGGAGGAGTAGCACAACAAATAAGAAATCATTGTATCTAAATAAAGTTCTCTACTCATCAACAAAGATAAGATTGCTGTTAAATATAATCCCTAAAAAGAACCTAGTACATCCCAGCTAATTAAAAAGGCAAGATGCAACTTACAATTGTATTTTGTATCATGACCAACAACACCATCATTAGCATCAACCAGAATGCACCTGCACACAAGTCCAACATCAACAAACCACAGGCACATATATCAAAACAAACAATATTCCAACTTCATCTGTTGACCAATTTTGACTAGACACATAACTTTATAAGAAATCGATCAAAACTTAGGCAATTAGAATGCAATTTTGTTGTACAATAATATCAATAAAAAAGGGGGGAAATAAGGAATGGATAAGGAACTAACTCATCTTCAAACATAAGACACCGCTGAACAGCGTCCATGATGGAATCGGCGTCGGCAGTGAGTGGCGGCGACGTTACCAGCGAAGAAAAGGAAGACGAAACGCTGGTGGTGAAAGACAGGTGCGGTGAGCGAGATTTGAAAGAGACGAACTACGGGGGAGATGAAGTTCAAGATGGTGAAAGGGGATGAGATTTGAATCTTATCATCATACCTTTTGGAAATAAGACCAGCCTCAATACACTCGTAAAACGGGCAACGAGAGAGTCTATTCCCGGTTTTTGGTATGGGAAATTTGCAGATTGGACAACATCACAACGTGGATTTCATTCTTCACATAAAGAGGCAAGACCACACGAAGTCAACACACTTTGACCACATCGACCATAGCTTCTTAAGTCTCTTGTTGCCCAACAACGCTCGAGTTTAGCTTAGTATAAGGAATCTTCAGATTGCTGCTGTTTTGCTACTGTTTTGATGTTGTTTTGCTGCTGTTTGGCACCATAACAGGGCAGCCCCTATTGCTGTGAAGGGGTTGTTTGCCACATAGTGCATCGTATAAGAAAAACAATTCTGCAGAAGAGAAATGAAGTGGCTACAATGAGTTCCTTCTACGTTACCTGCTGATAAATCTGCAGGCCCTTGGTTTAAAGTACAAGCAAAGTCGATGTTTTGCACTTCAAAAAATTCATGGCTAACTTCACTCAATTTATGATTTTCATCACTTGAAATCTGATTTATGAAAATAAGAAACATATTAGTTCTGGATAATGATTAAAACCAAATAATAGAGGAAACTGAAGTAAGAAACGATGAATACTCATAAAAAATGTCAAGGCGAGATTCTGACTTTGACATCATTTTTAGGTCATCAGCTTCAAGGAACAAATTTCCATCAAATATCAAGTCACCTGTAGAGGCATCAAATGGTGACAATGGAAGGACTGAGATTATGATATTGAGCTAATCTCAATCAGATTACACAAATGATAGCACCATTAGATTCAGAGCTGAAAACCGAGAAAAATGATAGCTAATTTGAGATGTAACTGTAGAGTTTGAGAATTTCGAATTATGAACAGATGATGAAGTGAATGAAGATGACGAACCAGAATCATAAACTCACTCTAATATGTATCAAAATTGAAATTAAACCTAGGAGTGTAATCGAATAGTTAAACCAAATCTAATGGAAACAATAACAACACTCAATCAATCGGAGATAACTACAAACCTGGAAATCATTGGCAGCCGTGAACACGGCGAAGACGAAGTCGAGGCAGCGCTGAACTAACCAATTCGGTGCGAGGTTTCCCTTTTAGCTTAACAGATTCAAGAAAGGGAAACCTCCGTCGTAGTTGTTTAGGTGTGGTCGTGTACCAATTCAATTAAGTGCGAGAGAAGAAGAAGCGGAGAGGGAGCAGGTGAGTGGTGATATGTAAAACGAGAGAAGAATGATACCTAATTAGGGCAGCGGTGATGGGAATCATAAGGTGGAGGATTCCGTCGACGGCGGCGTGGATGAAGTCGTTGCAGGGGATCGGTTGAGAGGCGGCCGACACAGAGATTTCCGTCGGAGGTCACACTCTCCGGTGGACGAGTTTTTTTGGCGAGAGCGGGGAAATTTTTTGGAGGAGCAAGAGGGATTTGAGGGATTTGGGAAAACTTTTTGGAGGCGGCTGAATATTAGGGCAAAAAAATTGGGGAATTGTTTTGGCGGGAAAAAATTAAAAAACGACAAGGAGTTCTTGACGCGCAATCCTGAAGTGTCCTCCGTGTTTTCTTTTTTTAAAAATGACAGAAACTTATGACGCATATTTTTGCACGTCATCGTTCGCGCGTCAAGGAAAGCCCTTTTTATAGTAGTGGTAATGATCAATACAAGAAAAGTCGTCATAAAGTTTTAAAGAAAGAAGTTGATAATTTCAAGCATTACCAAAACGAGACCATTCCAAATCTGATTACAAGGTTTTCATATCTGATGAGTGAAATGGTTTTGGTAAACATCAAAAAGGAAGATGCTGATTTGAAAAAAAATTGTTGGAGGCATTACTCGAAAAGTGGAAAATTAAGTCATGATGATTACTCATGATAAAGAATATTGGTGTTTTTCGTTTAATAATTTGGTTGAGATAATAAATGCAAGGGATATGGAATTGACTGTGAACAAGTCATTGCCTGCATAAATTCAGAACCCTGCTGTGTATCATGGAGAGAATGATTCAACTACTCATGCTGGGAAGTCAAGTGTATTTACTCAAGCACTTCCTACAGCATTTGTTTCCGGTAAAACTGATAATTCTGATTATTCTTTTGGTTGTACTATTTCAATTCCAAGTTCATCATCACATTATGCCTTGTCGGTTAAAACAACTGAGGATTATATGGCATTGATGTCTTCATTGGTATCTTCATATTTCGGTGTTATTATTGGTTTAGTGAGTAATGCAGAATTGACAGAAGAAGATTATGACCAGATTGATTATGATCATCTGGAAGAAATGGATTTGAATTGGCGGTATGCTATGTTAGTCAGAAGAATAAACAAATTCTTTAATAGAACCGGAAAGAAGAGATTGAATCAAGATGGCAAGATTTGATTAGACAAGTCTAAGGTGAAATGTTTCAAATGTTCTTTGTATGGACATTTTGGTCGTGAATGTCCAAAGGCAACTGATAACAAGTCTAATTTTGGTCAACTTGCTCATTTGATTTAGGGTTCAACAAGTAATTCTAATCAAGAGCAAAACGCATTTATTTCTCATGCTGGAAAGTTGGAGGAGATATTTTGACATCCAAATGAATATGCATGGAATGCAGATCATGAGTTTAGAAGGAATGTCCATCGTAATATTTATATTAATGAGATTCATAATACGTATAACGAAGCGGTTGCTTTGATGACCCATCATTAGAGTGATAGTATTCTGACTGATTCTGACACAAGTTCGAGAGTAACAACGATTGAAGAGGTTCAGGAAAATGTGACTGAAAGTCAAAAGGAGGAAAATATTAAATGTTATGAATGTGTTCTGTTACGCAACAATAATGCAAGTTTAAAAATAAGTATCAAGTTATTGACTGAAGAAGTTGTTGTGCTAAAACAAGAGTTGGAAAGTTTTCAAAAACAGTGTTATGAGTCGACTCCACTCAATGAGAATTTGTGAAAGAAAAGAATGAGTCGATTGAAGAATGTGAGAAGGAGAAGGCTGAAGCTAAGGAAGCTGCTGAAGACTTTGAAGCGTTATTTCAAAAAACTTATCCACTTCAACAAAAATATGAAAGAGTCAATGATATTGCGGTTGAAGCAGCTGATAAAGTGATATTCTTCAAGATGAAGTTGAAAAGTTAAGAGTTGAAAATATTAACTTTCATGACAAAATTTGGAAGTTTTGACAAAGGATATTGATATTTTTAAGAAGAAATGGGAAAATGTCAGAGAAGAGCTTTTTGCTGAATGTGATTTGAGAAGGCAGAATAAATACGAATATAATGAATTTCTGAAGAATTAATTGGTTCTCAAAAAGAGTTGTTTGCTGCTCAACAACAAATTTCTGAATAGAAGTTGGAGATTTTGGATTTGCAAAGACAAATTAAAAATTGCAATTTATCCCCAACGTTTCCGAATTATCTGTACAAGAAGGAAAGAGTTAAAGAAAGTGCAAGGGAAGATGATCGTTATAAAGTTCCTGCACCAGTGGATATGTCTAAATTTTCTTCTGCTCCTCTTGATCCGAAGGCAGAAATAGCTGATTATTCTAAATTTGCAATTCCTGTGTTTGAAAAGAACAAAAAGCAAAGTAAGTCTGGGAAGAAGAAAGAGAAGGTTAATGAAGGTCCAAAGTTTACATCTGATTCATCTTTGTTAGAAAATGAGGTTATTTTTTACAAGCGTTTGTCTCATACTTCTGTTGGTATATCATCTGAAGCTGAAATTGCTAAGTACTTAGTTCAAGAGAACAAAATACCAGAAATTAAAGTAACATTTACTCAACGAGCACATCAAACAATTGCTTCTGGTAGTTCTCAAGCCGACTTTTCAAAACCATCAGGTTTTAAGCACAAAGGACTAGGATTTGTACTCAAAGATAAGCCAGTTCAATCTTCAAATCCAAAGAAGAAGGAAAGTGTCAAGCAGGTTCAGGATCAAAAGAAATTACACCTCCAAAGAAGCAAAATGTTGCTTTCTATTCCAAGAACAATTCTTATTATTCTGGAGGTTCTTCATCTGATTACAAAGGTTCTTCACGGAGTAAATCTCCGAGATATGATTCCTATGATGATTTCTTTGATCATTTTGGTTCTAATAATTCTTCATTTTCTAAAAATTCAAAGAATTTTTCAAATGTTTTTCAACTTCGTGAAAGAATTTGCTATGCATGTCATCAACCTGGACATCTTGCTGCTGATTGTCCAAAGACTGCATGTGTCCACAACAATGCAAAATTTATGGATGAACATGGTAAAAAAAAATTATAAACCATGGTCCCCCAAATTTCCAATCAACCAGTAAGTTGTTTTGGCCAAACCAAAGACGCCGGTTGAAACAGTTTCATGTTCTGATAAAAAATCTTCATCATTGATGATTTGGAAACCAAAGGTTATTTCCAAGGCCAACAAAGACTATGTGGAAGACACTGGGCTACACGATGTTGTTGAATCGGGTTGATCCTAAAGCAACTAATGTTTTATTTGGTGTCAGGAGGTATTTCATGAAGACCTATCGGTAGTTAAAAGATTGTTGATACTTGAATATCTATTTTTAACTTAAACTTAATTTTCAAACCAAATCTGTGTTTTTAAAATTGTATAACGCAAGTATTCGTGTTGGTTGATCAATTTTCTTTTATTATTCACTCCGTCTCATTTTGAGGGGGAGTTTGTCAGAAAATTGAAAATTACAAAAATAATGTGTCGTTTTTCAAATGGTAAAAATGAAATCTATAAATAGAGTTGTCAAATTTAGGGGGGAGAATATTATGGAAAAGACAAAAACATTGAAAAAATGAAAAATTGAATCCGACATGATTGGGAAATGATGGTACATTGGCTGACGTTGTCTGACTCATGGATAGAGTAAATAAAAAAGCCATAAGACAAGACAAAAACACTGAAAAATGAGAAATTGTATCCGACATGATTGGGAAATGATGATACATTGGCAGACTTTGTCTGACTCATGGATAGAGTAAATGAAAAAAAACATAAGACCATTGTTCGATGTGCTAGGTAGGCTTGGGAAGTTAGAAAGTATACAAATGTGATATACACTAAATCTGATGCTTGACCTAGTGGACAATATCTTGATGCATATTTCATGATATCAGGAAAAAGATATGTGAAAGGAAAATGAGAAGTCGCTATGTATACATGTGTCTTTTTACAAAGATTTAAACTTGTTTGATTTTCTTTATTTTCTCAAATAATCGGACTTTCCTCCGTATCGAAAGATCGACCTGATTGTTGTTTGTTTGAGGTCCTGGTTTATTTTCTTTGGTGTTTCGTATAATTTATCGGACTTTCTCTGCGTATCGAAAGATTGACCTGATTGTTGTTTGTTTGAAGACCGACCTGATTGTTGTTGAATTATACAATTTTAACTTGTTTTTTATTTTCTTATTTTGTTAAATCCGATGCATTATCTGTGTATCGAAAGATCGATCTTAAGGTAGACGATTTAACGTTCTTATTTCTTTTTGCATGGAACACATTTGACTATATCATAAATACAATCACTATGTGTTAAATCACAAGTGAAATCACAAAGTGTGATACAAAAGCATATCTGACAATGTCTGATAGTGTGGGGTACACTGGTCAATGCAAATTAATCAATACCTTAACATATCCAGATGTTATGAGTTTATATTGCCTGAGTTTAAAGTTAGAAAAATTATATATGCAATGGACATGGCTTATGTGCTACAATAATTGAAATTGAAATGTAGTTCAGCACATTATGACCAATATGATCCCAAGTTGTGATCTTTCTCGCAAAAGACAAAATAGTGTCTGATTCTATATTGCATTTACTTTCCATTTCAGAAAATACCAAAAAAGATTTTAGGTGTGTTTTGATGTAAAGTTTAGAAAAATAAAAAAAAAGTATTTCTAATTTCTTTTGATTGATCAACACGGGATAGAAATCAAATTTTAAAATCAATATCTTGGTGTCTCGAAGAGATGTTTTGCACCAAGATTATTTATGTTGGCAGGCACTTTATGGAAAGAGAATATCACAACTTCAAGTCTTTTGAAGCTGTTGATAAGGAGAATACATGCGCTACAATGTCAAGTATTCAATATCAGACTAACCATCAAGTTGAGGGGGAGTTTGATAAAGATACAACGCTATGTGGAGAAACAGATACTGCATACATGTCGAGGGGAGGGGGTTGTTAGAGCATTATCTGGTTCGTCGTGTGAAGTATCATAAAGAAGACAAAGCTACAAGAATGGCTGCTAGCGAACTGACACACGAACTGACACGAAGTGCCAGTTCGGAACAATCGAGACTAGTATAAATAGGATTGTCTTGTTTAGATTTGTAACAATGACTTGGCAAATCTTGTGTGTGTTTCTCTGTGTGTATTGTTTGTGGTTATCAATACAATCTCTATTGTATTTACCTTCTTGTGACTTGATTTCTTACTCGAATTATAACGTTTTGATCATGATTGAGTAGATGATCCGCCATTCACGCACTTTCAGGTCCTAACTGGTCCTGACCTTAATTGACCCTAAATGGTGCTCATAGACCTCAATTGACCCTAATTGGTCACTAATGAACCTAATTGGTCCTCATTGGTACTAAGGGACCCTAATTGGTCCTTATTGACCCTTACTTGTCATCATTGGTCCTAATTGATCCTCATTGGTACTAATTAACCCTAAATGAGCATAATTGGTCCTCATTGACCTTAATTAACCCTAATTGGTCTTCATTGGTTCTAGTTGACCCTAGTTGGTCTTCATTGGTCCTAATTCACCCTAATTTACCCTAATTGGTCCTCATTGGTCCTAATTGACCCTAATCAGACATAATTGACCCTAACTGGTCCTATTTGACCCTAATTGGTCTTGGTTGACTCTAATTGGTCCTAATTGACCCTAATTGGTTTTCATTAGTCCTAATTGACCCTAACCGGTCCTCATTAACCATAATTTAACTGTAATTAACCCTAATTGGTTCTTATTGGTCCTCATTGGAACTAATTAACCTTAATTAATCCTAATTGAGCGTAATTGGTCCTCATTGACCCTAGTTGATCTTAATTAGTTCAAATAGGGTCAATTAGGCCTAATGAGATCCTAATCATTGTCCAGTTTGTCCTAGAGAAGCGATCTTCCATTTTTAGGGCTTCTTTTTTGCTCTGCTCATAGGATCACAATTAACCTATAATTGTGTCAACCAAAGAAGATGTAGTCGTTTAATTTCACATTTTAATTATTTTAACAACTCCAAAGGATGTGATGTCCATTAAAGAACCTCCTAATCAATGTCATGTAACCCCCTGGGTGGATGACCTTTGGGAGAATGAAGCCTCCTAGACTTAGGCGTTCGATTACTATATGCCGAGAAACCCACCAAAAGAGACACTGGAAGACTTTCACGAACTCAATGATGAAGTGCAGTTTAAAAAAAGAAGAAGAAGAACCGATGGATGATGATATGGTGGATTAAACGAGACGAACCTTATAGATCATAACCCATCGGAAGAGACACGACCACATGAAGACATGTAATTAATTATGTTTATGTTTAATTTTTGGTTTAATCATGTTCAATCACGTTTAATATACATATTGTTTAATTAATTTTAGGTTTTATTATGTCTAAAGTCAATCAGGTTTACTTTAGGTGTAATTTAGGCTTAATATTGTCCACTGGAAGGGACCAATTTGAACACTATCTCCCTTTTAAAAACTTTCACCGAAAATTTTAAATTTTGCACCATATTTTTAAATTTCACCCGAAACTTCAAACCAAATCTAGTTATTATCGATTCATCAGATCCTTTTCCCTCACACTTTTATAAAAAATTTCCAATTCAACGTCTCCTGCTCTACCATCATCGAATAACTAGATCTTTTTTCATCCCTCTCATTATTTTTGCATTATCGATTCATCAGTTCGATTCGTCACTAATTTATCTCATGGACGTTGATCGCCGAATAGTGATGCAAGAAGGTTCAATAGACCATCAGAATGAAAGCGCTAGCGATTCCTCATAATTTTTATGTGTTTTAGGAGACCAATCTGAAGAGAAATTTGTAAGTTTGAATTTATTCCATTAGGGACAAATGGTCAACTGTTTTCAACCAACAAAATAAAGAATTTGCAATTGTTAAATCCCTTTTCATTTTCAATATGGAGACAACCAAGGGATGATAAAGGGGGGGGGGGATACCAGAATGTTGAGATCAAGGTCATAGCGGATAAAAAGCATCTACTACATCTATGAATTTGAAACTTTATTTTGTGCTATATTGTTTATCTACTTTGTTACAAATGGTCAATTGTTTTGAGCCAACATGTATTTAGGAGCATGTTACAAGGGTACAAAATAAAGAAATTGCAATTGTTGAAATGTCCTCTCATTCTTTTATATGGAGAAAACCAATAGATGACAAAGGGGGATAATACAAGAATGTTCATGTCAAGGTCATAGGAGAGAAAAATCATCTGATACATTCTGTGAATTTCAAACTTTATTTTGTGCTTTATTCTTTATTTACTTTGTTAAAACCCATCTAACTACATATTGTTAATTTTACAGCTCGAGAATGAAACACAAATCATGTATGTATCCATGAACCTTGTGTTGGAAAAACTTGACTTGGAAATTAAAAAAGTGTGATAAAAAATGAAGAAGTTAAGGCCCTATTCTTGAAGATGGTAGAATCGAAAAAAAGATTAGATCTATTTATAGCTTATTTGGTTGCACTCGCCCTCCCGGAGGGATATGTGCATCTAAAAGATCTTTCATACTGTGCCCAATCCCAAAATTTAGAAAGATACATGCCCAGTTGAGATGTGATATGATTGCATCGCGATGCCTAAGAACACGATCTAATAGATCGTTGTATCGAGTAGTTGGATCATAGTCTCTTACCATAAAAATGGTTGCATGCGCAGCAACACCAACTATGAGAAATCCACCAATCCACATATGATGTGTGAACAATGAATAATCAAGTTATTAATGACTGGACGAAACCAAGAAATAACCCCTCACGTGCGAAATTATTGAAGATCCCCTTTAAGATCAAACAATTCCATCGAATTGAGTATGATTGTATGTGTGATAGCATCTACTATACCAGGAATATCAATGAATCCGATTATTGCAATTGCTCAGGATACCGTGGAACGCCAGTACCAAAACTACTCAATGCTTCGCCATCTACAGTGGTAACTTTATGTACCTCACAATTCAATGCTATTGTTCGCAACTACCTATTAACATATACTTTTTTATCAATTCAAAAACTTTTTTCTAGGTAAATTCTGTGAAAAATTTTGTTGGATCTAACCACAATAGTAATCATGTTGCCATACATACAACGGTTAGTATTGGACAATTTCATATCTTATATATTTATTTTTCCATGTGATTGTTGTTATCCATAAACTAATGAACTGAATTTTATAGCATAAAATCAGAGGCCGATCAAACTCATCTCAAACTATGGAAAAGGAAAAGGTAAGTATTTGTCAGTTTCATTCTGTTTTATAGTTCCACATTAATTAGTTGGGAATGTGATGTACTCCTCCCATATCTAATGTCCTTTTGGTAGCGATGGAAAATTGGGTACCTATTTACATACGATAAGACCTGTGTAACAAAAAAATACACTATGTAAAATTATCATTTTTAAAAAACGATTATTTTTAGTATTCTAGGGTTCATCATTTAACATTTTTGATACATAAAACATATAACTGTCACTTAAACCACCAAAGCCAAGTGTTAAATGAGTCATTTTCATGTTTCATACTTGTGTTAATTGCGTCATTTCTAACCTCTTTAACACGATAAAACACAATTTTCCAGCCCTACCTTTTGGTACCTCAAACACTTGGGCTAGCTAGGGATTGTTGGTAAAAAGGTCAAAATAGAATTAGCAAATAAAATTCAACTGACTTTGAAGTTGATCCGGAACATTGTAGTTCATCCGGATGTTTATCTGGATAGTTAAAGTTCATCCAGAAATTAATTGAATTGTTAGACCTCACCCAAAGTACTGCAATCAAATGATACTCCTCGGTCCATATCTAAAATGGTGTAAAAGGAAAAGGTATGTATTTGAACATTTTTTTTATATATTCTTATCAATTTTCATAACCTAATCAATTATATTTTTTGTAGGAAGAAAAGAGAACATGGTCCTAAGCTCACATGAAAACGGTTGAAGATCATGTGGTGGTTTTGTTGGCGGATTGAAAATTTGAGAATAATGCTTGTGTATAGTGTAAATTTCTTTAATTTTGATTAGCATTGTAATTAAATTATATATACTTATTTTTTTTATTATTATTCATATATCATTTGATTTTTAGGTTTCTCATTTTAATATGCAGTTTAAATTTGTAATTTTAAAAAAAATTGAAAATTTTAAAATAATGCTTAATTTGTATTTTGTCCAAATGACGGTGGCTAAAAGGTAGAAACGACCACACGTATTGGAAAAGAATGGCCACATATAACCAGAATGAATATGTGTGACAAAAGGTTAGTTTTTAGCAACACTTACTGAGACAGAAAGGCCACATAAAATGAATATGTCTCACAAAAAGTTAGTTTATGGCGACAATACTTTTTCAAATGGATGTGTCTAAAACATACATATATGTGACTATATAATACCAACGACTACATTTAGCTTAAATGCACGTGGTCATTCCTTTCCCTTTAGCTACACTTATTGGGACAAAATGCATGATTAAAACAACCCTTTTGTCAAGCTTACTTTCAATGGATGTTGCTAAAACATATATATGTGTGTGACTATATAATACCAACGTCCACGCTTACCTTAACTACATGTGGCCATTGCTACTCTTTAGCACACTTATTGGGACAGAATGACTAATTAAAACAACTCTTTTGCAACATTTTTTTTCCAAATGATGTAGCTAAAACATACATATATGTCATTATATAATACCAATGGTCACACTTAGCTTAACTGCACGTGGTTGTTGCTACTCTTTAGCCACACTCATTGGGACAAAATGACTTATTAAAACAAATCTTTTTGCCTTGTTTTTTTCAAATGATGTGGCTAAAACATACATATATGTGACTATATAATACCAATGACCATACTTAGCTTAGCTGCACGTGACCGTTGCTACCCTTTAGCCACACTTATTGGGACATGATGACTGATTAAAACAACTCTTTTGCCACGTTTTTTTTTCAAATGATGTGGCTAAAACAGAACACATTCAGAACATTTAACTTCTACCTTCTTTTGACTATCAGTCACATTTTCCTAAACTTCGTCAACCGTTGTTGCTTTTGAACTTGTTTCAGAGTCAGTCAAAACACTATCACTTAAATGATGAGTCATTAAAGTAACAACTTCATTATCAGTATTATGTATCTCATTGATGTAAATATTTTGATACACATTCCTTTAAAATTCATGATCTGTATTCCATGCATACTCATTCGGATGCCAAAATATCTCTGCCATTCTTTCATCAAGAGAAACAAAAGATTTTTTATTTTGACTTGTTGAAGCTTTTACCAAATGAGCATGTTGACCAGACTTAAGCTTATCATCAGTTGACTTTGGGCATTTATGAGCAAAATATCCATACATCGAACACTTGAAACATTTTGCCTTTGATTTATCTAACCCAATTCTTCCATCTTGAGTCAGCATCTTCTTCCCGGTTCTATTAAAAAAATTATTTGTTCTTCTAACCAGCATAGCATACTGCCAATTCAAATCCATTTCTTCAAGATGATCATAATCAATCTGATCATAGTCTTCTTTTGTCAACTCTACATTACTTACTGAACCAGTAATAACCCCAAAGTATGACGATACCAAAGCAGACATCAATGCCATATAATCCTCAGTTGTCTTTACAGATAAGGCATTGTGTGTTGATGAACTTGGAATTGACACAATACAACCAGAAGAATAACTAGAATTATCATATTTTCTGACAACAAATGTTGTAGGGGGTGCGGAATTTAAAACATTTGATTTCACAGCATGAATGGTAGAATCATTTTCTCCATGATACATAGCAGGATTCTGAATTTGTGCATGCAGTGACTTGTTCACAATTAATTAGATATCCCTTGCTTGTATTCTTTGAATCAAATCATTGAATGACAACCCCGGATATTCCTTATCATGGGTAATCACCGTGACATAATTTTCCCATTTTTCGGGTAATGCCTCCAACAATTTTCTTTCAAATCAGCATCCTCCTTTGTAATATTAACCAACACCATTTCACTCATCAGATGTGCAAATCTTGCAGTCAGATTCGGAATTGATTCATTTTGATAATGTTTAAAATTATCAAATTCCTTTTTCAAAACTTTCTGTCGGCTTTTCTTATATTGATCATTATCTTCACTCATTCTACAAAGCATCCCATAAACTTTTTGATGTAAAGTAAGCAGAAATTGATGTAACAGTTCCTTAGGTAATGCCATAGTCAAAGTACCATACGCCTTTTTCTCAGCTTGATATGCTTTCTTTTGTTCAGAACTAAATTTCCTTTGAAGAACTGGCTCTCTAGTCACATCCTTAGGATATACATATTGTTCAGTAAATGTCAACCACATATCAACATCATTTGTATCAACATATGCTTCAAAACATTTTACCCAACTATGATAATCTTCCAATTTCAGTAATTTGGGAAATTTATGACTTGTTCCTATTTCATTATCATAGTTCAGCATACTTTGCATCATCGTCAGCATCGACGTTTGCATTGCCACAAATGCTTGAAAATCACTCATCTTTTTTCCGAAAAATTACACTCCAAAACTTCAAATGCAAAAATGAAGGTCTTAGAAGTGGATTTTGGGGGTCGAAACAGAGGGTACTAGCCATAAGGCAAGTAAAAGTGTAGATCTCTCCGAGACGGTCGTTTTGGCTGGTATTAGCTCCCGTAACTCTTAACGGAACTCAAGTTACGTCAGTTTTAGTGAAACAACCCAAAAATCTCAATCTAAGATTTTCAATTTCGAATTGATGCAATCTCACACAAACTGATGCGAAGTCACCCGAACTGGTCCGAACTGGATACAAAGTGACAATATATGAAATGAGCCGAACTGGTCTGAACTGAATGTATACGAAGTGATCCGAACTAGAATCTCCCGAAGTGATCCGAACTAAAAAAAACTCACAAAGTAAACCGAACTGGTCCGAACTGACACTTTGGTTGAGCGAACCGAAACGCACTGGTCCGAAGTGGTACTTCGATTAACCGAACACACCCGAACTGAACCGAACTCAAACTTCGGAGCGATTATTTTTCAAACAAATTGTTCTTGACCCGAACTCAACCGAACTGGAACATTTTGGACTCAAATTTCATGATTTTTGAAGATTTTGAATGTGATTTGTAGCAGTAATAAAAAAAACTCGAAAGGAATGATTTAGGACTGGAATTTTAATGAGAAGCTTAACTAAAATGATCAAAATGAGGCAAAAACACACTAATTTTTCCAAAGCCGACATATTTTAGCTCAAAAACTCGAAAAACAGCTGAGATCTGATAAGTAGATTGCACTGAAAGCTCTGATACCACTTGAAAATGCGTGAGCGGTGGATCGTCTACTCAATCAATATGAAATCAACATAATTCGAGTAAGAAATCAATGAGACGAGATGTAAATACAATTGTAACTGTATTAGAAACCACAGAGAGTACACACTTTATTACACACAGAAGATTGGACCAGAAGTTATAAAATTAAACAAGATCAAGTTATTTATACTATGTCACGACTGTCCTAACTACAACCCATACGAAGTCATCCGAACTGACACGAAGTGTGACTTCGTGTCCACTTTGGATGGTCACGAACTGTCACTTCGGGTCAGTTCGTGAACAACTTTCCAAATAGCTTCGTCTTGTTTCTGATACTTCACACGACGAACCAGATAATGTTCTAACAATATATATGTGACTATATAATACTAATGGTCACACTTAGCTTGATTGCACATAGTCGTTGCTACTGTCTAGCCACACTTATTGAGACAAAATGACTGATTAAAACATCTCTTTGCCTCGTTTTTTTTCAAATGATGTGGCTAAAACGTACATATGCGTGACTATATAATACCAACAACCACACTTAGCTTAATTTCACGTGGCCTTAGTACACTTATGCCACACTTATTCGGACAAAATGACTTATTATAACAACTCTTTTGCCACGTTTTTTTTTCAAATGATGTAGCTAAAACACACACACACACATATATATATATATGTATGTTTGTGTGTGTGCGTGTGTGTGTGTCTGTGTGTGTGACTATATAATACCAATGCCCACACTTGTCTTATATGCATGTGGCCAGTGGTACCCTTTAGCCATATATATTGGGACAAAATCTCTGATTACAACAACCATTTGCCATGTTTTCTTTAATGGATGTGGCTAAAACACCCATATCGGTGGCTATATAATACCAACGCTTACACTGAAAAAAAGAAGACATGTTGCCGTTACTAGCCTTTAGCCACACATATTGTGAAATTTACATTTATTCCAACTATAAATATTAGTGCCTTTTGGCCTCACTTCTAGGTACCTTTAACCACTAAAATTTGAACGTGGTCGTATCATACATACGATGACGGGACCTTTGATCACATCTGAGTTGAAAGGAAAAGCGTGGCTAAAGACCTACGGACACGCTTTTTTGCTTGACTGAACACAAATTCTAACGCAATGTTCTTCAGAGAAATACTACTTTATTTTTATTGGCCCATCTCTACTGTCACGTGTCACGAATGGAGCTTGCCATGTGATGTGTTTTCAATATCATTTTGTTTTCAATAGTGTTGCTCACAATCGGAGATTGTCAAGGGTGAGTTTTTAGTTTCTTTAAAGGTTTCATTCATAGATAAATAGGTGCGAACACAACAAAATTAACAAAGGAGTTATCTAGTGTATTAGGTAGAGACGTCTGAATTAAACTTTAGGCCCCAAAATCATTCATTTGTGACTCTAAACATAGATTTTTTCGAACTTTATAACAATTTTTTCTTTTGTAATCTTCTTGTCTCTTTTAATTTTTCTTTAAGGTTTCCTTAGTTATAGTTTCATCCTCTTATTTTTACATATAAATTATTTGTTCTTATTTTGTCTATTATTTTTGTTTGATATCGTTGCACAGTCTTCTTGTATTTACGTTTTTTAATGTTACACTTTAGCAAATCAACGGTTTTATATACTGCTATATCAACGCAGCAACGCATATACATTATATATATATATATATATATATATAGGGGAAGGATCAAATAAAAACAAGATGTTATTGCGAAAACACGAAAACAAATATTAAAACCTATATAACTCCCTCATACGTTAATATTTTTTTAAAAAATTTGCACCAAAAGTCTTAAAATTATGTCACCTTTAATTCTGGAAAAAAAAATTAAACATTTAAAATTTCGTGATTTTTTTATTATTGCACATGTGCAATAATACATATTAATTATATTACACATGTGCAATATTAACAAAAAGAACGTTAATTTTTTTTAACTTTTTCCAGAATTAAAGATAACAGAATTATAAGATTTATGGTGTAATGTTTTATGAAAAATATTAACGTATGAAAAAGTTATAGAGGTTTTAATATTATTGCACATGTGCAATAAAAATTTATTATTGCACATGTGCAATAATAAAAAAATAAAAAAAACGTTGAATTTTTTTTTTTTCTCCAGAAATAAAGATAACAGAATTATAAGATTTATGGTGTAACTTTTTATAAAAAAAATTAAAATATGAAAAAGTTATAAAGGTTTTAATTATTATTGCATATGTGCAATAATAATAAAAAAATTTATTGCACCTGTGCAATAATAATTTGAAAAAAAAAACTAGATTTTTTTTTTAATTTTTTCCAGAACTAAAGATAACATAATTTTAAGGATTTTGGTGCAATTTGTTTTAGAAAATATTAACGTATGAAAAAGTTATAGAGGTTTTAATATTTGTTTTCGTGTTTTCGCAATAAAAGTTGTTTTCACATGAACCTTACCCTATATATATATACCTAAACCTATATATATATATATATATATATATATATATATATATATATATATATATATTACAATTGAATTCAAAAAGAAATAGTAACTTTTACACTTTAGATTTTTAGCCATAAAGTTTTTAGTTTAATATTTTGACCACTATACTTTTAAACTTTGACCACTAAGTTTTTTATTTTATTAAATTTAAAAAGGAATAATAACTTTTACACTTTAGATTTTTAGCCATAAAGTTTTTTAATTTTATATATTGACCACTATACTTTTAGACTTTGATCACTAAGTTTTTTATTTTATATTTTAATCACAAAACTTTTAGATATTTTTGCTTTATTTCCCTTAATTTTTATAACTTTCATTTTTAATATACTTTATATAGTTTTAAACTTTGAGAAACCAAACTTTTAGACTTTCACACTTTATACTCCTTAATTTTCTACTTTTGATTTTAGTATACTTTTGAAGTTTCCGACTTTGGCCACGACTTTTCTATAGTTTTACACTTCAACTGCAAAACTTTTAAACTTTTACGTTTTATACCCCTTAACTTATCTACTTTTTTTTGTTATTATTTTGATCATGAAACTTTTTGACTTCACGTTTTATAGCCATGAACTTTTCTACTTCCATTTTTTAAATGTTTACACTTTTAGACTTTTGGTCACCAAGTGTTTTAGTTTTATATTTTGAACACTACACTTTTAAACTTTGACCACTAAGTTTTTTAGTTTTATATTTTGACCCAAAACTTTTACATATTTATGTTTTATGCCCCTTAGATTTTATTACTTTCATTTTTAGTATACTTTTCATAGTTCTATACTTTGCCCACATATGTTTCATACTTTTACGTTTTCTACACTCTAACTTTTAAACTTTTTTGTTAAAGTTTTGTGTTCTTCTAATTTGGCCACGAAACTTTCATAATTTTATATTTTTCTACTTTCCTTTTTAGTATTTTAGAGTTTTCGACTTTGACCATGACTTTTTATATGGTTTTATTAGACTTTTACGTTTATACCCCTTAACTTTATACTTTTTTTAATATGCTTTTATAGTTTTATATTTTCATCATGAAACTCTTAGGCTTTTACGTTTTATACCTCTTAATTTTTTTACTTTCGTTTTATTAGACTTTTAGAGTTTTTGACATTGGCCACGACTTTTTTTAGTTTTATACTTTGACAATAATAAAACTTTTCTTACTTAAACTGACGGGTAAATGGGTGGCAAGTCGCGAAGCGCGATGTATTAGAAATCCATATACTATAGTTTAGTCTTGCTAAGACAAATAACAAGGATGGCCCGCCGCAACGCGCGGGCGGGTCACCAATTCGTATATAACAATAGAAATTGAAAAGGCATAGTGAACATTTAGTTTTCATACTTTGGCCATGAAGGTTTGAGACTTTGACATTTTCCACCCTTAAACTTTTACACTTTGTTTTTTTTAAACGGAATAGTAAACTTTATGTTTTTATAGTTACCTAAGTATGTTTTATACTCTTACGTTTTCTACCCTTTAACTTTTAAAGTCTTTTTTTTGTTTTAAGTTTTCTGGAAATATACTTTGGCTACGAAACTTTTACAATTTTACATTTTCTACTTTGGTTTTCACATTTGTTTCACACTTTTATGTTTTCTACCCTCTAATTTTTAAACTTTTTTTTAAAAAGTTTTGTGATCTTCTACTTTGGCCATGAAATTTTCAAAATTTTCTGTTTTTCAACTTTCGTTTTTAGTATACTTTTAAAATTTTCGACTTTAACCACAACTTTTTATAGTTTTATTAGACTTTTATATTTATACCATTAATTTTTCTACTTTTATTTTTTAATATACTTTTATAGTTTTATACTATCATGAAATTGAAAAGACATAGTGAACTTTTTATTTTGCATACTTTGGCCACGAAGGTTTGAGACTTTGACATTTTCTACCCTTAAACTTTTACACTTTGTTTTTTTTTTAGGAAAATTGGATTTAAATAATCCCAACTTTTGACTATTGGCCAACAATAATCCCACATTTGAAAATCTTTTCCAGCAGTCCCAACTTTCGCTTATATTTTTCTTAATGGACCCGTCGTTAATTTTTTAACACCGTTAAATTAGTGCTGACATGGTATGCTGACGTGTAATAATTTTTTAATTTTTTTAATCCTCTTTTCCACGTCAGCTTGTAAATAAGATATTTATTGTTTTAGTTCCGTTTTTACAAATGAGATTCAATAAGAATAAAAGGACATTCCCGTGCCCCTTTTTCTTAACCCTTCTTTTTCCTCCCCGATCACCACCTCCACAGCCCACCTTTTCCGTTTTCTTCTAAGCCGACAACAGACATCAACCACGGCGAATGATTTTTTCTGTTGCCCATAGAATAAATGATGGCGAAGGATCTGAAGAGAAGATCTGATCGAAAGTCTAGGAACCGTCAAGATTGAGATCAATAGTCATCATGACCGGTAAATCCTATGTCGTCGTCGACGACTTCGATGATGGTCCATACTCGTTCCCTAACTTGAATCCATTCACCACAAGGTTAGATTATGTTTTCTTGATTCGGATTCTATGACCAGACTTATGATTCTACACATTTTTTGATTGATTTATCCGATTTTGACTTTTTCTGGTCAAACTTTTCGTCACTGTACTTCTATTTTAAACTCAAATTTGTCGTGTTTGAGTGTTATTTTTTTATTCCAAAAGATTCGGTGCATCACCACGACTTAATCACAGCTTTCAATTTTGACTTTGGTCGACATTTGATTGAGATTCAAATGTTCACCGTTCATCTTCTTAGTAACTCTTCAATGGTGATTTTATTGAGATGCAAGGTTTTGAATTAAACTTGACATCATTAACTTCAGTTCCTCATCATGAATCTAATGGTGTATTCAGATTTGAGTTTTATTCAAATTTGAGCAAATTACAAAATTACAGAGGGTAGTCTTCTTCATGTCTGTTCATGTATGTATTGTAAATAGAAAATTATAAATGATTATTTGATGAGCAATATCATAAAAAAAATTTGTTTAAATTTTTTCATTTCATAAAATACCAACAAGACGATCCATCTTAAAATAAAGACGAAAGACTCCATCTGCAACACACTCGAGCTTCGCGACGGCTATGTTCTACGTTTCAATCTACCTAATCGCCCTTGGAAATGGAGGATACCCATCGGAATATATTTTTATTTTTAATTGGAATTGAATTGTAAAAATGATTTAAAAAAATATTATCTTATTTGAAAGCTTATGTGGAAAAGCGGATTAAAAATATAAAAAAATTATTACACGTCATCATGCCATGTCAGCACCCATTTAACGGTGTTAAAAAAAATTAACGGAGGGTCCATTAAGAAAAATATAAGTGAAAGTTGGGACTGTTGGAAAAGATATTCAAAGGTGGGATTATTGTTGGCCAATAGTCAAAAGTTTGGATTATTTAAATCCAATTTTCCTTTTTTTTATATATATTTTTAAACGGAATAATAAACTTTAGGTTTTTATAGTTTACCCACATATGTTTCATATTTTTACGTTTTCTACCCTTTAACTTTTAAAGACTATTTTTTTTTGTTTTAAGTTTTCTGGTCTTCTACTAAGGCCACGAAACTTTTATAATTTTATGTTTTTTCTACTTTGGTTTTCACATATGTTTCACAGTTTTACGTTTTCTATCCTCTAATTTTTAAACTTTTTTTTAAAGTTTCGTGGTCTTCTACTTTGACCATGAAACTTTCACAATTTTCTGTTTTTCAACTTTCGTTTTTAGTATACTTTAAAGTTTTCGACTTTAACCACAACTTTTTATAGTTTTATTAGACTTTTACATTTTTCTACTTTCGTTTTTTTGTATTTTTTTTATAGTTTTTATACTTTCATCATGAGACTTTTAAGCTTTTACGTTTTATACCCTGATTTTTAGAGTTTCCGACATTGGTCACGATTTTTTTTTTATAGTTTTATACCTTGACCACGTTGAAACTTTTCTTACTTTACTTTCCTTTTTTAGTATGATTTTTATTCTTATACACTTTGAACACGAAACTTTTATACTTTTACGTTTTATACCCCGTAAGTTTCTAATTTAGTTTTTAGTATACTTTTAGAGATTTTCGACTTTTTTACTTAAACTGACAGGTATGGGTGTCCATCGTGAAGCGAGGGCGGGTCACAACTTGTATATAACAATACAAATTTGAAAGGAATAGTCAACTTTTTAGGTTTTAAACTTTGACCATAATAATTTATAACATTTATATTTTCAACCTTAAAAACTTTACATTTTCTTTATTCATAGTTTGACATTTTTTTTATTCATAGTTTGGCCACCAGACTTTGGCATATTGACATTTTCTACCCTAAACTTTAACACTTTGTTTTTTACGGAATAGTAAACTTTAGGTTTTCATAGTTTAGCCACATATGTTTCATAATTTTACGTTTTCTACTCTCTAACTCGTAACGTTTTTTTTTTTGTTCTAAGTTTTGTGGTCTTTTACTTTGGCCACAAAACTTTTAACTTTTCTATTTTCGTTTTTTAGTATACTTTTATAGTTTTATACTTTCACCACGAGACTATTAGACTTTTACGTTTTATATCTCTTAACTTTTTAACTTCAGTTTTGTAGGTCCTCACTGATCTTTATCAGTGCAAATGAAGGTGTTTTTGAGAAGAAAACCAAATAAACAACACAATATAAGATTTCCAATGACTAAAATGGTTTTCTAGCCTTGAACAATCTCAATATGAACCAATAGATTGATAAGTGATGATTAACAAGCTACAATATACTGAAATAAGCTCCTAGCCGTCACCAAAACTCACCAAATGAAGATTTCTTGTATTAGGGTTCAATATGCTTGAGAAAGTTACAAAAGGCTGCACAAGGCTGCGTATTTATACTGTCCAGTGAACAGTTTCGCTGGCAGTTTCGCTGGCCAAGCGAAACTGTCACTGAGACAGTCTAACCTAGGTACCGAGCGAAACTACAGTTTCGCTCGGTAGCTTACAGTTTCGCTAGCCTACCAAAATCTAACATTTACAAGAAACTAAACTATTACAATGAAACTAAACAAAAGATGAATTCCTCCCTACATTGATCTTCAATATTCCCCCTAGGGAGGGATTCAGCCACAGGATCTTCACTTGTCAGCATCGGCTTCATTCTGGTTCGGCTCCTGATTCAAATCAGGAGTCCCTGATTCCCCCAAAGTAGTTGTCGTGTCAGCAACGGGGACATTTTCTTCAGATTCCCCCAAAATAGTTGTCGAGTCAGCAACGGGGACATTTTCTTCAGATTCCCCCACAATAGTTGTTTCATCAGCACCTGGGGTTACAGACTCTGGTTCCCCCAGATTGATTGTCTCTTCGGCGGCGGGGACAGCAGTCTCTGGATCTGGGATTTGAGAAGATTCACCAAGCCCGCTTAATGATTTGTTCATTTGATTCGCTAGATCCCGATCTTCTTCCATTTTATCTTCAGCAGCCTTGACTTTGTCTGCTAAATCCTTTATTTCCTTGATAATTCCTCGGGCTTTATTGGCGACCCTAACAAACAGGTTTGCTTCTTCAGCAGTGTCATCGCCAGCCCCGTGTTTGATAGGATTTTCACATAGTGTCTTGAGATCGTCATTACTAAAGGAGAAAACCTCCATTGGGTCGAACAGCCTGATCTCATCACTTTCTCCGATACGGATAACTGCTTCACCTGTCTGGTTATCGTAAAACCATTTCTTGAAATTTTGCAGTCTGGAAGGCTCTTGATCTGGTATTCTGATTCTAGTCATTGTCTTTGCAGGCTTGAATTTAAGATGGACTTTTGGCTTCCCTGTTGCTGCATCAATTTTAGTCTTAGACTTGATCCTTTGGCCTTTCATAAATCCAAACGATACGAAGTCGTCTTTTGCAGCTAGCTGCAAATGTTTCTCCAAGTTGCCAGCCCTTTCTGCTTTATCAGCATCAATGAGGGGGAGCTCAGACAACCTTCTTAAATCCCATCTGGGCAGGGTCTGGAACTTTTCACGTTTGTGGAGATATGAAATGCTACCCCCCCTTCTCTTAATCATGAAGGCACGAACGGATGAATTGAATTTCCAGCTTATAATGTGACGATCAGACTCTTTTCTGCTGGGTTGAGAGATGTTTTGAAATAAGGGAGTCTGATCCACAAGCTCAGGTTTCTTGAACCAATCATCTCTGTTAAACTCGAGAACCTCTTCACTAACAGAGCTTATCTTTGCAAGATACGTAAGACCATGCTCTTTCCAATCATAGCTTTCTGGTTCAGAGTGATCGTCAATTTCAGCTTCTTCCTCATCTTCATCAATCAAAACGAATTTGGCTTGAACAATCTCTGGCTGTGGTTGTTCTGTTTCAACACTAAATAGATTAGCATCACTGACATTGATAGCATCCAAGTCTTCAGCATTGGGAGCTCCACTGTCATCAGCATCATTCAAACCTGTACCACTTCCTCCAACTCCACCAGATCCACTTCCTCCTGCTTTATCAGCTTCACCAGAACCACTTCCACCCGCTGTTCCGGATGTGTCCTTTAAGATGTCATTAACTGATTCAATCTCAGCATCACTCATTATACCAGGCATGTTCAGATGCTTCTTGATATCGTTCAATTCTACCATCAAAAATTTGATCAAGGAAGATTGTTTGGCTATGATCTCGTTCATGTGTTTGATCTGATCATCTTTCTCCTTCTCCCGAATTTCAGAGTTAACCAGCTTGGTTTTAATCATACCCAATTCATTTGACAAAGAGGTATTTACACCTCTGATGATGTCTTCGTCTAATTCAGCTCTGGGATCTATTCTTCTTTTCTTTGAAGCTCTCAGCTCATCTTCAGTCGGAACACTTTGTTTTTGAGTGACCTTCTTTCCTTGACGAGATAGACTTTCGAGCTCATCTTCAATTTCATCTCCAGCTTCTTTCCCCGAACCCCTCACATATTGTTTCCGTTTCCCTTTAACACTCTCACTTACCTTTCCTTGAGTTTTTCTTTTGTTTTCGTCTTCGATCAGCTTCTTGATGTACTCATATCTTTCTTCAGAATACATATGTTTCATTAGATAGGTGGTATGCCCAGAAAAATCTTCTCTTACAGCACAACAATCAGATAGAATCCTTGAGTGCATAGGATTTATAACGAGTGCTGTGCTTTGCTTCGGCAGCTCAGGTTCTAGATGTTCTATAATCATCTCCAGGAATCTTGGGTACAGAAGCCACCTGGATTTCTTCAGAGCTTGAATATTCGCAACCATAGCTTCAAATATTCTCTGAGGGATGTTAGCTTTCTTTCCTTTACACAACAGCAACATTGCTTCTGCCCAGTTCAAATTCAATCCATCTGACCCACCCTTTCTGTCATCAATGCAGGAAATGATGACGTGAGCGATGAATCTCCATTCTTTAGACATGTAAGACTTCTTAATCTCTTTCTTATTCTTCCACAAATGGCCTCCTTCATAACCCATGTGCTTTTCAAAACCCTTCAATACATCCACGTCATTCAACTTGGGTGCATCACCAACATCCTCTTCTAGTTTAAGTGCTTCAGCGATGGTTTTCATGGTAATGACAATGTCTTTCTGCATGACCCTTGCACGAATGCATTCAGGAGTGGCTTTGACGTCATATTCTGCAGACAGCCAGAAGTCTTTGATGTGCCTTTCGTCAATGATTGTAGAGTGTGAGATGGCATAATGGATGCAAGATTGTTTGAGCCACTTTATACAGTCTCGGAATCCGGTAGACTTGTCGAGGTTATCATTCAGCCAGGCAGTGACATTGCTTCGAGGATCGTGTTTAAGATTAGACATTGTCTGCACACGAAACGAAGATTTTGTGAGTTCAAAAGAATTTAAAATGAATTAAATTGAATTTTTGAAAAATTTGTTAATTTCGCTGCGAAATTCTATTTTCGCTAAGAAGACCTCAGTGTCGCACACGGCGAAACAGTTAGTTTCGCGACATTGGTCTCGGCGACATTGACTAGGTCAGTTTCGCCGAGAAACTGTAGTTTCGCTGCGAAACAGTAATTTCGCTGAAGGCGAAACAGCAGTTTCGCTGCGTGTCACGGCGAAACTGTAAGCGAAATTTGGGCATGACCGCTAGACAGTTTCGCTCGAGACAGTGAACTTTCGTTCAGTTTCGCTGGAAGAATGCTTAGTTTCGCTGGACGCGATTTTTGAAATTTAAATTGCCGAAACTCGTTTTAAGCCCAGTTTTCGCAATCTAAACCTACACACACAATAAACACCACAAGACGAGTACAATGCGGGTCCAAAACAGGGTATAACACCAGTTTAAGGTGCCAAAAATCTTTGTTGACTATTCGGTTCAAAAACCCCCAAAATTTTCGAATCGGAAACACTTAAAGATGCGGTAAACCCAGAGATTACTTCAAACTTACATGGAACTTGAACCGGAATCGAAAAGAAGAAGAAAGGATGAAATAGTTCGGATGATACAGTAAAGGCGAATTAGCAGTTTCGCGAGATGCGTTTGAGAATTTCGTCGGTTAGGGTTAGGATGGAAATGACCGAGATCTCGACGAAGGGTTTATATACGGAGACAGTTTCGCTGGTAATTTCGCTCGGCGAAACAATAGTTTCGCCAAAGCGAAAGAGCAGATTCGCTCGATACAGGGATTAACCAGATCAATTTCGCCGATGACGAAAGTATAAGTTCGCCGAGAGCGCAAGCGGCGAAACTGAGCGGGCGAAACATAGTTTCGCTGGAAACCCTAAAAATCCAATTTTGACCAAATTTTGATTTTGACTTTTGGAAAACTGACAAACACACACAAAACGTCAAATTATTTACAAAGTATCGATCTTATCAAAAATAACGCAGACAGAAAATCTTTTTGAGCTTTTTCAAATGTAGATTAAAACAACTATACAAGCAGATACTAATTTAATTTGTGAGAAAGATCCAGACGTGAGATCACATCAACCGATACGCATCATACGCATTTCAATTTCAATTTTAATCAGCATGCACGACAAGCAGATCCCGAATGCATCATATTGATATTAAGCATGCACTAATAGTATTTAACATTTTTGGATATGCTTAAGGTATATTAATCAAGCACTGATTACCCAGCCTCACTCTATCAAAGATGTTAACAAGTCATCATATTTATCATTATTTTTCTTTTAATTCTTTTTCAAATGAGATATACGTTCATGATGTTTCATGCAAAAATAAAGCAGAACCCTAAGAGAACAGCAATCAGGTCGGCCGCTAAGCACGCAGAGAAAGCCCGATACACTTAGGAAAATAAAAAAGAAAAATAAAGCAGAAATCGTGTATATCAACAACAGTCAGGTCGGCTTGTGGGCACGCAGAGAAAGTCCGATGATATACACTAAACACCAAGAAAATAAAGCAGAAAACTCAATCAGCAGGTGATCAGGTCGGCCGCCTAGGCACGCAGAGAAGACCCACTGAGTCGAGTGTAAAAATGGCATAAAGCCTTATTTGCAAAGCATGCGTACATCAGAACATCTCTTAATATTAGAATCATTGCAACACTTATCCAGAAATGAAAACTAGAGCAAAATCAGGCAAGCGTTATGTTTATATCCTACTCATAGATATCATATTAGGCATACACACTCAAAGATCATACAAGCACAATGCAGCCTTTATTTTTACTCTATCCATGGCAGATAACGCAGGTTGATAAACAATCATTTCTCACAAGGTCGGATCAATTTCTCATTTTCATTTTTGAAATTTTATTTATGTATCAAATTTTCAGAGGACTTCAATTTCCCCCAAAATCCACAAATACTCTATTTTTGGATTTTCAATAAAGAAATTAAAAAACAAAATTAAAATGATTCGATCGATACTTGACACTAAAGGAAAGACAGACACTGGAAAGGAGGCACACAATCGAAGAAAAGTTTGACAGGAAATCCGCTTCGAATTCATGAAATTTAGGTATTTTAGTGTGATTTACCCCCAATTCCCCCACAAAATAACGGAAAGGACATCACAAAGCAGTTAAGAGAGAATTGCAAGGTAAATGAAACTAAAATACTCCCCTGATCATTTTCAGATGACGAGAGGCCAGAAATCATTTGTGGAGAACTGCATGATCATTGATTTCTTGATAACCAGATTCAGTTCCGACCGTCACCTGATTCATTGACAAAATGAAATTGGCATTCAGGTTTAGACAATAACAAACAAGATGAAGTGAAATTTAAAGAAGTATTTACAAAAAGGTTTATTTTATCCCCTTTTTTTTTTTTTTTTTATTTACCAAAAATTTAAAAAGTTATCATGCCCAGCATTTTAATAAGCTCATAAAAGCGGGGTTTATCAAAGGTTTTAGTAAAAATATCCGCTTTTTGAGCTTTGGTGTCGATGGGGACAACATCAATAAACCCTTTTTCCTGAGCATCACGGATTGCATGAATCCGTGTTTCAATATGTTTGGTTCGGGAATGATGAATTGGATTCTTGGAAATTCCGACGGCAGCTTCGTTGTCGCAGAACAACGGTGTATGAAGAAAATTAATCCCGTAATCCATCATCTGATGTTGAATCCACAGCACTTGGCAGCAGCAACTAGAGGCAGCAATGTATTCGGCTTCGCCTGTAGATAAGGAGACTGTTGTTTGCTTCTTGCTTTGCCACGAAACCAAGCATTCCCCCAAAAACTGGCATCCCCCAGAAACAGACTTTCTATCAAGTTTGCATCCTCCGTGATCACTGTCTGAATAAGAATTAAGCTCAAAACTTCCACCCTTAGGATACCATAGGCCCAATCTTGATGATCCTTTCAAATAACGGAAGATACGCTTGACCGCCTTTTCATGAGATTCCCTTGGATCAGCTTGATAACGAGCACAGTAGCACACAGCAAAGGTGATATCTGGGCGACTGGCTGTGAGATACATGAGGGACCCAATCATTGATCGATACAGTTTCTGGTCAACCCGTTTTCCTTCACTGTCGGGAGTCAAACATGTCTGAGATGTGAAGGGAGTGAGTTCGGCTGAGGCGTCATTCATCTTGAACTTCTTCAGAATCTCCAGAATGTACTTTTCTTGATGAATAAGAATTCCGTCAGGCTTTTGTTCCACCTGCAACCCAAGGAAGAAACACATCTCTCCCATCATACTCATTTCGAACTTTTCTTTCATCAATTCCTCAAACTCTCGACACAACTTCTCATTGGTTGACCCAAAAATGATGTCATCGACATATACTTGAACGATCAGCATTTCACCATTAACCTCTTTCTTGAACAAGGTCATGTCGATAGACCCACGAGTGAAACCCTTTCCCAATAGATACTGAGTCAAGGTTTCATACCAAATTCTGGGTGCCTGATGTAGACCATATAGAGATTTGTCGAGCTTGTACACTTTGTCGGGAAATTCATGATCTTCGAAGCCTGGAGGTTGATCTACATAGATTTCTTCATCGATGTCTCCATATAAGAAGGCGCACTTGACATCCATTTGATACACCTTGAAGTTTTTGTGCGCAGCATGAGCCAGGAAGATTCGAATGGCCTCGATTCGTGCAACGGGTGCAAAAACTTCAGTATAGTCGATGCCTTCTTCTTGATAAAAACCTTGAACCACAAGTCTTGACTTGTTTCTGATCACCACACCTCTATCATCAGGTTTGTTTCTGAAGACCCACTTTGTGCCAATTGGAACCTTGTTTTCTGGAAGGTCCACTAGTTGCCAGACCTTCAGCTTTCTGAATTGTTGCAGCTCAGCCTGCATGGAGTCCACCCAACTTGGATCTGCAAGAGCTTCATCTATGTTTTTAGGAACAATCTGAGACAGAAAACACGCAAACAAACATTCATTAATCAATCCTGACTGATGACGAGTCCTCACTCCATCCGTAATCGAGCCAATGACGAGGTCATGAGGATGATCCTTTAAGGTTTTGAGATTTAAGTCAAGGTGAGGGGGAGCGGGTTCGGTGGTTTGAGGTAGTTCATGAGATGAAGATGGAGGATCAGGTTGATGTGTGGTTTCTGAGGATGAGGATGGGGATGTGTTTTGTTGTGGAATTTCGGGTTGAGGGGTGATAATCACGAGAGGAGGATTGTCATTTGCTTCAGCTAGGATAGGAAGATTGAATGATTTGAACAGTGTGTCTGAATCATAAAACCATTCGGGTCCAGTTCCGGTGTTGGGAGAGTTAGATTCTTGCCAGTCCACGTAGTAAGATTCCTGCACAACACGAGTACGTTTGTTATACACACGATAAGCTTTTTGTGATGAAGAATACCCCATGAAGAAACACTCATCGGAGACAGCTCCAAATTTTGTGATTTGAGCTTCGGTATTCAGCAATGTGCACGAGCATCCAAACGGCCTGAAGAAGTCAATCAGCGGCTTCCTTCCGTGATACAGTTCGTATGACGTCTTCATTTTATCTTTCACGATCAGGACACGATTCAGCACGTACGACGCACAATTCACAGCTTCAGCCCAGAAAATAATCGGCAGCTTTGATTCAATCAGCATAGTGCGAGCAGCTTCAACCAGTGTGCGATTCTTCCTTTCGGCAACCCCATTCTGCTGTGGAGTTCTTGCTGCACTATATTGGCGAAGAATACCTTTGTTTGCACAGAATGAGTCAAAGATCTGATTTCGAAATTCAGTTCCGTTATCACTTCTGATTGCCTTGACTTTCTTGCTTCTTGAGCTTTCCACGGACAGAATGATATTTTGTAGAGCTTCAGTCGTTTCACTCTTGTGCTTCAAGAATCTGACCCAAGAGTACCTGGAAAAATCATCAGTCACAACAAGACAGTAAGTTCTCTTTCCCAAACTTGGTACACTAATAGGTCCAAATAAATCAGTGTGGAGCAATTCTAAGGGACTTGAAATAGAATTCTCCAATTTGGGCTTATGTGGCTTCTTATGTTGTTTTCCTTTAGCACATGAAAGACATTTTTCAACAACAGAAAAATCTTTGTATGGAAGACCTCGGACCAAATTGTTTTTAACAAGGTTGTTTAGAATTTTGAAGTTTATGTGTCCTAGACGTCTATGCCACAAGAAGCACTCAGAAACAGATGCCTTTGAAAGTAAACAAGTCATGGAGGAATTGAGAGATGCAGTTGAGGTCAAATTCAGCAAGTATGTGTCATTGATGCGAGGCGCACGCATCGCCACCATCTCTTCGGGCACAGAAAATTCAGACTTGAGGAACAGGCATTCATTTGCTTTGAACAATACTGGAATATTCTTGTCGCAGATTTGTGATACGCTCAGAAGATTAAACTTTAATTCTGGTACATGATTGACGTGTTCCAGTGTAAGAGACCCAGTTGACACGTCTCCTTGACCAACCATCTTACCACCCTTTTTATTTCCTGCAAAAGACACGAATCCACCATCCAAGATTCTATAATTTGTGAGCAGGTCTTTCATCCCTGTCATATGCCGAGAGCATCCCGAATCAATATGCCAGTAACTGTTCTTCGGGAGTGCCTGGCAATACAAAACGAGAAATTACTTAATAACTGGTACCCAGACTTTTGCATTGCCGGGATTTGTGACTTTCTGTTTTCCCCCAAAGAATTGTTTTACAAAGTTGGTTACCTTGTGTCCAAAGGATCTATCATGGTTTGTTCGATTTAATTTTTCTTTACAATTTTTAACAACATGATCATCCTTACCACATCTGAAACAGTGAGACCTGTGACTTGTGCAAGAGGAGGTTTCTGAAGTACTTTCCTCCTCAGAATCTGATGTTCTATAATCAGAGTCACTGTTGGTTTCAAAATCCACTTTTGTTTTATCTTTTGAAATCCTTGGATTATTGTTTTTCAAAAATGATTCCTTCTTTCGAGAAATATGTTTTTCTGTAGGTTCTGAAATTCGTATTGGTGTAAAAGAAGGAATTGGATTAGAAAGAAATTTGTTGAATCGATTTTGAGATGTACTAGCATGACAAGGAACATTTTCATTTGAAACAAATCTTTCTTGACTAACAGACACGGACTCTTCACTACTGCTATCTAAAGAAGAACTACTGCTAGCTACGCTATTGTCTGAACTAGACTTCTTGGAATTAAAACTACTGCTTGAAACAGACTCCTTAGAATTTAAACTACCGCATCCAAGCCCACTTGTGTTACCGTATCCATTATCATAATCCTCCCTGATCTCCTTATGGTTCACTCCTTCTAGACCTGCATGCAGACTGTTAGCATCACTAGGAATTAAATCATTTAAGGGATGAGGTTTCGGAGTAGGTGAATAACAATGCGTGCTAGGAGGAGGATAAACCTTAGGAAACACATTCCCATTGTTCTCCATGCCTATTCCGGTTTTTATTTTAGCTCCTCGTTGTTTAACGAGCATCTCTTCAACTTTCATTTGTGAAACGGTCCATCTATCTAACTTGGTCTGAAGTTGAGAGGTTTCAAATTGGGCTAATGTGACTCTTTCAGAAAGCATGTTTATTTCAACATTTTTTGCAAGAAGAGTTTGTTTTAAATGTTCATTTTCATGCATTGCTTCATTTAATTTCACAAAATATTTTGCTTCATTTTCTTTTAATTGGGTGTTCATGGTTTTTAATTCGTTGTTGGTATCAATCAACAATCGATTGGCCTTGTAGATGCCGAACAAACGAATTCTACAAGGATGAGAGCACATATCTTGAACAGATTCATATGAGAGTTCCATTATAACCTTTTCTGCAGCCAGGGCTTTTTCACATGTGCATGCTGGTGTGCTTGCAGTTTTCTCATTCACCTTCTTCTCAGCTTCTTCCTTCTGACAACTGTTAACAGTGTGCTCATTGCTTTGTTCCTGAATTTGAGCTGCAAGAGCTTGATTGATGGCTTCCTCGGTTTCAGAGACCTCCGAGCTCCAGTCGAAGTTAGTCAGAAGAGCCACTTCTTTGGTTGGCTTGGCTTCTGCTTTGTCAGTGATAGGAATGGCACGAGTTGCTGGCTCAGAGGTAGGTTCAGTGACAATTGGACTTGGGCACTCCCTTTTGAAATGACCGAGTTGCTTGCAGTTGTAGCATCTGAGCTTAGCCTTGTCGAAACCGACTCTTCCATTTTGGTTCTTGAAGGTGTTTCTCCCAGTGCGTTCGAAGAATTTTCTAGCTCGAACAGTTAACATGGCCATTTGCCATTTCAGGTCAGTTTCTTCTAGATCATCTGGATCAACTTGGTACATGTCCTCAGCAGTCAGAGTCGAACCTTGAAGTTCTCCAGCAGCGAAAGCTTGATAGCTGTTAGTAAACAAGGAGAACAATCCCATGTATTCAGGTGAAATCTGGGATGTTTGCTGATTAGTGGCGGAAGCAGATGCAGTTGAGGATGACCCAGATTGAAGTTGTGAGAAAGCTCCTTTGGGTGTGACGGTTGAGATGAAAGCAGAATTTGGAGAGTAAACTTTGGTTGGACCCATGGTTTGATTGTATTCTCTCCTTTGCACATCCAACTCAAAGGATTTAAGCTTGTTAATAACATCCATGAGCTTGTAGTCGGGAAAGCTTCTTTCTTGTTTTAGCATGCGGACTTGAATGCTCCACTCGGGAGGAAGAGCATCCAGCAACTTCTTGATTTGTTCTGAGTTTGTGAGTTTCGTATCATATTTCTTCAGATTGCTTGATACAGTTAGGAAGCGATTGGTCAAGTCCACTAGCTTTTCGTTCTTCATACTTGTGAAGGAATTGAATTCTTTGGTGGCTTGGGCTTCCTTGTCCTTCACCAGGTCTTCATTGCCATCATAGAACTCACAGAGAGCGTCAAACAGACTTTTTGCGTCAGTGTGCTCAGCAAAACGGTTGTAGATTTCTTGTGAGAGGCATAGAGAAAGGGCACCGAGAGCCTTTTGATCACGATCAATGAGTTTCAAGTCCTTCTCAGAGAATGAAGACGGAGTATTGTTGATCTGTGTTACTTCACCAGTTGTAGTTGTAGGAACGTGAGGTCCATTGACAATTGACAACCATTGATTATAGTCGGTGTACAAGAAGAACGATTTGAGACATCTTTTCCAATCCTCAAAATTGTCGCCATTGATCAGCCTTGGAGGTCTGTTTGGAGCAATACTCTCAGTGTCACCAGCATTTGTACCTGACGCCATCTTAAATCAGCCTGAAATAAGAAAGACAAAGAACAAACCAAGAACAAGACAAAATTGATTAGTTTCGCTGGGAGATATAGTTTCGCCAGCAATTTCGCTCGGAAATCCTGAACAGGTGAACAATTTCGCTGGATTTTATAATTTCGCCAGCAATTTCGCTTGACAATACTGAACCAGATCAGCAATTTCGCCAACTAGTTTCGCTGTATGCACGGGCAGTACTTTCGCTCGGAAATACCCGATGACACACAGTTTCGCTAGCTAGTTTCGCTGGAAACTGGTTTGAACTTTCGTTCACGAAAAAGACAATAGTTTCGCTTCTCGAATTTCGGCGAAAGAATAGTTTCGCTCGGTGATGGTAGTTTCGCTCGGTGATAATCCGGCGAAACTGCCAAATGACTTGATAGTTTCGCTGTTTGAAGGCACAGTTTCGCTGAATAAACAGCAGTTTCGCCCAGAACAGAAAACCCTCTTTTTGAAGAAGAAATGATCAGAAATCAACCCAAATCACTATGGATTAATGATCGGTTGATTGCCTAGTGTTCAAGACATCAAAACACACAATATTCAATCAATTTTCAGTCCAAAACAAGCTGATTTCAGAATCAAATAGATTTTTCAAAGTTTTACCCAAAAACACTCAAAAACACCAAAATCAAGAGCACAGAGGCTCTGATACCATATTGTTGGTCCTCACTGATCTTTATCAGTGCAAATGAAGGTGTTTTTGAGAAGAAAACCAAATAAACAACACAATATAAGATTTCCAATGACTAAAATGGTTTTCTAGCCTTGAACAATCTCAATATGAACCAATAGATTGATAAGTGATGATTAACAAGCTACAATATACTGAAATAAGCTCCTAGCCGTCACCAAAACTCACCAAATGAAGATTTCTTGTATTAGGGTTCAATATGCTTGAGAAAGTTACAAAAGGCTGCACAAGGCTGCGTATTTATACTGTCCAGTGAACAGTTTCGCTGGCAGTTTCGCTGGCCAAGCGAAACTGTCACTGAGACAGTCTAACCTAGGTACCGAGCGAAACTACAGTTTCGCTCGGTAGCTTACAGTTTCGCTAGCCTACCAAAATCTAACATTTACAAGAAACTAAACTATTACAATGAAACTAAACAAAAGATGAATTCCTCCCTACATTGATCTTCAAGTTTTTTATTAAATTACTTTTATTTTAGTATAATTTTAGAGTTTTTAACTTCGAAGATGACTTTTTATAGTTTTATACTTCGACGACGGAACTTTTTGACTTTGACTTTTTATTCCTCTAAAATTCTTATTTTGATTTTTTTAGTATATTGTTTTATATTTTGATGACACAACTTTTAGACTTTGACGCTTTATTCCCCTAAAATTTCCTACTTTCATTTTTTAGTATACTTTTTATAGTTTTATATTTTCACCACGAAACTTTTAGACTTTTATGTTTTATACCTCTTAAGTTTTCTACTTTTGTTTTTAGTATACTTTTAAAGTTTTCGACTAATATTTGATAAATACTATATAAATCTATATATATGAGAAGAACAAAGTTTTCAATTGCCTAAAAAATTAAGAGATTAAGGGGTCAAATTAGTACTTTAAACAAGGAATTAAAATTATTTTTTTGATGGAAACTAAAATATAAACAATATATTTGATAATTATTGACATTTAATGATGTTATATGAGTAAGTAGATTATCTTTTATATATAGAACGGGAATCATGTTATAAATTGTCACTAAGATAGCATCGTACGGGTTTTCTTATAGCACTTTTAATATGTAGCTGACAAAGTTACACACAAGTGAAGAGAATAATATCAATTTATTGAAACACCTCGACTAAGATATCCTTAGAGGGTATGCATATAGATACATAGTTCAAGCATGTTAGTACATACAATGACGATATTAATTTATTAAAACACGTACCTCAACTGAGATATATATATATATATATATATAGGGGAGGGATATAATGAAAACCTCTCCGAGTTTGGAAAACCGTGAAAACCAAGCTAAAAAATTCGATTTTTGTTCTGATTTTTTTTATGGTGATTCTCTAAGTTAAAAAGACCCCCTTTATGCAAAAAAATAAAAAAAACGCCTAGTACATTTTTTTAAAAAAAATATTTTATAACCAAGGTTACATATGTAACACGGTACTGTTACATATGTAACCTCGGTTATAAAATATTTTTTAAAAAAAAATTTTACTACGGTGTTTTTTTTTTGTATAAAGGGAGTTTTTTTAACTTAGAGAATCACCATAAAAAAAATCGGAACAAAAATCGAATTTTTTAGCTTGGTTTTCACGGTTTTCCAAACTCGGAGAGGTTTTCATTTTATCCTTCCTCTATATATATATATATATATATATATATATATATATATATTATATATATATATATATATTCTCAGAGGGTATGCATATGTTACTCACAAGCATCTTAGTAGCAAACCACACCCGACAACATTAGAAATTAGATAAGGCTCGTGTTGTATACATGCATGCATCATCGGTAAAAGAAGCCCTTACGTCTGGTCTTTCTCTTGGGATAATATTCTACAACAACAGTCCCACCATATCTTTTAGCGGCCTCGTAGCAATCCACCACAGTTTCAACTCGTGCTGCCTGAACTTGGGTGACATACATTTGTTGTCGAACCACATAGGGTTGTTGAGGATGATGATTATAGTGAAACAAATTAGGAGTTTGATTCGGTGGTGGACCACTTACCGTCCATGGTGGATACTTAGGATTGGATCTGTTCGCAGCACCATAGAAACCATCAAGGAGGGCAAACCCTTCGACACCAATCTTAGCAAGCTCAGTATTCGAGTTTGAATAATTTGCCATTTGCTGGTGTATGAAGAGTATTAAAGGATCAAACACCTTTATATAGAAAGCTTATTAGAATATATATATATATATATATATATATATATATATATATATATATATATATATAGGGAGAGGATCCATTTGAGAACCAATTTGATTTGAGAACTAAAAAGAACTAATTTGAGCCACAAGTTTATTTACATGTATCCCCCCTCCCATGAATTGTAGTGGTCCCCCACCTGAAATTGGTGGTGGAGATTTAGTTCTTAAAAGTTCTCAAAATAAAAAATTCTCATTTGAACCTAACCCTATATATATATATATATATATATATATATATATATATATATATATATAGTGAAAAGTTCATTGTAGACCCCTAAAAAAAGTGTAGACCCGTAGACCCCTCTATTCACCATTAGATTATCAAGTTTTTAAAGGCTGAGATTATATGGGCTAAGATTATATGGGCTGATCGATTAAATGAAATTCTAACTAATGGGCTTTAAGGTAATTTGGCATGTTACGTACAGAGTTACATCTCCGTTCCCGTCAATCCAAATCGACATCTCCATCTTCGATCTTCATCTTCGATCTCCATCTTCGATCTCCATCTTCGATCTTCATCTTCTGATTCCTCAATTCAGACAACAAATCGACCATATCCATCTTCTGATTACCGTCTGGATTTCGAGCGAAGGTCAAAAATCACCGTGCACATTCAGTCCGTCTATTGCTCCTTCATCTTCATCGTCAGATTCTGTTCGATTTGAGGTATATAATCTTGATTTCCTCTTCAAAGTTTGGTTCTGAATATAGATTTTCAATCTGTTTTCTGATGTATCATCGAATTTTATGAGTGTTAACTTGTTTGGTTTTCTTTTCCGAGCATAGCTAGGACTTTTAAAACTCAGTGATTTTAAAACTCACCTGGCTTGGTTTCTGCATGAATTTTTTTCACTTTTTCAGGACTAGAAATCATGGAAAACCCAAAAGATACAGCAGGTTCATTTGCAATGACTTTTGACTCTTTCTTTGAATTAAGTTCATTGTCCACCTTATCAAATGCCATCACTAAACTAGGTGTTATATCATCTGATATTTCTTCATTTCTGACATCTTTTGGTTTTTCACTTTTCTCAAACTCAAGCATTAAACTCGGGGTAATATCATATTTGGCAGTTGTTTCCTTTTGTTTTCCTTCATCTGAATCTAAAATTTTATAACTAAGTCAGTATAAAACTCAGTGAGTTTTAAAACTCACTTTGTTATGTATAAAATTAACTGAATATATAAGACTTTTTATAGTAAATAAAACTCAGTGAATATTAAAACTTAGTTAATAAACTCACTGATAAATAACTCAGTGAGTTTAATACTATTAAAACTTAGTTTATCACATTTATTTGACTTTTTTGGCTAGTATTTTGAGTTAAATGACTCGGTGAGTTATAAAACATTGATTTTTAATTATTTAGATTTAATTTTTCAAACTCACCTTGCTTGGTTTCTGTATGAGGACTTTCTACTTTCTCTTTCTTTGAATTAAGATCTTTGTCGAAATCATCTAGAATTTAAGAGTAAAACTCATTACAATATAAAACTTGCTGCATATTTTAAAACTCACTGATAAACTGAGCGACTTTAAAACTCAGTGATTTAAAACTTACCTTGCTTGTCAGGACTAGCAATCATGGATAACCCAAAAGATAGAACAGGTTCATTTGCAACAACTTTTGAGTCTTTCTTTGAATTAACTTCATTGTCTACCTTATCAAATGCCATCACTAAACTAGGTGTTATATCATCTGATATATCTTCATTTCTGACATCTTTTGTTTTTTCACTTTTCTCAAACTCAAGCATCATCCTTGGGGTAATATCATATTGGGCACTTGTTTCTTTTTGTTTTCCTTCATCTGAATCTAAAAACTCAGTGACATATTAAAACTCATTTTCAGAATAAAACTCAATTTAAGTGAGTTTTATTATGTGGGATTTCAAATTAGTATAAAAACTCACTACTGTTTTAAACAGTGAGTTATAAATAACTCAGTTAATTTATGAGTCTTAACCATTATTGAGTTTCAGTGAGTTGAAATAACTCACTGAATATATAAGACTTTAATTATCAAACAAAAAATTACCTTTTGCCATCATGAAATCATCATCCTTTTCACTCACTTCAGCATTTTCACCTAGTTTTAAAACTCAAGAATAAACAGATATTCTTAGTCTTTTTAGATAAAATATAGTTTGAAAACTCTATGAGATTTAAACAAAATATAATACATCTATAGAGTAAACTTATGTTTTAAAGAATTCACTGATAAATAACTCAGTGAGTTTAATACTATTAAAACTCAGTGAATATTAAAACTTAGTGAATAAACTCACTGATAAATAACTCAGTGAGTTTAAGACTATTAAAACTTAGTTTATCACATTTATTTGACTTTTTTTGGCTAGTATTTTTGAGTTAAATGACTCGGTGAGTTATAAAACATTGATTTTTAATTATTTAGATTTAATTTTTCAAACTCACCTTGCTTGGTTTCTGTATGAGGACTTTCTACTTTCTCTTTCTTTGAATCAAGATCTTTGTCGAAATCATCTAGAATTTAAGAGTAAAACTCATTACAATATAAAACTTGCTGCATATTTAAAACTCATTGATAAACTGAGCGACTTTAAAACTCAATGATTTAAAACTTACCTTGCTTGTCAGGACTAGCAATCATGGAAAACCCAAAAGATAGAACAGGTTCATTTGCAACAACTTTTGAGTCTTTCTTTGAATTAACTTCATTGTCTACCTTATCAAATGCCATCACTAAACTAGGTGTTATATCATCTGATATATCTTCATTTCTGACATCTTTTGTTTTTTCACTTTTCTCAAACTCAAGCATCATCCTTGGGGTAATATCATATTGGGCACTTATTTCCTTTTGTTTTCCTTCATCTGAATCTAAAAACTCAGTGACATTGAAATAACTCACTGAATATATAATTCTTTATAGTGAATAATGAACCTCAGTGAGTTTTTATAGTGAAACTCACTGCATAGTTAGATGACATTGAAAATAACTCACTAGTTGTAAATGACATATTAAAACTCATTTTCAGAATAAAACTCAATTTAAGTGAGTTTTCAGTGAGTTTTATTATGTGGGATTTCAAATTAGTATAAAAACTCACTACTGTTTTAATCAGTGAGTTATAAATAACTCAGTCATTTATAAATAACTCAGTTAATGAGCCTCAGTGAGTTTTTATAGTGAAACTCACTGCATAGTTAGATGACATTGAAAATAACTCACTAGTTGTAAATGACATATTAAAACTCATTTCAGAATAAAACTCAATTTAAGTGAGTTTTCAGTGAGTTTTATTATGTGGGATTTCAAATTAGTATAAAAACTCACTACTGTTTTCAAATTAGTATAATAACTCAGTGAGTTATAAATAACTCAGTTAATGAGTCTCAGTGAGTTTTTTATAGTGAATCTCACTGCATAGTTAGATGTGCATTGAAAATAACTCACTAGTTGTAAATGACATATTAAAACTCATTTCAGAATAAAACTCAATTTAAGTGAGTTTTCAGTGAGTTTTATTATGTGGGATTTCAAATTAGTATAAAAACTCACTACTGTTTTGATTACCTTTTGCCATATTTTTATTCTCATCAGCTCCATCATTTAAGCTAAGGTTCTTCAAAAACTTTTTCCTTGCTGAAAGAGACAATGATGAAGTCAATTTGCCTGTAAAAAATAATTTATATTTAGCTATTTCATTGATCTAGTCAATAGTGCAACAACAATATCTATGCTACATAACAAGCTCCAAAAAAATATATGAAACTGATAATATGTTTAAAATTCAGTGCTGAGTTTTATTGTGTGAGTTTTATTAAATGTTAGTGAGTTTTATTTGATTCTATAAAACTCACTAACATTTAATAAAACTCACACAATAAGAATGAAGCAATATTAAAACAATATTTTAATTTAATTTTTCAAACTCACCTGGCTTGATTTCTGATTGAGCTTTTTTCACTTTCTCTTTCTTTGAATTAAGTTCATTGTCTACCTTATCAAATGCCATCACTAAACTGGGTGTTATATCATCTGAAATTTCCTTTGTACTCGTAGATATCTCATTTTCAGAATATGCCCCCTTCTTGGATTTCTTTTTTTTTCCTTCATCTGAATCTGAATTTTTCCTTTTATTCTTTTGAGACTCACATTCATTTGTTGGTGTAATTTGATTTTGTGTACAATCAAGATCCACCATTTTCTTTTTCCTTGGACTCTCTTTTTTAGAAACTGTTCTCTTGTTTGATTTCTTCTTTTCAGATTCAATATCACCTTCAGATCTCACATTTGAAGTCTTAGATTCCACAGTATCTTGACTTGGTTTTTCTTTTAAAACTCTTGAAGCATTCAGTATATTCTTCTTCTTTTTTTTCTTCATTTCAATGTCATCTTCATCTAATTTAATCTTCGCTTCAAGTGATGTTTGAATAGACTCTAACATTGAATCCTTGATATATTTAACCCCTAAAATACCAATGTTTTCTTTTCTTCTTTTGAAATCATCATGTACCATCAACATCTGTGTAGATTATAATATAAACTAATTAATATCAAGGAATGGCAAAATGCAAATGAATTTTTGTAAAACTCAACTGATAATTTTATAAAACTCAGTGAGTTTTTTTTATAAAACTCGGTGCATAAATCATCTCGTGCGTACTGAGATGATTATAAAACTCAATGGAACTAACTGTTGTGTTTTATATAAAATATTTTTAGAGTTTTAAATTAGTATTTAACCATAAAACTTAATACAATCATAAAAACTCACTGTTAAAATCAGCAGTGAGTTTTAGGAGTCAGTGAGTTTCAATATCAATTAATTAAGTTTTTAAAAACTAATTATATGTAATTTTAAAACTATATACAATGAAATACATACCGCAAGAAATTGCAATGGTCCACAAAATGAATTCAAACCATTCCAGTCTCGCCTTTCTCTTTTCAAACATTTGATTAAGTATTCACACCAATTGTAATTCTTGATATCAGCATCTTGTCTGATATTATTAAGGAATCTCTTATTCACTGTGCTGTTTTTCATTGTATTTCCAAAGATAGTTGCAAACACCACCATGAAATTTATAGTAAACATCCATCCAGCATCTTTTTGAGACTTCATAAAATTTGTAAGCTCAACTAATAAAACTCTATCAGCTGATTCAGGAGGAAACTGGAATTTAAACTCAGCAACAACCTCATCTCTATCACGTGGCTTTTCTCTTTCTATCACTTCCTTTTCCCCCATTGGTAACCCAAATATTTCTCTAACCTCCAATGCAGTGACATTTATCTTCCTAGATCCAACATTTAATGTGTTTTCGTCAGGATCATAATTTGTTATAAGCCAATATCCCAAACCCGTTGGAATCTTGGTTACTTTCAATGAAAGAAGCGGTCCAAACCCTATTTTTTCTACAACTTTCCTCTGATCTTCATTTAATCTTGAAATCATAGTAATGAAGTGAGATGTAGCTGTACGCATTGACACCATTTGACCACTATAAGGTACATACTCTTTCGCTATTTTTACTATGATTCCTGCATCAATAAACGCAACTTTTCACTGAGTTTTATAATAAAAAGTTTAAAACTCAATTAGACTTAGTGAGTTATAAGACTAAGTGAGTTTTAAGAAACTCACTAACATTTTTAACAAGACTCACAAAATGCATGTAAAAGAAACTAAAACTATAACTCTCTGAGATTTATAACTCAATTAGACTTAAAACTCACTAAGCCTAATTGAGTTTTAAACTGTTTTATAATAAAGCTCAGTGTCTACGAACATAATACAACACTGAGTTTTATAATAAAAAGGTTAAAACTCAATTAGACTTAGTGAGTTATAAGACTAAATGAGTTTTAAGAAACTCACTAACAATTTTAACAAGACGCACAAAATGCATGTAAAAAAAACTAAAACTATAACTCTATGAGATTTATAACTCAATTAGACTTATAACTCACTAAGTCTAATTGAGTTTTAAACTGTTTATTTTATAAAACTCAGAATATGCATGTAAAAAAATCTCTCAATATGCATGTAAAAACTCACAATATGATTATAAGGCTCTATGCATTTATAAGACACACAATATGGATGTAAAAAACTCACTAACATTTTTGTGAGTTTTTACCTGCATATTGTGAGTTTTTTTAAATTGTTTATTTAAAAAACTCACTAACATTTTTAACAAGATTCACAATACTTATCCAATATAGTTATGAAAGCACACTTTTTTTATAAAACTCGCATAAAATTTATTAGAGACTCTTGATTTGTGTGGGTTTTAATAGTAAAATAATATAAACTATTTTTTTACAAAACTTAGTGATTATAACCTGATTTTTTCCCCAACTTCTTTCTCGGTTGACCATCTTTTGTCGGCTTTTTAACAGGTGTGATATTCTGTGTCGCCCTTTTCTTCTTTTTTGTTACTTTTCCCAAGTCTACTTCTGCACTTGGTTCTTCAGTTACTTTCTTTGGTAACATTTTCTTTTCCGACTTTCTAACTGTTATCATTTTCTTTCTCCCCTTTTTTGTTTCCTTTTTTATTTCTACTTCCTTAGTTGCTTCTTCAAGTTCATCACCTGATTTTTTTTCTAATTCCTCACTTGTTTCTTCAAATTCATCACCTAAATGTAAATAAAAATAATAACATAAACACAAATTAAGATTGTTGTAATTCTAAAACAAAACTCCCTGCATTTTAATTGTGTTTAAAACTCAGTGAGTTAAAAAACTCAGTGCATTTTAATAAAAAACTCACTTCATTTTTAATAACTCAGTAACTTATTAAACTTACTGAGTTTTAACAAGACTCACAAAAATGCATGTAAAAAAAACTAAAACTATAACTCTCTGAGATTTATAACTCAATTAGACTTATAACTCACTAAGTCTAATTGAGTTATAAACTGCTTATTTATAAAACTCAGAATATGCATGTAAAAAAAACTCACAATATGCATGTAAAAACTCACAATATGGATATAAAAAACTCACTAACATATTTGTGAATTTTTACCTGCATATTGTGAGTTTTTTAAACTATTTATTTAAAAAATTCACTAACATTTTTAACAAGATTCACAATATGCATGTAAAAAAAACTAAAACTATAAGTCTCTGAGATTTATAACTCAGTGAGTTTAAAAAACACATTTTAATTGTGTTTAAAACTCTATTTGGTTAAATCTAAATAATTAAAAATCAATGTTTTATAACTCACTAAGTTTTATAACTCACTGAGTTCATCAGTGAGTTTTATATCTCACTTAGTTATTTCCTTTAATTGAGTCATTTTAATTGAGTTTATAATAATCAATGAGTCACTATAAAAAATCATTGAGTCATGATAAAACTCACCAGAAACTTGTGCTGGTGGCATTTTCTTCTGTAACTTTTTCTTCTTCACATTTTCAGTTACTATTTTTTGGCTTGATTTCCTCTTCAATTGGGTGCTTTGATCTTGAAATCATCATAACGATTATATGTAAAACAATAGTAGACAATAGTATTTAAAAACAGATGAAACTTGAATTTATATATTTTTTAAGTGATAATTAAAACTAACTTAATTTTTTTTAAACTAACCTTGAACTTCATCATCACAATCTATTTTAACTGGGTTATCAACATCATTTGTAAATTTACTAAAAGATGTATTTAAAGCAATTCTTGAACTTCTTCTAGTCCCTATATAAACATTATTAGATAAAATTAGTTTCTAGAATAATGAGTTCTAATTTGATTTTGTGTACAATCAAGTTCAATCCAATCATGTTTTTACAAACTGCCTGAGTGAGTATTAAACTCACTGAGTTATTAAACTGACTGAGTGAGTATTAAACTCACTGAGTGAGTATCAATCAAATAATTTTTTTTAAAGTATTTTTTAAGTGAGTTTTTATTTATGGCTATGCGTGAACCTAATATAATAAAAGAATTTAGGAGAAGCATTAACCTAAAGACGATACACCAAGTTCACCAGCAAGTGTAGGAGCACCACCGCTCAAAACACCATCGAACCCACCACCGCCACTTCCTGTGGCTACAGCAGCAAAACCACCTTCTGAGGCCGAAGCTGAGGCCAAAGTGGCAAATCCACCAGTGATTGAAATAGTTTGACTTCTAGGTAGATCTGCACCAAATTGTCTTGACTGACCAAATGTCCCAAAAGCTGAGCCTGAAAGCAATTTATTAAAAGTCTTTATAATCCATAAAAACTCACTAAAACTCATATGCATCTCTAAGTCTTCTGATGATTTGTATTAGTGTTCAAAATGATTTCTGTTTGCTATTTTTCACTTATGCATCTTTATTGTTACAATGAAATCAAATATCATCATCAAACTGTACATCGAACCCTCATGTAATCTGAACCATGTTTTACTTTTAGTATTTTTATGGTAACTAATCTATTACCACTGAGTCATTAATCTCGGTGAGTTATTAAACTCACTGAGTTATTACCAGTACTGTGAAGCAGACAACTAACTATTGTAGGTAACACTGGAAATCAAACACATTAAACTAATAAGTAACCAATTGATGGATGATGATACCACTGTTAAACTCACTATAGTCATAAAAACTCAGTATCATTTTTAATAAAAACTCACTGAGTTATAAATCTCAGAGACTTATAGTTTTAGTTTCTTTTTACATGCATATTTTGAATCTTGTTAAAAATGTTAGTGAGTTTTTTAAATAAACAGTTTAAAAAACTCACAATATGCAGGTAAAAACTCACAAATATGTTAGTGAGTTTTTTACATCCATATTGTGAGTCTTATAATGCATAGAGTCTTATAATCATATTGTGAGTTTTTACAAGCATATTTGTGAGTTTTTTTTTACATGCATATTCTGAGTTTTATAATAAACAGGTTAAAACTCAATTTAAACTTAGTGAGTTATAAGTCTAATTGAGTTATAAAACACAACAGTTAGTTCCATTGAGTTTTATAATCATCTCAGTACGCACGAGATGATTTATGGAATCTAAGAAATCCAGAATGTACGCATGATCAATTGCTAACAGAAATATCGGAAATCCTAGAAATCTAAACGCTTATCAACAAAAATGCTCGAAATCAAAACTCAGTAGATAGTTTTTACCTGATATCATCGCCGGACATTCGAGCTTTTTGGGAGTTGAAACGGACGTTTTTTTTACATTTGAATCTAGTTCTTGTTTCTCCATTGGAATGTAACTTGATTCTCACAGTAACCGTTTCACGAGCAGGGCGGAGGGCGATTGACGAGCAGGCGGAGGAAGTAATTAGGGCTCGTAATCGATCGGCGATGAGGGGGAGAGAATCGAGATTGAGGAGCGACGAGCAAGCGGAGGGAGATTTGACGATGGAGGAAGAAATTAGGGCTAGGAATCGGATATGAGAGTGGTGGAGCTTTTGACGATCGACGATAGCGGGATTTTTTGGTCGAGGACGAATGTTTTGATTTTGGGGGCTTTTGACGATCGTACCCCTAAATCAAAAAACCCAGCTCTTTATATATATATATATATATATATTCTCATATAATCCCTTGATGCTTTGTTTATGATTTTAGATAACTTTTGCATCATTATTGGAGGTTGGTTTTTTTTCATTTCGTGTTTCACATTTGAGAATAAAACGGAGACGTATATTTTCTTTTTAACCGAAAGTGAATTGAGCATCGTATCCATAGTTCAACATGTAATCTTAATTGTTTGAAATCCGATTCAAAGAATTTTGGCCAAACTGATGATCACCATAACATATTATTTGTATATTTTTTGAACCGACATTTAAGTATTCTAATCTTATACAAACCCGAAGTAAATCGACATCCTTAGGGTAAAATTAAGTGGAACAATCTTTTTTCTTTGTGTTACTTTTAATATTAGCAACTAAACTTTAAATGATGCGTCTAATAAGACATTTTGATAGTAAAATAATCGTTTTTACATCATAAGATTGTGAATTTATATTCTGCTGAAAATAAACATGTAGAACAATAAGGGGCATCTCATTTCTTACTGTTAATTTTAGTTTTTTTTTAAATGACGAGAAATATATAAAAATGTTTGGCTAAGGAAGACAAACCGTAACAAAAGTTTACATCAATAAGAGCGGATTTCGTAACCACTCAGTCCAAGAAATAGAACTATGCGTATTCCTATTAGTAAACAAAAAAAAACAATAATAAACAATAGAATCAAATAATTTTTGTATTAGCAACTAAACTTTAATTAATGCGTCTAATAGGACGACATTTTGGTAGTAGAATCTATATTAAGCCGAATATAAACATGTAGAACAATAAGGGGCATCTCCTTTCTTACTGTTAATTTTAGTATTAGCAACTAAACTTTATTTATTGCGGCTAATAGGATGACGTTTTGATAGTAAAATAATTGTTTTTTCCTTCACAAGTTTGTGAATTTATATTCTGCTCACTATAAACATGCAGAAGAATAAGGGGCATCTCCTTTATTCGTGTTAATTTTAGTATTAGCAACTAAACTTTTATTAATGCGTCTAATAGGACGGCATTTTGGTAGTAAAATAATCGTTTTTCCATCACAAGGTTATGCATTTATCTCAATATAAACATGCAAAACAATAAGGAGCATCTCCTTTCTTCGTGTTTTTTAGTATTAGCAATTAAACTGTAGTTAACCCATCTAATAGGATGCTTTGTTAGTAAAATAATTGTTTTTCCATTACAAGGTTATGAATTTATATTCTACTCAATACAAACATTATGACTTTAATAGTATAATAAGTGTAAAGTAAAGGTTGTATTTGGAAATAAAAAGTTTAATTTATGTTTGGAAACTAAAATTGTTTGGAAACTAGAATACTTATTATATTGAGTGAGGTTGGATCAAATTAAAGTTGATTTTGCCTAAAAAAAAATAAGAACAATAGAACTTTGACATCCAATTAAAAATAGTAGTAAGAGCATTTTAGCTGATAAGCTAGCTGTTAGCGGATAAACTATAAGCTAGCTGATAAAAAATAACGTTTGGTAAAAATTAGCTGATAAACTAGATGAAAAATGTAATGACATTAAAGTACATGTATATAAATAAATTACAATTTAAAAACAAGAGTTAATTACACAGTTAGTACCTGTGATTTACCCATAGTAACAACCAAGGGTACTATTTTCTGGATGTAACAACATATGGTAGCAACTTTTAATTTTGTTTCATAAAGGGGTATTAAGCTAACACTCCGTTAACTTTTAACAACAAACCCCCCCCCCCCACCCACGTGACAAAAACGTGAGGGAAATTTTGACAATTTACATTACCCCCATAGATTAAAACTCATCGATCCAAATCCGAACCTCAATTCTCTGACTGTTCTCTTCTCCGATCATCTCAGAACGGCCGGAAAGCCTAGTTCGAAGATGATCGGAGAAGATAGCGGCCGAAGAATTGAGGTTTAGATTTGGATCGATGGGTTTTGATATGTGGGGTAATGTTAAATTGTCAAAATTGCCCTCACGTTTTTGTCACGTGGGGGGGGGGGGGTGTCGTTAAAAGTTAACGGGGTGTTAGCTTAGTACCCCTTTATAAAAAAAATTAAAAGTTGCTACCTTATGTTGTTACATCCAGAAATTAGTACCCCAGGTTGTTACTATGGGTAAACCACAGGTACTAACTGTATAATTAACTCTAAAAACAAAAATAAATAATTTTCTTAAGGAAGGGTAAAACTGGAAATATTATAAAAGCTTGTTGAAATGCTACTCCAACTTGCTTTTCAAAAGTTAGCATATAAGCTAGCTTTTTGACATTATCAAACGGGGAGAATATAATCAAATATCTTGATATTGTTAAAAAATTATCTTTGTTTTTTGAAAATGTCAACATTACATAGGTTCCAAGAAAAGACAATTCAGAAGCCGATGCTTTGGAAAACTTAGCTTCATCGCTTAGGATCCCTGAGGATATCAAGATTCCTATAACACACATCCTGACACTGGCAATAGCTCAACAGGAAGGCCACGCGATTAATGACAATGAAGAAGTAGATGTTGGGGATCCCAAGGATATTCAGGAATCCCGGACTTATCCAATTATTAAATATATTAAAGACGGGGAGATTCCTAAGGGTGAAAATCCTAGGGCTTTTCGCGCCAAGGTAATACCTTACTTTATCTTAGATAACATATTATATAGAAAGTCTCCTGCAGGTGTCTACTTGAGGTGCCTAGAGAAATTAGAGGCTCTTGAGGTGCTTGAAGATATTCACAGCGGAGACTACAAAAACCACACTGGGGGCAGATCACTCTTCTCCAAGGTTCTCAGATTTGGTGTTTAGGGGATTAAGGTGTTGGTTTGAGACGAGGATCCCACCATATGATCGGTGGCACCGGAATCAACGAACCAGACGGGTTTAGAATTCGAGACATGACATTTTTCTTTGAAAGCTTGAGCAACTTGAGCTTCGGATGGTTGAGAGCTAGACCCGGTTAGGTTCAAGAGGGAGTAACAATTAGACGCCTTATGACCCGGTCTGCCACACCACTGGCAAGGGTCTGGTTGATAGTACCGGCCACCACGACCGCCATGGAAATTACCCTTATTATAGGACCTGTTTCCTCCCCTGCCACGATTAGAAGTGTTATTAGAAGTATTGCGATTAATAGGGGGTCGGCTAACCTGGGCAGAAAACGCAGCAGTAGCAGCGGGTGTTTGCAAGCCGTGAAGACTACGCGAGAACAATTCAGTGTTCTCTGCCCGAGCCTGTAACTCACAAAGGGTAATGTTGGGTTGAGCAGCCTTCAACGCGATCGAGAAATTTTCGAACGCAGGACCCAAACCCCGGTAGAAGCAGTGAGTTTTATCGGCCTCGGACATCGGTTGACCGATAGCAGATAGTTGATCGACAAGAGATTTGAAGCGACGACCAAAATCAGCAACTAATTGGGTACCCTTTGTGATGGTATTTAACTCATCTTTGATATTTTGTACCCGTTCAATGGATGCATCGGAGTAGATGGCGGCAAGCGCCAACCATTTTTTCACGGGCAGTCTGGTACCCAACCACATCTGGGAACACTTCTTCAGATAAAGATGTGTGAAGGAGAAATCGGGGTTATCAACTGGCTTATTCTCTGCCGATTTCGGTCCGTCTACTGGCTTACCAACGACATCGACTTTTTCAGCGGGTGGAGGGGATCCATCGATGTGCTTTGACAGATCTTGAAACTCAAAGAGGGGAACCATTTGATTGAGCCATACTAAGTAATTTGTTGTTGATAGTTTGATAGGGAGGGAGTGCAAGGCGGAATTGAATTTGGATAATTGAGTAGTATCGCTAGAGGAAGCCATGAGAATAGATGGAAGAAACAGGGGAGAAGGCAGGAGAAAAAAGAGGGATACGGGAGACAGAAACAAGAAGGGAAAAAGGGAAATAAGGGAGGGGAAAAGGAAAGACTATGATACCATGTTTAGGGGATTAATTCTCCACACCTAACATAGGTGGGATGCCAACCATTATATACAAGATTTACAATTAATACATAAAAAATGAAAGGTTTACAATAAATAACTAACTTAATGATAATTACTAACATTTGGTTACTATAGGCCTACAATGAAGAAGGATGCCATGAGCTTCTCACAAAAGTGCGATGCCTGTCAAAGGCATGACAATATTCTGCATCAGCCAGCTGAGCATCTGTATCGTATAATATCCCCGTGGCCATTCATGAAGTGGGGCATGGATATAGTGGGTAAGATGCCCGTGGCACCTGGAGGAAAAGTATTTATGCTTGCAATGACAGACTATTTCTCAAAATTGATTGAAGCAGAAGCCTATGTGCAAGTGAGAGAGAAAGAGGTGATATCCTTCATTAAGAGAGACATCATCAACAGATTTGGGATTCCGGCAGAAATCACATGTGAGAACGGCTCTCAGATTATCAGCATGAGAACAACAATTTTGTGTGCAAGCTAGGGCATAAAGATGATTACTTCAACACCTGTCCACCCTCAAGCTAATGGGCAGGCAGAATCTAGAAACAAGATCATCATCAAAAACCTCAAGAAGAAGTTGGGCTCCAAGAAAGGCAAGTGGAATGAAGAGCTACCATTTGTTCTTTGGCCAGATAGGACAACACCCAAGAATGAAACATGCCAAACTCCATTCTCATTGGTGTTTGGAGTTGAGGCTGTAATTCCCACAGAAATAGTGTTACCTACAGCCGGGATCAAATGCCAGGATCTTGAAACCAACAGCCAAACTCTGCTTCAGGATCTCAAAATAGTTGAAGAGCTCAGAGATATGGCCAGAATCCGGATGGCGTCTTATCAACAAAGGGTGGCAAAGTTTTACAACAGGAATACCAGGTTAAGAAGATTTCAAGTGGGAGACTTGGTGTTAAGAAAGGCATCTTAAGATACTTCCAATCCCGATGGGAAATTGCCACCCAAGTGGGAAGACCCATACTTGATAGATTCTGAAGATGGAAAAGGGGCATATCGCTTAGTGAACATGGAAGGAGAACCCCTGTCAAGAGCCTAGAATGCCATCCATCTCAAAGATTACTTTATGTGAGAATTCCTTTAGAATCCCAAGGATCATTGCTGCCTAAAAACTGCAAGGTATGTATACTAATCTGATTTCAATATTATTCTTATTATTTTCATCACATGATACTGACTTAGGCATCGGAGTGGTGTTAGCTAAGCTTACACTCACCCCTCACCAAGTATTGAGTGTTTTGTAGTTTTTAAGAATCCTAAGTACTTTGGGTGTATCACTAGTTAGAGGCTGGCCACCTCTCAAACGTTTAAGGTGTCCTGCATACCTTCCAAGGTTTGAGAGGCTGACTCCTCTCCTAAGTTTGGGTAGTCGCCAGTAGCGGATGAACCTCGTCATGAGCGCACGTTATCCACCAGTATGCTCAAGATGGCCAGACCAGGGTGGCTGACAATCTTATCATTGTAGGCTGCTTAGCGGATTCTCAAGGTTTTTAACACGGACGTGTTAACTAAGGTTTTGACATTTTCATGTCACTCACGATGGCTTAGTCCCAATTATATAAGGCCTTGAACCCAGTATTGGCTTGGTCCCAAGTGAACAAGGGCTTGTCCCTAGTTTTGGCTAAGTTCCAAGAATCTCGGGTTTATCCCCAATATATTTCTAAGATTGTTATCCTATTTTCAGAAAAGCTTCCTTTGGCCACTGGCCAGGATCCTGCTAAACTCTTTTCAGGATCCCAAAGCAGGATGCCTAGATGAACCAACAAATTCATTTTCTCAGGATTCCTGTCAGGATCCTGAATAAGGCAAGGAAAGAAGTAGCAGTTTGAATTGAGAAATCGACTAAGGTAAAACTTGAAGGTCAGGTGACTTATGTTTTATTACTCAATTTTGAACTTTGATCTATTCGATTATTAATCTTAAATGGTTTTATAAATGTGCAAGTGTTTTTTAAGGTTATTGACAAAGTTAAATGCTCACAACGATTTCTATATGCGAAATTAAATTTCGAAACACAATGTATGAAGTCAAAAGATAGTTATATTATTAACATACGGACACGGGTTTTGAGCTCCCCAAGGTTCGTCCTGAAAACCTCAGGATCCCTCCGCTTGGAAAGCTTGAAGGTCAAAAGTTTTTAGGAATCTTGGTTTCGTCTTGTAAAGCACAAAATCGGTCGTCAAACCTATCTATCCCTCTTCCGCTGTTAGATTTCTCTGATCTACCCGTGCACACCCCCCAGTTCTCTTTGGTCTTCTGTAGATCACCCCCTACCATAATTGGTATCAGAGCGGTTTCGCTCCTGTTTACCCTACCCAAGGTTTTGGATTAGTATGCTCCGGCACTGCAGACGTATGTGCTGATCTCTGCCGACAGAAAACCAACCTAGTTAGGTTCTAACAGACTGGTCTGACACACTGAACCCTAGATCGAAAAGAGTAGAAAGATTTTTATTGAGTGGTAAGTCGACGAGGAGGTCGCACTAATCTCAAATTTGGTACGAAAATTGAAATTTTCGATAGAGTTGTTTTGGTAAAAAATTCACAAAGGAATCTTGTATTCCAAACTTAGAATGTGAGGTAGTGTGCTTAATGATCAAATGAGCAAGTAATCCAAGTTAGGATAGTGACACGACGATTTAGCGAGTAAAACTCCAGAATCCTTCGAGTTGCCTCTAGGAATCCTGGATAAAAACCTCGAGAGCCGGCCGAATAGCTCGCCTCCTAGTCAATTTTATTGATAACAAAATGAATCGTTACAATAAGTTGGAGGTTTGATCGATCAGAACTAGGTGATACAATGTTTTTGCAGTGATAAGTAAACTAGAGAGTGCGTTGTGTGTCCCTACTGATCGAGTCCTCGATTAATATATAACCAACTAACTAAGGTGGTGTTTGTTTTTCTGCAAAAGCTCTTCCTGTCCTCTTCTGTCTGCGCCGCGCAGACCACGCGCAGACATTTAGGTCTACAGACTGTTTGTTTTCTCGAAGACATTTCATTAAAAAATGTCTGCGTAGGCTCTTCTTGGTGCAGATGTGACCCAGTCACTTCTGACATCTTCTAACATCTTCTAACTTTCTTTTTAAACTGTTTTTACATCAAAAAAACATTTTTAAACAGTTTTTTTTAATTCTTTTATAAAAAACATTATATTAAGTCCTTTTTAAAAAACTTTTTCTAAAAAAACTTTTTAAAAAGTTTTTAATATATTAAAAAACTTTTAAGAAACTTCTTTAACCACTTTTTTTAAATCGTCTTTTAAAAAAGTAAAAAAAAAACATTTTAAAAAATTAATTTTAAAAAATAAATTTTAAAATGTTTTTTTTTAAATTAGTTTTTTTTTAAATTGTTTTTTAAAAAGTTTTGTTTTTAAAAAACGTTTTTAAACAATTATTTTAAGAAAAAATATTTTAAACAATTATTACACAAAACTTTTTAAACATTTATTTAAAAACGTTTTTAAACTGTTTAAAAAACATTTTATTAACAGTTTTTATAAAATATTTTTGATATTTTGTTTAAAAGAAAATTGTTTAAAAAACAATTGTTTGCTAAAATATACGGAAAGAAATAAAATGATTGAATTATGTATAAGTATAAAAAATGATTTATTTAAATTTCAGTTTATTTTAGCAGTCTGCATAAGTTAAAAAACAAACACTCTTCTTCTTACAGACTGCAGAGGTTTAGTCCACCTCTTCTGCTACAGATGTCTGCAGATGTGGTTCGCAGACTGCAGACATTTTACCTCTTCAAAAACAAACAGCACCTAACTAACTGTCCGGGATTCCCGGGATCTCTTCTTCCCACTTTCTTAACCGTTGAAGCAGGATCGACCCACTGATCCACGTCTTAGTCAGCTTAGTCCGAGTCTTTAGGAATTAGTTAAGAGTTCGTTACCACCTGCAAACAATTAAGCACAAGGCAAAATAGAGCTTAGACATATATCGTAAATTCAGGATACCTGAACTGATAGGATTCCCAAACTATCTTCGGTTTCCTGAGCCGCTTGAGCTTCTTGATGAGCACCCTGAAAATCAACCACTAACAATTGCCCCTGAATCTCGGTGGCTGTAGATAAGATTTACAGCTATCGAGATTCAAAAACCCTCTTTTTAACGGCGTTGAAACGGTAAATGCGGTTATGATTAGACGTATTTCACGGCTTCCCATTTGATTTGATTTTCATCATAACTCTCTTTAAATACTAGTTACCCAAACCATAAGTTCTTCACCTCATTCGAACGGAAACCCTTCGAGCTTCTTCGCCATAACCAGGTCAGTTTCGATTTCCTTTCTCTCTTTCGATTCTGTAATGGGGAAAAAGGGTACTCGATCTGCTTCCTCCGCCGTTTCTCCCAGCATCGATGACTTCATCGATCAAGGGATTCTCCCTTCCTACGACGAGGAAACCTGCGACTTCAATGACCAGGAAATCCGATCATTGAAGGATTCCGGTCTGATTCCGAGAATGATGGTCATTCGGAACTTCGATTCTCGCTTGAAGCCCGATTTTGTTTCTTCTACTTGAGTCTGTTTTCTCTACTACCCTTTTCTCATTGGCATGTCATACCCTTTCCCCGACATTGTGAATAAGTTTTTCGAGGTTACTGGCCTTTCCTACTGTACAACCACGAGACGATCTTACTACTGCATGATTCAGTAATCGGATAACAACGAGAAGTAAATAAAGCTTTGCTTTATTGATTCACTTAGAGGTTACAAGCTAGAGAGAGATTACACCTTCTGCTACACACAGTTAAGAGATAGAAAACTGAAAGAACTACTAAACACTCTCTCTAACAAGCTATTTATAGTCACTTAGTAACAGGCCAGCGTACCACCTGCGGACCATCTGGTCCGCCCGGATCATCTGGTCCGGCGGTGCATATGGTACGACCAGTGACTATTACTCTCACAAATGCTCTAGATTAGATACAATACACGAGACACACGCTAGCATAGGAATATGCTTCTACAAACTCCCCCTTAACGTGTAGTGTATCT
>JBCNJP010000003.1:29573626-29656362 GCA_039602395.1 Deinandra increscens subsp. villosa
AAAGAACGATACAAACCCTTGAGGACATGTTAAGAGCTTGTGCTATTGATTTCGGTGGTAATTGGGATACTCACCTACCATTGGCGGAGTTTTCTTATAATAATAGTTACCATTCTAGCATCAAAGCAGCACCATTTGAGGCTTTATACGGAAGGAAGTGTAGATCCCCTCTGTGTTGGGCTGAAATCGGTGAAAGGCAATTAACAGGCCTGGAAGTTATTCAAGAAACGACCGATCAAATTGCATTGATTCGAGAAAGATTGAAGGCGGCAGCCGATAGGCAGAAAAGTTATGCAGATAATAGACGTCGACCTTTAGTTTTTAATAAAGGAGATCGTGTCATGTTAAAAGTTTCTCCCTGGAAAGGTATCATTAGATTTGGGAAAAGGGGTAAGTTGAGCCCACGTTACATAGGACCTTTTGAAATAATAGCTCGTATAGGCAATGTTTTAAAAACCGGTTCAACCGGTCCGGTTCAACCGGTTCAACCGCCAACCGGTCATCATACCGGTTTTTTAATCCCCGGTTTTTTGGACATAACCGGACCGTTTTGAACCGGGCGGTTTTCCGGTTTTTTCCGGTTTTTTCCGGTTCAACCGGTCCGGTTCAACCGGTTTTCTGACAGTTTTTAAAAAAAATATTTTTTTTTGAAATTTATTGTTATTTTTTATTATTTTTTAAAGTTTAAAACTTATATATTCTTATGAAATACCTATTTGGTATTATTTTTTAGTGGATTATCATTGTATTTTAACTATTTTCGTTGTGGTGTACAAATTTATTAACATTTTTATAAAAATATATATATATAAATCCCCTAACCGGTTCAACCGGCCGGTCTAACCGGTCCGACCGGTCGAACCGACCCCGGAAAGTTTTCCGGTTCAACTAAAAAACCGGTTTTTAAAACATTGCGTATAGGTCCTGTGGCATACAAATTATTACTTCCTCCTGAGTTGGAAGGAGTACACGATGTATTCCACGTGTCCAACTTAAAGAAATGTCTGTCCGATGAAACATTAATCATACCTTCAGGAGAAGTTCAAATTGATAACAAACTTAGATTCAGTGAGGAACCTGTAGAAGTTTTAGATTGGAAGGTCCAGAAGCTTCGACGAAGTCGTATCAAGCTGGTAAAAGTACGCTGGAATTCTAAGTATGGTCCAGAATTCACATGGGAACGATTGGATCAAATGGAAAAGAAATATCCCCAGCTGTTTCGTCAAAAGCAGAAAGGTACGTTCCATTGAAATTTCGGGACGAAATTTCTTAAACCAGGGGAGACTGTGACATCCGTCACTTTAATTTTTAGATTAATTATAAAAATCTAGGATTTATTAAGTTTTATTTGGAAATAATTGTGATTACGTGAATTATTTGAATATTGAAAGCCGTCACTGCGGACCGACCAACGAAACGAATAAAATATTTCGTTTGATTTAAACTATGAGTTTAAATAAGATAAAGACTTTAGAAAAAGTCTTATGTTCGATTGGTGATAAATTAGAGAAAATTACGCAATAATGAGTTCGGATCGTATAAAAACGTCACTACTTTTGGTCTCCGACCAAGTGTGACGAAACTGAAAAATAATTATACGGTCCTGAGCGTAATTTAATTTCATGAATTTTGGTATAAATATTGGAATTTATTGGATTCGGAAAAATACCCGTAAAACACGACATACACTGTGTGTAACTAGAAAGTTATAAAAAAATTAAAAAGGATTGTGTGTGGGCATATGTATGTGTCGTATATATATATATGAGGTGGATAGAGTGTAAAAATAAATCACATTTATGTGATGTGTTGTGCATGTAATGATAAATTATAAGTTATCATTACTAGATTTTATAAAATCTACACACACACACATACACTTAAACAAATTATAAAAAATTTTCACTCTCACCCCCTCCCTCTCCTATTTACGGCCGAGACCCCCCCAACCCCTCCTCTCACTTCATTTTTCTTGATCTCTCTTTTCTCTAAACACACACACAAGTCCTTTACATCTTCAAATCTTCAAGAACACCCACTTGAATCTTCAACCATTCTCAAGAACCAAGAACACCTACACTCTCTCTAGCTTCAAAGTAAGCAAAATTTCTTCTACTCTCTTCTTAAAATTTTGAAACCCATCATCAAAATCCAAGAACCAACATCCATTCTTGATTTTTTTGGTGGATTTGATGGATATAAGCTTCAACACATGAAGATTCATGTGAAGAACAACACTCACACACACACACAAATCGTGATGTGTGTTAGTGTGTGTTTGTGTGTGTTGAGCTTAGGGTTCAAGTTTGATCATCTAATAACCTTCATGCATGTTAAAATCCAAGCTAAAACTTGAGTTTTATGAAAGATCAAGTGACTAATCTATGATGGAAACAACAAGATCTTGAAAGAAAACTAAAAATTAGTTACATGCATGTATGAAATCTATGATTTTATGTGTGATTCTTATGATTTTATGTGAATCTTATGTAGTTGTTTGATCTTGATGATGATTGAACATAAAAATTAAGTTAAGAAACCCTTGGATTTTATATATAAATCCGAAAATTATATACATACATATGTATATTTGAAATTTGAAACAAAAGGTTAAATAAAATCAACAATTAGTGTTACAATTGTGGTAAATCCGCCTCATGGTCGTCAATGACGCCTACACGGTCGGTAACGATTGTCACTAAAATAAACCCCGTGACTATCTCTCATGGTAATTCCGCCTATAATGGTCGGTTATGAGGAAACACGAGCGGTACACCATAAATATGTAATATTTGGAAAATTCTGAAGTTAAATATGTGGGTATTATATAAAATAGTTGAGAATTATAAAAACTAAAATGAGATCAGAAGTATTTATTGTATAAAAAGACCAAATCTAGTCATAAAAACCTAGAGTATAGAAGTGGAGAAAAAGTAATGATTAGAAAGGGGACTTTTAAAGCTTTAAATGCTTTAAATGAGTGAAAAATGTGAAAATAGGTCAAAAATCCGAAAAATCTGGTTTGGTCAGTAGGAGAACTCTAGTTATCAGTAGATATAATTTATAAAAATTTTTAGAATTTATTTAATAATTAAAATGGAATTTATATGCTTAAAACTAGCTAAAAATGCTTAAAAATAGAATAAATTGGTGGAAAAATATAGAAAAATTCAAGAACATATTTTAGACAGTAGACAACTAATATAAGTGAAAATAGTTGAAAACTTAGAAGAAAATGGCACCCGAACCTTTAAAACGATAAAATTAAGCATTAAAACGGGATAATTCGGTAAAAATTTGGTATAAAATATAAAAACAAAAGAGATCAGTAACCGAAGAACTTGAAAACAGATTATTTATGATTAGGAAACATATAAAAATATTGGAAAAATAGAAACTAGAATATAGAAGGAATATGAGCTAAAAACCGTTACCGAAAAGACGTAAAAACAAGTTATTTGGCTAGAAATTAAGGAAAAATTTGGAAACATTGTGTTATAAAGTTAAGAATAATAATAATCAATTAAATAGAATATAATGGGCCTTAGGATAAAATTTTGTGACCAAAGATTAAGTTATTGTGCCTTATTTGAAGAAATTAGACAACTAAGGGTAAAATCGTCATTTTGCCAAATACTTGAGAAATTCAGAACTTGACACATTAGCTAGTTAGAAATACCTAAACTAATTTGATATTAATGGAAATAGGACCGAGGCTTTGAAAATTCACACATAGAGACACAAATTGCACAACCAGGCAAAGGTGAGTTTCACTAACTTAATGCCCCAATTTAATTTGATATATTTTGTTGAATATTTTGGGCTTATTATTGAAAATGCATTTTGAATTGAATGAATTGGTTGAGAATATTATGGGTACGAAATTGAATGTGGGTGTCGGCGCACGCTCATAACAAGATGAGCCAGGCCTGAATTGAATTTGGAATTTGGAACAATGCCTTTTAGACCATTAAAGTAGCGTGAGATGTATTAGTAGATTCTACTGGGGTTGACCACCCGCTCTCACTGATCAGTCGCTCTGGTCGTGAAACATGGTGAGAAATACGATCGAACATGGGTCTAGTTTTGATCTAGAGCTTACGTTCAGTTTGTACATCGTAAACCTAGCTAGTTTACGAAGCCATATTATATTCTCCATTTGGATTCACTCCCTAGATTCACAAAGTTGAATAAATGGGACTAAATAATGAAGTGGAAACCGAAACGTTTTCATTAGTGAGCTCACCAACCTAGTGTTGACATTGTGGTTTTTACTATTTTTCAGGTAAATAATGGGGTGCTTTGACGTGTGGATCTGGGTGTACGTGGGAGAGTTCGTGCTATGCTACCACATGTTTGTTATGTTTTAGTAGTGTGAAATGTATGGGGACCTAACTATGAGATAGTTGATCTATCTTATCTTTTGTAAAACACTTAGGGGTAATTAGTGTACCCCAATTTTGTAAATGAAAAGTGTTTTTATATAAAATATGTTTCACTTATCAAAACTGCTAAAACTATGGGTTATTTAATTAAGAGTAAACTTCGCTTTTAGTCCCCAATGTTTGCACATTTTAACAATTTTAGTCCCAACTTTTTAAAAATCCCAATTTAGTGTCTCACATTTCATTTTTTTCTTTAATTTTGATCTCAACGTTAACAGTTGTTTAAAAAGCCGTTAGACCGCCCTCATGTGGTCCCCATATGAGGTGTACTTTTGTCATTTCCGTTTATTTTAAGTCATACTTTAAAACAAACGGAAATAACAAAAATACCCCTCACGTGGGGACCATGTGAGGGCCGTCTAACGGATTTTTAAACGGTTATTAACGTTTGAATCAAAATTGAAAAGAAAATGAAATGTGAAACACTAAATTAGGATTTTCGAAAATCTGGGACTAAAATTGTTAAAATGTGCAAACGTTGGGGACTAAAAACGAAGTTTACTCTTTAATTAATTACTACCACGTAAGACTTCCGCAACATAATTAGAAAATAAATGTAAAATGGGATGTGACAGAAGTGGTCTCAGAGCCTCAGGTTATAGGGAACCCAAAAATATTTTATAAATTTTAAACTATAACCTAAGGAATAAGAAGTAAGATTAAGGGTAGCATGTGCAACGAAAGTACACCAATCCAAATCGCCAAACACCCTACGGTAAAGTTATTAATTATTTTAATCATTTGTTTAATTATTGCTAATTATGTGATTACTTATTTAATTTCAGATGTCGCCTTCTCGAAGAGCTATTTTCGTGATTGACAGTGACTCTGAGGACGTGCCTCAGAATGCTGTTATTGAACCGAAGAAGCCAGTATCACCATGCTTCGACTCGTTTGGAATCGAAATAGATTCGAAATGGGCTTATTCTGGAAACGGATGGGTCTACGAATCTAAAAGTGAACCAGACGAGGAAACGGATGAAGCAGGGGAAGATATGACAAAAAGGTGGGAAGTGTTGCCATCTTTACCTGAGTTACCTTCATGGAAAGAGAAGGGATTACCCCTTCTTACATATTCGACATCCAACACTAGAATCGAATATCGAAGTGATGCAGAATTCGTGTACTAAGTAGTAGACTAATTTCGCTGATCTAGCCCGATCGCAGAAATTATGGATTCGCTATCTAATGCTTGTATTTCGATTTAGAATTGCCAATATCTGTTGTTTCTTGAGACTCAGTGTTTACCTTGAACAGTGAATCTTCTTAAGTGAATCGAACTTGTGATAATGGAGCGCCCTTGGTAAGCACACGTATGACTGTGTTATCACTTGAGCATGTTAACCGACTATTTATGGAGTCGAATTAACCCTTGAATGTTTTATAGCATTCTTAGTTCAGATTCAATTAAGGTGGCTATTAATGTTCAACGAACACAATTCATACTCGGTCGATGAACATATATTTTCTCTCATCAGTGTTTAGCAGTGATGATGTGATTTTCCATCTATGGTCATGGCGTAACATCTTACGGCAACATTCTATGCAATATTCAAGTATTGGATTCATGTCTACATCATATTTAGTATGATTTGAACTGTTTCAAGAGATTGATCGCGTGTGGTTGCTCAGTCATATCACGATCAATACTTAATATAATCTTGAAACTTACAATTATTTGAGGTGTCATTTAACGTTTCATCTCAGAAAATTTAAATGATCTTTAGATCGGCACTTGATCGTTATTCCAGTAAGGATCTATGGCGATGCTCCCACTTGCTTGAGGCAGATTGACATTCCTATCTTCATCTTTCTTTCAAACCGCTTGGATATTGATTTATACGAAGAAAACGTTGTAATCAATTATCGTTTACAAGAGCGAAATTGTTTGACTTCGTAGTATGATGTACGAGAGTCTAAACTTAATATCCAGCTGTTATGACTTGCTCATAAGTTCATAGACGATTGTCAAAGTCATTTCAGAGTTTGATAGCATGAAGATGCGCTCGTCTATGATTGTTTGAAAGTGTCTCGTGATGATCGAGAAGATGATTTATCCTATCGGACCCTGGGGTCCGACACTAGAGGATGTTTCCTTATTCAGGTAAGGTTAAACATGCCAACTCTAACTGGAATGTCAATATGTTCCGCTTAACAACAATCCATTGTTGGCGAATCATTATTTATCTGGCTCGTCTCGTTTAGATGCGAGAGTTGTTTTACATATTCCAGTGACTTATCTGAGTCACTTTTCTTTAGATATTTAAAGATCTAGCTTTGGACATGTAATTGCTAAATTCCATCTTCGCAAGATACCGGTCTTGGGATTGGAAGTTAGTTATGCAAGTGATGTGTGAAAAGGGTGTCATGGTTACATGAAGTCAAGGGTTTTGTTGTGGCAAGTCATTAGTCTTGTGTGTTACTAGTTTTTATACTGAAAACGTTGGACCGACGTATATGACACTTAGTGTTCGTCGGATTAAAACACACGTGAGTACAACTATTGTAGTCTAAGACTTCCAAGATGTGTCTAGGTGTATACATTTTATGGTTATGTGCACCAGAAGTGGTGTGACCATACTACAATACTGTAACCAGCAGGTGATTACTCCTGTAGTTGTTCAGCTGGTGATTCGAACTGATATGATCAGACGTCTACTTGAAGCAGAGGATTGATATGTTCATACAATTGTAGATCGAAGCGGCGATCTTCAATCGGTTCGACTTGATTTAATATTATCGACACTGGATGGTTTAAAATCACAGGACTTTATGAACCATAATTGCGTCGTGCGTTGTCACGTAACTGTTACGATATACACTTAAGACATTATAGCTTTAATGGGATGTGATAACCAAAAGTTATCATGTCGCATTTGAGCTAGTCTTAATCAAATCAAGTGCACCAGGTTGGAAGATATGTTGTTATGGGATTTTGAATTTAATCTAACAAAAGGTTGAATCAAATTCAAAGTAGATTAAAACCAAACTTGAATGTTTCGAAAATCAACCATTGTCAAAACATGTCATAATCAAAATCCAAAGAAAGCAATTTGTTCATCCTGGAAAACAGCCAGGGAAAACCAAACAAAATCAGTTGTTTTAAAATTGCCAAGAATTGTTTTAAATCAAAACTCAGGACACGAACTTTATTTGTGCGACAATCGCAAGGTAGTTCAGCATCATCTTGGCTTGCTTTCTTTCAGCTTCATGCACCTACAAAATGTAAAGTATGTCAACAATATATTTTGTAGGAATAAGTGAAGCATCATATAACATAAACTTATGTGTATACCTGAGGAATTACCCGGCTGGGCTTTTCCACTTTTCACCTTGGCAAGATATTCTGGGCAGTTTCTCTTCCAGTGCCCCATCTTGTGGCATTCAAAGCACTCGCGCTGTTCGGGCGGTGGTGCTTTGGTTGCCTTAGGCTTACTTTTCTGGGAGCTTCCAGACGCTCTGGTTACAGCTGCCTTGCCCCTCTTCTTGTTCCCACGTCTGCCCTTCTTTACCTCAGGCTTCTTGACGCCTCCTGATCGGATTGCGAGTACATCGGGTGCCTTACCGTTAACAAAATTAACTCCAGCGGTCTTAAGCATTCCGTGAAGTTCAGTCACTGACTTTACCATGCTATGCATGTTAAAGTTCACCCGGAAAGGAGTGAAGGCACTTGACAGTGAGTGAAGAATTAGGTCAGTCGCCATTTCGGCGGGTATGACGTAATTCAGCTTTGCTAAACGGTCGATGTAACTCTTCATCTTCAGGACATGAGGGCTGACAGGAGCGCCTTCTGCCATGCGACAACTAATAAGTGTCACAACGGTGTCATAGCGTTCCTGTCGGGCCTGAGTTTCAAACATGCCCCTCAGATCACCGATCATCTGAAAGGTCGTCCTGTCAACCATGTTTTTCTGAATCTCAGATTCCATGGTGGCTAACATAAGACATGCGACATTTTTGGCATTGGTACGCAATGTGTTATGGGCGTTTCGCGCCGCTTGCGTGTCAGCTTCAGGTTCCTCAGGAACCTCAGCATCTAACACGGTTTCCATGTTAGCCATTTTCAGGACGATTCTCAGATTCCTTTCCCAATCAAGGAAGTTGGCGCCATTAAGTTTCTCCTTCTCAAGGAGAGACTTGAGATGGAAAATCTCTTGGTTTGCGCGGTTAGCCATCTGAAACAACAGACAAATGTTTTAGTGTTTCGATGTTTGATTCGTATTACAGGATGGCAAGCTGATCTTGAATAGGAATTGGGAATTCAGTCAGTTAGACAATTTCTCCAGACAGCGTAAAGTGCTTTCAAAATTTCTAAGTAGCCGAACGGACAACGATTGTCACTTGTGAGTCTACTATCACAACTCCCGTTATGGGGCTTTCGCGAATGGATCAACGAAATACGTTTAGCCCCATCTATGCCCATTTTGTCTACAAGCCGACCAGAGGTACGGTGTTGAAATACTCCAATACCAAAGGTGCATGTAAAGAAAACAGTAGTTGTCCTAAGCAGTCAGTGTGAGCGTACGGTGTTGAAATACTCCAATACGCTCACCTTGGAAGATACCCTAAAAACCACGTGCGGTGTTGAAATACTCCAACACGGATGTATCGGTAAATATGTTCCAAGTTAGACTTGACTTAGGATGGCATAGACTACCGGTTTTAGGCTTACCAGATAGGATTAATTTGTCAAATTTTAATATTTAATGTGACGGCAAATATTATGAATCCTATCTCACTCGGGACGATCAATTAGATAACCTAAGTATTAACGATCTATGTGTCGCGAGTCGATAACCAATTTTAATAACGTTCAATTGCATTATCGAAAAATTCGAATTTGATGTCGAATTAAATTGGTTATTTCATTTTGTGAAGTCGTAACAAAATTAGGACTTTTATTTAATTGATTGAAAAATTAGTTTCATTTTTGATAAAACCAAGTTTGGGTTTTAAGTTGGCGTGTTAATCTAATTAAGACAAGCAACCAAAAACAAGCAAACACACATGTACATATCCGGCCTAGCAGGGGCTTCGATATTGTCAGAGCCTATGACAATATCGAATAAGGGCAAGGGACATAAAAGTAAATCAACCACGAGAACAGAAAACTCCCTGATCGACTTAGTTGCTCCCACTGGCTTCAACAAGCTCCTGCGAGTCATAGGAAACGTCGGTCTTGTTTTGACTTCTAGCCATTTTCGTAAATCCCATACAGGGATGATCTCAAATGGGTCTTTGTATCAAGCTCGTCTTGTTCGTCCAGGCGAAAATGAGCGATAACAATTAAAATAAAACTATTCTATTTTAAATAATTACAACTTTGAACCCAGTAAAATTTGGGCCATTCCAAAACAAAACACATGGGCCTAATGGGCCATACCATAACGAAACCATGACAACATAATACAGGGTTGGGCCGAATATGCACGTAAGATAATTCAATCAATTACGTTGAATCGGATTATGTTTAGTGGATCCAAATCGACTAAACATATTTAAAAGGCGATTCATTCGATTTCGCGACTTTCGGGTTCAGAACCCCAGTTCGCGAAAGTGTGCCGGTTTAAAAAAGGACCGGCCTGGGTTTGCGTGTGGTGATCAAGGCTCTGATACCACTGTTGGGTTACGACAGTGGCATTCGGGTCTCGGTAATAGCAATTTTTTATTATTATTTTTTTTTTGGAAATAATTATTTACAACAAATAATTATTAAACAATTACCGAGTGGATTAAATCAGATAATTAAATTAACTATTAATTTAATAGGCAGCGGAAACGATTTAAATTACAAACGCGAAAACCAGGTAATTAGCGTAAACCAAAACAACAGGATTCGACAATCACCAAAACGCGCAAACACCATAATCGCGTTTAAACAAAACGCGAAGTATTTATAAAATAAATAAATAATTTAATCTAAACTAACTACGAGTTTAGATATACCTGAGCGGTGATTCAAACAGACGTTCGAGACACCGGAAGTCAACGGGTGACGCTAGGGTTTCGCAGAAGTGATTCGTCTGACGAATCTGACTTTCCTCGCGAACACGGATTTACTACGCGGTGAATCAAGCACCGAGAAAATCTCGTACGTTGGATTGGGCGCGAACTAGGGTTTGCGGACGACGAGCCGAACACACCAAAAGGTGGTTCACGGCTAAGGTTTGTCGGCGGTGAACCGGCGACGGCGAGGAAGCGCGGCGGCCGGCAAGGTGGCGGCGACGGCTTAGCGACGGTGATGGCGATGGCGGCAGCGGAGCGCACGGCGGTGGGGGGTGCGGCGGCAGCTGCAGAGCGGCGGCGGCTGTGCGTGCGGCGGCGGCTGAGAGCGGCGGCGGCTGAGAGCGGAGGCGGCTGAGAGCGGCGGCGGCGAGGAGTGTCGTCGGCGGAGTGGACGGCAGCAGCGGCTAGCCAGGCGGCGGGGGGCGGCGGTGGCTAGTGAGGCGGCGGACGGTGGCATGCAACGGTCGAGGGGTCGGCGAAAAACAAGAGGGCGGCGGCGGCGGTGGGGTGCCGTCGGCGTCGGTCGCGAGAGGAAGGGGAGAGCGACGGCCGAAATTCTCACTGAGTTGATTAGGGTTTCGCCTCCCTTATCAGTTATATTTATAACTGACTTTGTTTCCGTTTAACCCCTCGATTTAATTCAATTCCCAATTGAACCATTCAATTTCCAAAGTTAACCTTTAACCTTTTAAATGTGCGTCGCTAACCAAATATTAGTCATACTAATAATCCGTCGATTTTGTCCAATTACGTTAATAATATTTAACGTTTTTGTCGCTTAATTAATCTTAATGATTAATATCGATTTAAGTAATTAATTATGTATTAATTAAACTATTTAATAAACACATAATTAATCTTTCTTCGAATTCGCCGGTTATATAGGTAAGCGGTCTTTAATACCCGTTGCCTCCGGTGTAACTCTTACGGGTCTTGACCGGGTCGGGTACTTGATTTAGTCGGGTCTGGACACCTAAATCCAACAATATCTTCTTGGGCCTGGATCTTCTCTTCGGCCTCGGCCAGCTTCAGCTCCATGTCCATGGCCTGGCTGCTAAGCTCCTCGATGCCCTACACAAGAAAATGAGAATCCTGATCAATGACTGCAACAAGTATAAAACTAATATGTGTATTTGTTGAGCTTCTTACCAGGTTGATCATGGTCTGCAACGAGAGAACCTTGTTCCTCATTTCGGAAGGAGCTAGGCCTTCAAAGTTGTCCAGGTACATGGTGGCTTCAGTGGCCTTCCGCTTCTTGGAAGCAGAGGCCTTAGGTCAGCTGACAGGAGGCTTCGAGGTGGCAGACTGCTCCATTTGTTCTTTCTTGACTTAGAGGATGTTGTCAAGATCCTTCAGGGAAAACGAAGAGCTAGATTTGGGGGGCTGCGATAGATTCAGATTTTCAACATTTGGGATTCTCAGATAAACATACAGTTCAGGATCTTGCGAAAACTTACCAGACATCTTAGGAATATGGTCAGCTAAATAGCTTTGCTTGCTGGCTACTGCTTCAAGGATCAGGGCTCTCTCAGTGGCTGGAATCTGGTAGACTGCTTCAAGCTTCTAGGGATCCGGGTGTGCTTTTATGAGATTCTTAAACTTGGGTGCTGCAAAGAACATTCAGGAAATTAAACACAGATTTAGGGTTTTGAGACGAAAAGGAAATCAATATCCTACCCTTATCAACCCACTTCAACGGAAACTCTTTACCCCCTGGAATCGAGTCATGCTTCACAAAAAAGATGTTTCTTCCAATCATGATCGTTATGGGAAGCTCAGGGAATCAATTGGGAGGTAGAGGTGCGAGCCTTCAAGACGAATCTGCAGTAGCCGTGGGTTCTGAGTTGGTAGGCTTCACAGATTTCAGGAATCCCGATCTCCAGGTTTCGGGTTTGGTTCAGTTGGTCAAGAGAATACTGAATTCGCCAAACCATAGGCATGGTTTGGGCGTAGCTCAGCCGGGTGGTCTTAAAGAACTAGGTAACAAGCTCAAGGAAAGGGAATGTCATGCCGAGCAAGAAAGGATACTACATAAAACAAACCCAGGTGGTGGAGGTGAAATCGGACTTGACTCAAGAATCAAAAGGTCAAAAAATCGTACATGGAGGAAAGATACCGGAGTTTCTCAAATCATGGATAACGCCATCATTGAATGTGCAGGTTTCTTCTTCACTGGGAACACCATACCCCTGATCGTGGAAATTATCGATCACCGGAATATTCAACAAAGAAGACGAACGCGTGTTTTTCTTGGCCATTGCCGAAAAATCAGAAAGGGAAATCAGAGAAGATGGTGAGAACTGACCTGGATTATCAGAGAAGTTCGTGAGGGTTTCTGGAGGAAGATGAAGATAAATGAACTTGGAATCTTGTATTTAAAGAGAAAGTAATGATACAAGTCGCATCCATCGGACGCCATAAAAAACGTCCCATCTCAACTGTTTTTACCGTGATAACGCCATAAATTTGGCATCTTTTTGAATTTTCACAGCTATTGGGTTTATCTACAACTGTCGATATTCAGGGGGCAATTGTTGGGGGTGTATTTTCAGGATGCTCGCAAGAATCTCAGATGGCTCAAGAATCCTATTGTAGTCTGGGAATCCCACTTATCCAGGTATCCCGATTAATTTTTATTCGACTAATCCTTAAAATTGTCACGTGTTTAATTGACCCAGGTACCGTTGAGTCATCAACTACCTCCGAAATACATGCTCCAGCTATTGAAGAACGTGGACTAAGTGAATGAGTGCAGCTCTAACGGTTAAGTTAGTTGGAGAATAGGATCCCGGGAATCCCAGAATGTTTGTTATTCATGTAATCGTTATATAATCGAGGACTCGATAGGTTTAGAAACACACAACACCTACAAACTCTAGCTCTGATAGTATTGATTCATGGTAACACTTAGCCCGTTTGCTCAATCCTCCAAAAACATTGTAATTTGTAATTTCTGATCAATAAAACTGTGAGGAAGCAGGCTCTTCAGGCCGGCTCCTGAGGTTTTTTGCCAGGATTCCTAGAGGTAACTCGAAGAATTCTGGATTTTCTCTCGTTACATCATCGTGTCAACATTCATATTTTGATGTTTCATCATTTTAATCATTAAGCACACTACCTCACATTCTAAGTTTGGAATACAAAATCACTTTGCGGTTTTTTGACCAAAACAATTACGTATATAAAACCAGTACATTTTTAATGCAAAACATCACAATTACATGTGTTGTTTACTTTAAAAAAGCATAAAATGTGTTGGTTTAATACAAAACAACATAAAAATAGTTGTTCTAATGACAAACAAATATACAATGCAAAAAATTTATATCATATTGTTTAAATGTAAAACAATATAATTATTACAAATTAGTATACTTTTTTGAAAACCAGTACACATATCACAAACTAGTACACATTTTTGAAAGAATTTTTTTAAAGGTTTTTTATATATCAAATTAAACAGGAAAAATGCTCGTTATTATGATGTAATTTTTATAAAAAAAATATTCGCATATGAAAAAGTTATGAACATCTAAAAAACCTGAGAAAAAACTTTAAAAAAAATAAAAAAATAAAAAAATAAATTATAGCTAAAATACCCTCACCCGGCCCTTAATTTCTTTTTATTCTATTATACTTGAATCTCAACCATTGATATGTAAATTAATAGATGAGATATCTTCATATTCCTTTTAGATAAAACATGTTTTTTCATGGATTTAACCCCTATATTCATTGTACATAGAGTAAATTACACAGAAAGTCATTTATGTTTTACTTACATTGCGGATTAGGTCCTTTAACTAAAATCATTACACCAGAAATCATTTATGTTTCAAGCTTGTTTCATAAAAAGTCCTTTATCACTAACGGGGTTAAAAAGAATTGTTAAGTCGAGGAAATTTTCATCATTTCATCTTTGCTTTTAAATAACCCTTAAATTTAAAAAACAAAACCCATCTAAAAACATAAGGGGCGTTCTTTCTTCATCTTTCTTACTCATGAACACCAAAAAATTAGGGCTCATATCAGGTTCCTTCAATAGGTCAGCCTCTGCCCATATGCGATGCAATCAACATGTATCTTATCTTCTTCAGAGTCCAAGCACCTTTCTTCCCTTCACCATTGTTACAGCATGGTGCTCTTACCGTCTTCTCTGATGTGGATCGATCGGGTAATTCAATGGCCTAAGAATTTGAGAAGGAATCCAGAGAGAAATTTAGATAGAGAATCTAGACTTTTTATAATTCTTCTGCATGTCACAATTCTAAGGAAAAACTCATTTAAAAAGATTACAATAAACCCACTAACACCACTAGACACAATAATAGGACATGACTAATTATGAGAACTAACCTCCGTAATTCATTCTTCATTTTAATGAAAAGCATAACATACTTAAATAAAAACATAAACAAAACCAACTAATTGTATGAATGTATTATTGTGACCGTGATTGCATGACGTGGCTCATATCAATCGACCCCTCTCAAATTCACCTTGTCCTCAAGGTGAAACTCTAGATAAGATTGTGCCACGGGGGACGCCAATCGGTCCATCCGGTGATATTGGGTGAGGTTGTAGCAAGGCGCCATAGTGGATGCCACTGTTGTTTCTCGGTTGCACCTTTGCTCGGTTTCTCATTCGGTCCAAACTTATCAAAGCTCATATATGGTAGTGGACTCTCTTGATGATGAATTGATTGGACTTCTTGCATTGACTTTTGTTGTAGCTTTAGATCCAAACCTAAGTGGTCTAATTTAGTTAGAGGTAGTCCTTTCAATATCATTGATTACCATCATGGCTTAACCCATGAATTCCAATCAATGACACTCCACGTCCTAAAAAGTTAGGCGAAGACAGTGAAGGAAGTTGAGGAGGGGCAATTAGTGGTGAAGGAATCGGTTTGGGGTTTGATGTTGACGGTGGGGGCGGTGATGCCTGTTTGGGGATTGGGTTTTGCAGAGTAGCAGCAAACATAAGGGGAGGATTTGGTTGGTCGAGAGGCCACCGGTGAAGGTAGTCATCGACACAGTAGTAGAATGAGAATCATGACGTCTTGATGTTGCACAATTTCGAGACCCACCCGTACTCCTTATAGAGCCGTAAGGATCCGTTCGAGCATCGACTCAAGTCACGCGAAATTCTCTTGCGTTTTCCGTTGAAACTCCGTGTCATACTTGTGGTGAGAATCCATGGATAACGACTTCTCTGATACCATTGTTACAGACCAAACAGGAGGACTCAACCCATAAGACTAGTCTTTTGGGTTGAGTTCTCCTGTTTGGTCTGTAACAATGGTATGAGAGCCAGACTTATAGTGGTGGCCCACAGAGTGGTGGCCTAGAGGAAGCTAGCTGTGACCAATGAGACCTGACAAACGAGGACGTTGGCCCTTAAGGAGGGTCGATCGTTCTGGATCGATAACATTGCAAAGTATGAGACTTATCCCACATTGGTTGTATGGGCAACTGATGTGGGGTTTATAGGCCAAGTGGGCTGTCTTACCCATCAGACTAGTCTTTTGGGTTAAGTTCTCCTGTTTGGTCTGTAACATTCTCTTCCCGTATTTCTCATCCAGCACAAAACTAAACATAATTTATGGTTAATTACCTAATTGATGGATCTAGAAAATGGACGTAGATGTATCTTATCCACCTCCAAATTAGCATTCACTAATGTTACGAAAATAAATCATGGGATCGGCATAAATGTTATACCCTGGATTCTGGATCGAATTTTACTAATGTTATTTGACAGGTGGAGACCCCTGGATGTCAAATATCCAAGGACTGCACGTTTGTTAATCGGTACCCTGGATTTTCGTTCAAATTCATATTATTCCATTATTTGATCAGTATCCCAGGATGTGCTGCATTCAATATTTATCTACTTATTTAACCTACATGATCCCAGCATGCACGGATACCCAGCATGCTAGGGTGATCAAGCCAGGTACGAGAGAATGGATAACGGTTATATAGACTTGGTCAAAGTCGGAGCACGTGTGGAAATGAAGACCCGCCACCAAACTCGGTCAAGTTAGAGTCATGGGTTGTTGGAAGGGAAATCCCAAGAATCTGGCAAATATAGTTAGGATTGATATGTATTTATACGCGGTGTAGGACTTGATTTTTTCACTTACGATCATTTATACTATCACCCACACACTTAGCAATCACCACAATCAAGTGTACTGGAACTAATTTTCAGTGGATTAAATGGGCAATGTGTGTTATTGTTGCCAAGGTATTTTTTATGCCAGCGGCTCTTGGAGACATACAAGGGTTAAGGGCTTTTTCCCCTCAAAAATCTTGGTGTTCTTAGTTGCATTCAGGGAAGTTTTCATTTGTGTTTCCATTTGCTCTATTCAATTCCAAGATTTTAACCAATAGAGTTGATTTCATAAACTCAGCATTCAAAGCACCTAACCTCACAAACTAATTTGGTTACTAAATTAACACTTGTAATTTTAAGCCAAAAAAATTTGGCGCCCACCGTGGGGCAATTGGTGTCAATCTTTTCCTAAACTCTTGTTAGATTCATTTTTAACTTGATTTTTACAAAAACTTACCAAAAAATGGCAACACAACCGAGTTTCTCGAATGCGTCTACCCCTGCAAGCACTTCTTCTGCTGTCAATACAACTCTTCCTCCACCACAGTTCAGTACGTCTGCAATGACCATCGTGAACCGCAGTACTGGTCGACCTGCTAACCAGACCGCCACGGGATCAGAACGTGCTGGAGAGATCCCAGTAATAATCTCTAATGAAGAATTCCTCACCATGTTTGCAAAGATGCAACAGTACATGGAGCAACAGTAGAAGGTGAACCAGGATGTGCTTGGAGAAATGGCTAGGCTGAGATCAGAGATGGGTAGTGTTTTGGCTTAAAATTGCAAGAGTGAATTTAATAACCAAATTAGTTTGTGAGGTATGGTGCCCTGGATGTTAAGTTTATAAAATCAATTTTCCCAGTTAAAATTCAAGGATTAAATTGAATGAATGGAAACACAAGTAACAACTTCCCTGAATGCAACTAAGAACACGAAGATTTTTTAGGGGAAAAATCCCTTAACCCTTGGATGTCTCCAAGAGCCGCCGGCATAAAAAACCCCTTGTCAACGATAACACACGTTGCCCATTTATTCCACAGAAATAATTCGAGTACAAGTGTTTGCGGCAATAGCTAAGTGTGTAAGTGAGAGTACAAGTGATCGTAAGTGTGTAAAATGAATCCTATACCGCCTTTAAATACAAATAGATCCTAACTATGTGTGATTCCTGGGATCTTCCTCTCAATGACTTGTAGCCGTTATTTGACCGAATTTGGTGGCGGGTCTTCATTTCCACACGTGCTCTGACTTTGACTGAGTCTACATGACCGTTATCCGTCTTCTCGTTCATGGCTCGATCACATAGAATCAAAGAAAAGATTAGTAACGTCGTCCTAGCATGCAGGGTATCCGTGCATGCTGGGATCAAGTAGATTAAATAGATAAATCCAGAATGCATTACATCATGTGATACTAACCAAATAAAGGGTATGATGAACACAAATAGAAATCCTGGGTACCGATAAACCGAATATGTCGTCCCTGTATATTTGACATCCAGGGGTCTCAACCTGTCGAAGATCATTAGTAAAATTCAGGGGAAAATCCAGGGTATAACAATTGCCCCCAAAATTCGCAGCTTGTAGATAAGATTTTACAGCTGTGAATTTTCAAATTGAGATGAGTCATCGTTTTCGTATTAATCCTGTCCGCAGAAGTTTCTTTTTCATTTTTGATCTCATCCATTAGCGTCCCATCATCTCTGTAACTTCTCGGCTCATAAATACCCCCACCTATCGAGTCTTTTACCTCACCCGAGTTAAGAATCAGGAGCATCCATTGTCTTTTGCATTCATTCCGACCAATTAATTTCTACTCTCCGCTCTCTTTTCCCTTTCTCGAATCATGACTAAACGACGTATTCGTGGCGAACCCACTGTCTCTCTCGTCGGGGTGGAGGATTATCTTGATCAGAAGTTTCTTCTTCACCCCAAGCAATAAAAATGCAATTTATCAAACAATGAGATTGCATTGGTGAGGGATTCCCGTCTTCTTCCCCCTAGATTAAGGTCCAATTTTGTTTCTCAAACCTAGGTTTGCTTTCCGTTTATTCCGTTAGTATGGGTCTGTCCTACCCTTTCTCTGTCCTCGTTGCCGAATTCTTTCAGGCCACTGGCCTTTCATACGCCCAAACCCTTCCTGTTGTGTGGCGCATCCTGGGAACCGTGGATCATCTAAGTAGTTCTTATGAACATTTGATCGGCTTGCCGGAGATAACCCGGGCTTATGAGCTGAAGTCCCACGGTTCCAGCCATTTCTTGTTTAAGTCCCTTTCGAAGGACATTCAACTCATCCCTAATGCTACCCAACATGGTGAATGGAAGGGTAAATTCTTCTTCATCAAGCGTTCCAGTATATAAGGTGGTCATTAGCTTCCAAAAGCTTAGGTTGTAGAGGGTAGGCATACCTGCATTATATATTAGGGTTTTTATTTGAAATTATACAACCTGGCCTTGAATGTTGTCTTTCGCAGCGAAGAGTTTGAAGGAGATAGGTCCTGAAGAAGAGGAAACCGAGAGTAACTTGCATAAATTCCTGGGTATCCCCGAGTTTGAGCGTGCATTCAGAGCTGCTGAGCATCCAGTCCTTTCCCAGCCTACCGTCAGTATGTCGAGCTGTAAGTAACCCTGCATGTTGCTTATTTCTTTCATACCTGACTGTTGACATCCTAGGTTTTGTCCTTTTTCACAGCCACCCCTGCCTAAGATGTTGATGACCTCGAAGCTGCTTTCTCCTCAGGGTTAGGTGATGACCAGGAGCTGATGATTTTGAGCCACGTCAAAGCCGAGCCTACCCCAGCATCCCGGACCACTACATCCAGGGCTTATGGAATGAAGAGAGAGACCCGAGGGTCCAGCACTACTGCTGCTCAACATCCCCTGGCTGAGCTGTCTCCCCAGGATCTTGTGCAGCATGCTGAGGTCGTCGCCCATCAGGTAACCCTTGGTTGTTCCTGTTTTATACGCATTTCATAGTTAGATATGAAATCAATTTTTAACTTGTGTTTACCTTTTTTAGGCCAACTCCCGTCTCCTGGAGCTACTCGAAGCCGCCGAGAGGCGTGCTGCTGATGCTGAGACTTTGAAATCCAGGGTCACTTAGGCCAACAAGGAGGCATCCAAGGCCAAAGCCCTGCATGACAAGACTCGGAAGTTGTTTCTCAAGAATGAAAAGAAAGCAGTAGAGGCTCGACTCCAGCAGCCCTGAAGGAGTATGTGGAGACCTCCAAGAAATCGGCCATGATTTCGGTGCTGCAAACCAAGCTGAGGATAGCCAAGGAGGCAAAGGATGCGGGTTATACCAACGCCAACTGGAACATGCAACAGTGGCTGAAACAGCTCCGTGCCTTGGGAGGTGCTGCTCCCCAAGGGTATGATGCTGCTGTGGCCTAGGGTGACAAGGTGACCCTTCCTGTTGGTGCGTCCGAGTCTGGGACTGGAGAGGAGCAGCTAATGGCCGAGGATGTTGGAGCAGAGAAGGATGCAGGGGAGGAAGCAGTTAAGGCAGGAGGTGAAAGTGCTAAGGATGCAGCAGTCGTGGATACCTTTCAATAGTCCACGATCTTTTACTTTCTTCCTTCTTTAGTGTGAAGCTTTTTAAAAAATTTTCTTTTGTAATGGTTTGCCGGAGGTTTGATTCCCGGTGATACAATGCTCCATCCACAGGCTAAACACGTGTGGTTCTAACTCTAAACCACCCTGAGGTGGTTGGACACTTTGCTAAAACCAAGTGGTGGTTCTTTATATATATATAACTACTTTTGAATTATATGCTTGTGTGATGTCTTTATCCTTTCTGCACAAACAAATATGTAAGTGCACAAACAAATATGTAAGTCTGATATATATATATTAAGAAAACAAGTCGTACCTTCTACATTCTGGGGTGTACCCTGAATGTCGAACTCCTTCTCATGCGAATATCCCATCCTTAGTGCATTTATGCTTTGGAATGTTAATTTAACCGATATCGAAATCCTAGGATTTGGCATTGCCATGCCATCCTAGGCCATTATCACTTAGATATATCCCACATAAGCTAGAAATGGGTTTTAATAATTGGGATCAAAACTAACAATCCTAGGGTCAAATCCAAACATACTGGGGTTAAGCCTAAAAATCCTAGGGCCAAGCCAAAAAATATTGGGGTTAAACCCAAACATACTGGGGTCAAGCCCAAAATTCCTGGGGCCAAGCCCAAAAATACTAGGGTTAAACCCGGTGCCGATCCAGCGAACTGGGGTCATGCCCGGTGCCGTACTGGCGAATTCTAGGGTCCAACTTGAGCCGAACCGGCGAACTAGGGTATTGCCTCGTGTGTCTTACGTTGGTGTGAAAACACCAAAAACCTTAAGGAACCCCCATACGTCCATAAATCATGAGGTTGTCGCCCATGCTTTCAACATAGGTCGATCCTATAATCCTGGGTCCAATATGTGGGTTAACGTGCACTACAGGCAGGGGTCGTGCGCTACAGGCGATTACCCAAACGTAGGAGAGGCGATGTCCTCTCAAACCTTAGAAGGTATACTAGATAACTTAAACGGATGAGAGATGGCCAGTCTCTAACTTAGGAGAAATACATCCCTGGCTTCATGCATCCAAGGTCACGCTTCTGTTTCAAGTGTCTTAAACATAATATTCAATAGATATTATAGGGAATAATAAGAATAAAAATAGAACATAAGTAAGTAATAGTAAAGAATGTAAAAGAAATACCTTGGATAATTTCTTAATTAGGAAACATACCTGGGACACAGCATCCTGGATACTAGACTTACATGAGATAGGTTTTCAAATGAATCGCATTCCATGTACGTGGTAATAATTATCCTTCCATCTTGGCAAGCCAATATGCCCCCTTACCTGCCTCTGAATCAATCAAATATGGACCTTCCCATTTAGGGTCTAACTTACCATCCCCTGGAATCGTCGTGTTCTGAAATGCTTTCCTTAAAACCAAGTCTCCTACCCTGAATCTTCGAATCCTTACATGTTTGTTGTAGGTTTTAGAGATCCTTTGTTGATATGCGGCCATTCTCCAAGCAGCTTGTTCCCGTAGCTCATCCACGGTGTCAAGGTCGTCAGCCAGGGATTCGTTATTTGCATCCTGGGTTTGACTGATAACCCTGAATGTTGGGACCACCATTTTTGTTGGAATGACTGCTTCATTACCAAAGACCAAGGAAAATGGAGTCTAGCTTGTGGCATTCTTGGATGTAGTCCTATCAGCCCACAATGCTAATGGTAATTATTTCGCCCATTTTCCTTTCTTCTCCTTGAGCCTTTTCTTCAAATTGTTGATGATGATCTTGTTTCTAGACTCTGCCTAGCCATTAGCCTGAGGATGCACTGGTGTAGAAGTTATCATCTTTATCCCCCAACTCTCACAGAATCCAGTAGTCCTTTTTACAATGAATTGAGATCCATTGTCACACACTATTTCAGAGGGTATGCCAAATCTTGTTAAATATTCCTCTTGATGAATGAGATGACTTCTTTTTCTCTAACTTGGACATATGCCTCAGCCTCTATCCATTTTGAAAAGTAATTGGTCATTGATAACATAAAGACTTTTCCTCCCGGGGCCCGGGGTAACTTCCCCACGATGTCCATTCCTCACTTCATAAAGGGCCAGGATGCAGGGAGAGGATGCAAGGGTTTAGCCGGTTGATGGGGAGTATTGGCGTGTCTCTGGCAAGCATCACATTTAAGCGCAAAATCTTGGGCATCCTTTCTCAAGGATGGCTAGAAGTAGCATGTTCTCAAGACTTTAGACATCAGAGACCTGCACCCTGTATGGTTTCCACAGTCGCCTTTATGGATGTCTTTGAGTACTTCCTAAGCTTCGTCGTCTTCCAAGCATCTTAGGTATGTACCTACAACAGATTTTTTATATATAATTTCCCTTTTATAAGAACGTACCTGGCCATTCTGGTCCTGAATGCCCTTGTATCCTTTTAATCCTTCGGGATAGAACCATTCGTAGATAGTCTATGATAGGTCGAGTCCAGGATGACGGACTATCCTGGAAATTAGGACATCGTCCATCCTGGGAATCGGATGCCAAGACCCTGCCCCCAGGATCAGTGTCTTCTGGGTTCTCCTATTGGTTGATTGCTGGGCTTAGTATGTGAATTATAGGGATGTGTGTATCTTCCATTACCTTGAATACTGACCTGAGGTTTGCTAGGGCATCTGCTTCAGCATTTTCATCCCTGGGTACTTGCTGAATATTGAAAGTTTGAAAATCCTGGGATATAGCCTTCACAATTTCTAGGTACTTGGCCAGCTTCTCCCCTTTCACTGCATAAGTTCCATTAAAATGATTAGTTAAAAGTAGGGAGTCGATGTATACCTGGATGTTCTGGATCCCAAGATGCAAGGCTAATTGTATACCAGCAATCAGGGCTTCGTACTCCGCTTCGATGTTAGTTGCCTGGAATCCACACCTTACAGCCTAGGGTATCATGTCCCCCTGTGGTGATTTCAGTATGATTCCAAGGCATGTACCCCTGACATTGGATGCCCCAACTGTAAATAGAGTCCAACATCCTGAGAATTCTTCTTCTTGTAGGCTCTGGAATTCTTGATTTGCTTCATTTTGGATGCCACTACTGAAATTAGCCGCAAAGTCTGCTAGAGCCTGTGATTTTATGGCTGTTCTTGTTTCGTAGACCAGGTTGTAAGCGCTCGGCTTCAGGGACCATTTTGCCATCCTACCTGACATCTCAGGTTTTCTCAAAACGGACTTTATAGGGTAGTTATTTTTCACATGTATAGTTTGGTAGAAGCCATAATTAGGGTAAGTATAAGTTTCTCTAAATGTGAATACCAGGATTCTGCGTCAAGGAGACTGTTACATACATAGTACACCGGGTGTTGTTGACCCTCTGCATCCTTGGTTATGTGACAACCCGTATATTCCATGTTAACTTTAATATTATATTAACGTGTAATTATCTAATTATCTATGTGCATAGACTTAATTTATTCAAATTAGGTAAACTTGCATGCCAGCTTAGTCAAACTAGGTCTGACAACCGTACCCGCACTGGAAATCAGTCACCAAGTTCTACCTTTGTTCAAACCGGAACTTTAATAGCAAAAAAAATTTCATAAATATAATTTGTGGAATTAAATTATAAGAAAGATAAAATATTCATTTTATATTTTCATAACAATTGTGTTACGTCGCAACATGTTCAGACCAAGTCGTTTATTCAAACGACGAGTTCATTTCAAAAACAAAGTTTATATTCATAAAACTTAGTCATTTTATTCAAACAACACTTTATTCTCACTTAATAATCAAAATGTTCGTTTAGATTTAAAACTTCAAAATTCAAACGAATTATATCTTCGTCAACCGACGTCCTAAATTATAATCAATCGAAAACATTCAAAGTGTAAATTTCAATCATCAAGACATCAAGACATGTGACAATCCGATTCCGTCAGTTCGAACAAAACACGATGCTTATTTTTTTATCCGTTTTATATTTATATAAAATTCGTCCGGATACGCATCAAAAATCAAGAATTTATTAGTCAATCGTTTTGACTCAAACGAAGTGTCGTTGTACTCGTTGGATCGACCTAGACTCAACTCGACTCGAACCGAGACCCGATTCGGCCCGATAAGCCCAATGGGCCAACCAACCCATTCCTTCTCTTTTCTTTCCCTTCATCCCATTTCCTGGACCGCTTTCTTTTCCGGCCAAATTGGCCTGCCGGCCCAACCCAGTTGCTTTTCTTGATTTGGGCCTGAGCCCGTTTCTTTTTCTCCGGCCCACTGCCTCGGCCCAGCCCGGCTCGCCTCCTCTTTATCTTGCGAATGGGCCACCGAGCCCACTTCTGTTTTCTTCTTCTCTTCTTTTTCGGTTACTACCTCCTTTTCCTTGTCCAATTTCAACCAAAATTCCCAACTCCTCCATTAGAAATTGGTTCCAATTATCACATGTCTAAGAATGTTTTGTCCCTAGATCCTTAGGCATGCATCCTTGATATGGAACAACATTGTTCCCATGGTACAAACATGAAGGAAAGAACCATTGGTCAATGACATTAACTAACCCCCATGTCCCTTTGATATGGAACAAGAATGTTTGCTAAGAACCTAACACTTAACCCCTTACACCATGAGCATGCTTGTCTCCCTAGCCTCCATTTTGTCAACTTGTCTCCTCCACCCTCCTTTCCTTGGCCGAATTCTACATGTGCACCTCTACCTTCATTTTTGCACCATTACAAACCACAAGCACAAGTGTTCAAGACCTTGATTCATTCACTTCTCCTCTTCTCATCTTTGTTCACGGCTAGACCATCCAACTGAGCCTCCCAGTCGGTTTTAAAACCATGAACCACCTAGTCACTTCTTATACCCACTTAAACAACATCTTCATTTCTACACTTAAACACACAAACACATCCCTCTTTATCTTTCTCTCTTGCTCTCGGCGATCCATAAACCGCCACCACCACCTCCTTTTCTTCACATTCTAACACAAGATCAAGGTTCCTAATCACCTCTAGGTTGATTATAAATCAAGGTAATCCATCATTTGTCTCTATTTCATCATCATTCTTTCATTATTTCTTTCTAATCCAACATTCTAATCTCTTGTTTTCTTGTCAAAATCCATGATCATCCTTTCATTCTTTCATCGTCATCTTCCTAATTCAAGATCAAGGGTGGGTTTAGGAGCTTAACCGGAAGCTTAATCAACGCCCATCAACGTCACATACCGATCCGAATAAAGCTTAAGTGAGAAAACCTTAACTTTTCCTTAAGATTTCATGATTATCATCCTTAATATGTCGCAAATTCATGTTCATGATCCAAGTCTTGATGTTATTGTTTGATGATTCACTAGCAATCCATGTTGTTAGTAACATAATACACACTTTGATGGAACTAGATCATGGTTAGACATGTGATTTTGAGAAATAATGATCATTATGTTTATGTCATAACATAATAACATTATGTTATGAGAATACTTTAAAAACCACTAAGAACCATGAACATCTAAATATACTAGTATGTATGTTTAGTGAAATAAGCCATGTTAACCAGCCTAAAGTCATATTTTTACAAAATATATGTATATTTCTCAGGCTTGATGAACATGACATTTATAATGTATATCATAAAATATGTGTTGTAAAAATCCATATAAAATTTCATAAAGTATCGTTTGTTTAGTATTTTGATAAAATAAAATAATGATAGTCATTTTATAAAACATAAAATGCTATTTTGTTAAAAGAAATACTTAACATGAAAAGATATTTAAATAATGACTTTTATTACTTAAAAATCATAAATTATGGATTTTTAGTAAAATTCATGTGACTAAAGTTATGATGTGTTGAGACCTATAAAATGGGTGTTATCAAGTTACCAAATCAGTTTTCAAAGTCACATTCAAACCCAAACTGTTAAACGTTCAAAAACGGAATATTCGAAACCCGTAACGTGACTTTCCGAACTAAAATATTTAGTATTTCTGAACAACATAAGATTCTGGTCCAGAACCTTAAATGGAACCATATTCATATATAAAAATGTTTCGTGAGGTTCAAAAATGGAAAAATAATGTTTTAGAGGCAAACCAGACAAAAACTATGACTTTCGGTAACGCGAAAACGTCAATTTTCACAAGTTAAACTCCCACCGGCACACTTGGCAACTTGAAACTATAAAACACACCAAAACAGGTCCATAAACTTTTTCCTAAGGGATTAGGAAACTTAAAACATCATAAAGCGAGTCATAACGGTATAGCTGGTAAAATTGGCTTACTACCGGACAAACCAACGGCCAAATTTTACAAAATATAAATTCTTATATTTTGGAATCATTATTTAATAAATATAAATATATTTTTATGTGTCAAATGACATTTCATAAAAACACGACTAATACCGTGTATTGACGCGCGGTAGAAAACGCGCGCCCGAACTTTAAATAAATGAAATAATTTATTTATAATTTCAAAGGGTTCAAAATAAATATATTATTCAATATAATATTTTCTTAACGCGAAAAACTAAAATATTATTTATTCATTCAAATAAATAATTATTTGTTTTCCAACAAATAATAATTCAAGATTTCCATCAATGTCATCGGGTAAATTCTGTCAAGACTAGCATCGAACATTGGGTTTCGTATTCACTAATCCCAATTTAGCCAACTCTAAGACGTCTTAATATTATATTGTAGACGCATGCTAGGCTACTTCATTCAACTCATATCTGTCAGTCCATCTTCATATGAAGTGAGTTTCACGGCCCCTTTTACTTTTCTGTTTTCAAATTATGGGGGAGAATTCAATAAATGCCTTTCAAATTTCATTTTGTCTGATATTATGATTACGGTAAGACGTACTGATTGCATGTTCTTTTCATAAACCCCAAATCTGTGTATTCATATTGATTCATGTTATATGCCTAAGTCCCACTATTAATTGAATTCAATTAGGTCATTCGAAACGATAGCTTGTGAATAGATCTATTTGGTTAATGACCCTGCCCCGACTTGGTCGCTCCAGTCCTGACTCCACGGAAATAGTCAAGGGGTACATTAGTTATTCTGGTCATTCGGTGTACATGGGGTTGGACACCAGGAGTGGGTAAACAGTTTTTTTTTGAATTCAAGGTTCATGCTTGATCTTTACAACATTAGAGTCAACAAAAATAATATCATGACTGCCAAACATTTCAAAAATTGTTTCAAACACTGATTCAAACAATGTTCAAACATTTTCATGTGTCATCAAACCTGTGAACTCACCAACAATTCTGTTGACTTTTCAAATTTCTTGAATTCTTAGGTTATTAAGGATGCAATTCAATGTCTTTCTGCATAGATCATGCTTGTCTTATATCATGGTCTGCCTGCTGCATGTCCGTTCATTCTTTTGGATATTTAGTCACATTACACCTTAGGTTGTCATGTTTTAAAAATCTCATAACGTTGTCTTTTGAAATTAACATGAATTTCCACTAATATTTTCCGCTGCCACTATTTTAAATATTCCAATAAATGTTTAAGACTTATGTTTTCGAAAGACAAATGACTTTTCTAAATGTTCACTTAGATGTCAATCATTCATAACCATGACCATGATCCCAAATCAGTCACATGCCCACATTTAGCCATTCTCGGGATGTGACAGGTTAGGTATGCACTCACCGTATTTCTTAAAACTGCAAGGTACAAGGAAAATGGTTCCCCTGGGTTTAGCTTCATGAGGATAGGTGCTGAGGATAAATATGACTTCAAATCCTGGAAGGCTTGCTCATGCTGGGATGTCCACTCGAACTTTTTGTTCATTCTCTGGATGTCATAGAAATCTCGGCATCTCTCCGAGGATTTGGAGAGAAATCTGTTCAAGGCTGCAACCCGACCTGTTAGCCTTTGTACATCCTTGGTTGACTCTGGTGACTTCATATTCATAATGGCGGGAATTTGTTCAGGGCTAGCCTCAGTTCCTGTCTTGGTCACCATGTAACCCATGAATTTGCCAGCACCCACTCCAAAATGACACTTCTCTGGATTCAGCTTCATATTTTATTTGTCCAAGATATCAAAAGATTCTTTAACATCATGGACGTGGGTGCTAACACTCAAGGATTTTACCACTATGTCATCTATATACCTCCATAGTTTCTCCTAGCTTCTCTTTGAACATCATATTCACCAGTCTTTGGTAGGTTGCCCCTGCATTTTTCAATCCAAAAGGCATAACAACATCACAATAAATACATGTTGGCATAATGAACGTTGTATCCTCCTTATCACTTGGCTCCATTTGAATCTGTTAGAACCCTGAGGTGGCATCCATGAATGTTAACATTTCATGACCTGCCATTGCATCCACCATAGAGTCAATGTGTGGTAAGGAAAATGGGTCTTTAGGACATGCACGGTTCAGGTCTGTGTAATCTACACAGAGCCTCCATTTTCAATTTTTCTTCTCCACTACCACCACATTCGCCAACCACTTAGGGAACTTGACTTCCCTGATCATCCTATTTTTCAACAGACGGTCCACCTCCTCTTGTATTATTACATACTTCTCAGGAGTGTACATTCTTCTCTTTTGATGCACAGGCCTGTAGGAGGGATTAGTACCAAGCTTATGTGTTATAACATCTTTGGATATACCTGTCATGTCTTCAGTATTCCATGCAAACGTTGACATTCTGGATCTGAAGAATTCAATCAACTATTTCTCAATAGGACTAGGGATGTTAGTGCCAATTAACACTTTCTTCCCAAGATACAAGGGGTCCAGGACTACATGTTTGACATCCGGTTTCCTTGCCTCTAGGACATCCCTGGCCTTCTTCTTTAATTGCTATCCTTGACGGGCCTTTGCTGGAATCTTCATAAATGATGTGTAGCAGTCCTTCGCTTCTTGTTGATCGCTGTTGATGATGACTACTCCCCAGGGTGTCGGTAGTTTGACACACTGATGGTAGGTCGAGTGGACATCCTTCATGTCATGAATCCAGGGTCTGCCCAGGATAATGTTGTATCTGGATGGAGCATCCATGACATAAAAACGTTGCATTGTGTTCACACCTTCAATGTGTACTGGAAGTTTTACTTCTCCCAGAGTGTTCTTTGTTTCGCCGCTGAAACCCACAAGTATCGTGGATTTGGCTATGATTTCATCCTGGGGTATTCCCCTCTTGGTCAAAGTTTCGAGTTGAATGATGTTAACAGAACTACCCCCATCGATCAGGATCCTCTTCACGAAGTGGTTAGCTATATAGAGCGTGATCACCAGCCCATCATGATGAGAGTCCATGACATTTCACCTATCATCTTCGCCAAAGGTAACGTCTTTCAAGTCTGTTTGTATTGACGTCTTGACTGGTTTCCTGGGTATGTCTGACTTGGCCTCCCTTGCGTGTATTTTAGCTACAGAAAGAGATGTACCACATATATCAGATCCACCAAAAATAAAATAAATTACCTTTGCATCCGGGGATGGGGATGCTGCTCGCTCAGGATGTCCGCGTGATCTGTCTGCATCCTGGGTCTGGTCAGTGCCCCTGGATTTTGCGGGCGGTTCAGCGCTTTCCTTCCCAAGAGCTCCTTCAGGAAGCCTTTGCTCAATAGATAACTGATCTCCTTGTGCATAGCTATGCAATTTTCGGTTACATGGTGTAGAGGCTAGATTATGAGGCTTGTAATATTAAATTAGTTGGGATGGGCTTAGAGGGATTAATTAGATTAGTAGACTAGTTTTCTTGGGTTTACTATTAGGCTTGGGGTTTACCATTGGGTTTACCATTAGGGTTTAAGGTCCATTAGGGATCCTATATAAACCCCATGTGTTTACCATTGTAAAGGTTGCTGATTACAATTTTAGGAGCAGCCACAAGGTGTTTACGATCGCAAACTAGAGAGAATTTACTTTACTTTTACGATTTGTACCCGACAAGTTCATCTTGTGTGCAAGATCAGGTTTTTTAACGTTTTAATCATCGTATTCTTCGATTTCTTCTCTTTTCTTTCTTGAATCACTAATCTAACCGGTTTTCGCACGTTTAGATTAGTTAGATATCGTGAACGATTGTTGTTTCTGGACCAACAATTGGTATCAGAGCCAAGCCACGAGTGTTTCGCGGTTCTCACAATATTGATTCAAGATTTTCTGACAGTTTTCTTGAGTTTTTCTTGAAGATTTGAAGGTTTATGATCAAGGCTTGAAGATTTGAAGGTTTATGATCAAGGCTCAAGGCTTGAAGATTTGAAGGTTTATGATCTATGCTTGAAGATTTGAAGGTTTATGATCAAGGCTTGAAGATTTGAAGGTTTATGATCAAGGATTGAAGATTTGAAGGTTTATGATCAAGGCTTGAAGATTTGAAGGTTTATGATCAAGGCTTGAAGATTTGAAGGTTTATGATCAAGGCTTGAATATTTGAAGGTTTCTTGAAGTTTGAAGGTTTATGATCAAGGCTTGAAGATTTGAAGGTTTATGATCAAGGCTCAAGGCTTGAAGATTTGAAGGTTTATGATCAAGGCTTGAAGATTTGAAGGTTTATGATCAAGGCTTGAAGATTTGAAGGTTTATGATCAAGGCTTGAAGATTTGAAGGTTTATGATCAAGGCTTGAAGATTTGAAGGTTTATGATCAAGGCTTATAGATTTGAAGGTTTATGATCAAGGCTTGAAGATTTGAAGGTTTATGATCAAGGATTGAAGATTTGAAGGTTTATGATCAAGGCTTGAAGATTTGAAGGTTTATGATCAAGGCTTGAAGATTTGAAGGTGTATGATCAAGGCTTGTAGATTTGAAGGTTTATGATCAAGGCTTGAAGATTTGAAGGTTTATGATCAAGATTTGAAGGTTTAAGATCCAAGGTGTTTACAATCATAAACTGAGTTTACTACCAGGAGGAGTTTACAATCATAAACTGAGTTTACTATTGGAGTCTACGACCCGGAACGTGTTTGCGATTCCCACTGTGTTTACGACTGGGTTTACGACTCGGGGGTGTTTACGATCACTAGTTTATGACCAGAAGTGGTGTTTACGATCGGAAACACGGTTTACGATCGGAAACTGGTTTGTGGCAAAAAGACTCTATTTCATAATTTTACGGAAACGGACATAACTTTTGACTTGTTTGGAGTTAGAAGCTTAAATTTTAACACGACGTCCGTGAGAACGAGCCCCAGAATTACCCCGGACTAACATCTAGGGGAGCTTGTTTGGACCCCCAAATTCCACTCCGAAGGCCTCCGTTTTCGCGTTTTAAGTTTTTGACACTATTCCTTGAATAGTAATTTTGCCGATTTTGCCAATTTTGCCGATTTCACCAGATTTTCAGAAGCTGCATATCTAAAGAAAGAAAATGAGTTATGTGATTGAAGAAAAGAATATGGTTGAGAACAAGGATGCTTTCGCAGCTGAAGTTGATAAAACTAAGATATGCCCCAATCCTACTTGTGCTCGATTAATTCCTGGCTTAAGACAACTCCGGAAAAATGCTGAAATCGAACTTTTTGATATGCAATGTTTTAGGAGTTCATTTAAAGGTAGGTGGGAAAAAAGTGAGGAGAAGGTAAATGCCCAAACACTAGACATTAAGAAATATCAAAAGCTAGCAACAGTGAAGACTATTTTATATGATCGGGCTAGGATTGAGATATCTGAGCTGACACAGAAATTAACTGAACTGTAGCAAAAGTGTGATGAGCTGCAGGTCAAGTATGATTGCAATCAGGAAAGAAATCAGCGACTGCTCGATGCAGGAAAGGCTTTGTCACATGCTGTTGTGACCAGTCAAGTTGGGAAAGACACATCTGGATTTGGGTCAGAGAAATCTGATAGGTTCTTGGCTGCAAACAACATTATTCCTCCACCAATTCCCAAAGACATTATAGGAACACTTCTTAGTGAGGATCAAGTTGAACGAACCAAGTTTGATTATAAAGAAGCTGCTCCTCCTATTGATAGTGTCTTGGTTGGAACTACACCATTGACTCAAGAAGAAATTGATAATGAGGCAAACATGACTTATGGTGAAGGGAGAGTGGAGGATATATCAGACAATGATGCTGAGTGCCAGAAATACAACAGGTGTCATAAATCTAAGTCTGATGATGCTGGGATAGAGTTGAAAGCATACGCTAAAATTGAAACCCCATATTTCAAAGTAAATGACAAAGTCAAAAGGGAAAAGGTGATCTTGACGACACGGCCTGAGGGGAAGATATTTATGACATCTGGATCAATGTTTGACCAAGAACCAGATGTTGGAAATGACTTACCATCCTTCTCCTCCATGTTGAAGGGAATAACTGATGGATTAATAAGTGAAGCTGAAGTTGAGAGGCCAAAGATCACCATCAAGCATCCGAGTATGAAACCAACAGCCGGAGTAAAGAATGAAAAACTCAAGGGAGTAGTTGTGTCTCCCATTTCTTCAGTTGGATCATGCAGTTGCAGTTGTAATTGCAAGAATGGTGCTTTAACGTCAAAGAATCAAGGAAGCACAAAGACAGTAAAGACAGGTTCAACACAGGCTTTGAGGAACCAGTAGAAAGTCAAATCTGAAGCTGCAGACAAAGCAAAGAAGCAGACACAAGGCAAACCTGCTCCATATCAGCCACCAAAGAAAAATGGGTACACGTCTGACTTCTATCTAAAGAAGCAGACATGCTTTAATTGTGGCAATGCTGGTCATATTGCTAGAAACTGTCTTTATCGCCCCTATGAACCCTATTATCCAAAAAGTCAAAGGGTTTCATCTCAGGAGTCTATAAAGTCTAAGCCGAGGATGGGGCAAATACCTAAGGCAAGGAAGACTGTTACTCCTAAGGTTAAACCCTCTAATCAACATTGGGGCGCTGCCAAAGCTGAAAGAAAATCTATAAATCAAAACAACAGCTTTCCAAGTTACAAAAATTTCCAAAAACAGGTGAAGAATCCGTTTTCAAAACAACGAAAGTCTGAAAAACCCAAAGTTACCCCTCCCAAGGTAACTAAAACTGTTTTGAAAAATGATTCTAAAATGAAGAAGGTTGAAATACCTAAAGTCACAACTCCAAAGGTGACTAAAACAAAAACTGTTTTAAAAAATGAATCTAAAACAAAAAAGGTTGAAATACCTAAAGTCACAACTCCAAAAGTGACTAAAACAAATATTAAATCACCTGGAACTTGGAAACCAAAAATCAAGGCAGCTCCATCCCAACTTCCTAATTTCTCAAAGGGGATGTTCTTACAAGAAGTATCTTTTATTGATTCCTCAGGTGTACCCAGAAAAACAATGGCCTGGGTACCATTGGCTAACTAATCTCTCACTATGTGCAGGAACAGTCAAGGAGGATTATCACTAACATTTTTATTATTAATTTGTTTGTTGATAAGTGATTGTTCCAGTTACAGTTTAGGAGATGTATCTTCATGTCATGATAAGCAATTTTTTATGGAGGATATGTTTCCTTGAGAGGTGAAAGGTCAAATTCAGCATGAAAGGTATTGTTCTTAACGTGGTTGTTTGTTTGATGAAGCGGTAAAGGGTGTTTGTGTCAAAACTAAATTCCTTAAAATTTTCAGTTGGTGCTTGGTTATTCAATTTTTTTTAAAAAAAGCAATGAGGTATGCATGCTATAAAACTCTTTTTTTTCTAAAAAATTTTCAAATCCATACTTTGAAGGTTAACTTAGCCAGATGTGTGTGAAAGTATTTGCTCTGCTTATGTGTTCGTGTTTTAAATATATATATATATATATATTAAAAAAATAAAAAAAATAAAAAAAAATGATGTTCACAAAAGTTGTGACATTAAAAATCAAAAAGCAAGGGGAAGAAATGTAAAGATGAAGAAAAAGTTGACCCAAAAAAATAGTGTGCTTTTCAAATTTTAATAGTTTGTTTGTGCCTGTTTCTAAGAAAGCTAAGGGAAGTAAAATATGTCCGGATTGGAGATGACGGACACGTGTAAAGCGGAAGTGAAAAGAAAGCTCCACGGTAATATGCTCGGTAGGCTCGACTTAATCTTATGATCACCAATGTAAGTGCAGTGAACTTAAATTATATATATGTTTAGTTTCCCATCTCAGTTTGCATGCTTTAAAAAATTGAGTCCCATCAAAAATGGGTTGAGAGTGGTAATTATACCTAGTATTCACTCCCTCACACGCCATGTTTCTGCTGTTATGACAACATCACAGTGCAAAAGAAAATAAAAGAAAAACAAATGAAAAAGAAAAGAAAAGAAAATAATCATTTGGTTTTGGTCTTCTTTGCGTGCTTATGCGGCCGACCTGATCACCAACTTATGATTAATGAAATAAGTGGTAGTCATAACGGTGTTGCATGTTTCCTCAAGTTGGGGGTTAGTGAATCCTCAATAAACTCTGAGGTTGGGTATGTTTTTCTATGTACGCTTGGGTGTGGGGACAATTAAACATGACGGTAATCTTGTACATTATTAAGCATGATGCATTTGGTTGGGATTAAACGGGTACGAGTTTAAAGCGGACAAACATACTAGCAATCACATAGACTAGTCAAGTAACTAAAGCTGAAAAGGGTTCCTCAGTCAGATTCATACGGGTTGATCCCTTGTAAACTTTCTCATGCTTGATATTGGTAAGTATTTGTTTATTTTTATCTTTCGTGTGTGAGTCTTTAAGTTCTTTTTGGTTGTGTTTACGTCTTGGCCAGGTTAATTTGAGAAGTCAAAATGTGTTTTCATGGCTTTTGATGCATGACAGTATGCCCCCCTCCAGATCTTGCCAAATTTATAGGGGAAGGAGAGAGGATCATAAGTATTATCCGAAGGGAACTCGAGGATGATACTTATTATCTAATGAAAAGACTTCCATAATACATAGTATCTGAAGGGAACTCGAAGATAATATGTATTATCTCAGGGGAAGTCCTTAGCTGAGGGGAAGTAATCAGCTAAGGGGAAGTCTTTAGAGGTCTTGGGTTCAGGGGAAGCTTTATAGAAAACCCATAATCTATATTAGGGTTTTTGGTTAAAATACATATTATCATCAACTGAACAGATGATAATATTATTTTTGGTTAAAACAATATTAATTACCTTCTAACCCAAAGACCAGTCATCAAATGTCTGGTGGAGTATATTTATTTTCAAATGTGTGTCAGCCAGGTTGATGATAGAAAGATGTTGCTACTGCTCAAGTTTAAGAACCAGTCCGACAAGACTTCTATCTGAAAAACAACTATTCAGGGGAAGTTGTTGGTGTCTTTACAAGTTTCCAAAAGCTTCAAAAGTCTTTCAAAGAAAATGCTCACAAGTTTAGGGGAAGCTGAAGATTTCAAGTCAATATTTGATAAAGAAAATGATACAGAGAGCAGCCAGAGATCATGAAGTTTGAAGATCAACAATTAAGTTCTTCATAGTTAGAGGTTTTCAAAATTTTACCTTCTAATTTTTGGAGATTCAAGACAGTTACCGAAGATTTAGCAAGAACCAGTTCTTTCCAAAGAAGCAAGTCAATGAGAATCCTCCATCTCATTAACTTGATCATTTCAAGAAGTTCGAGCTGATGCTGATCAAGAGGAATTCCCAAGTGCCCGTCATGAAACCCATTGAAGATTTCTGCGAAAAGAATCTTCATCAACATCTATGCCAGCCAGTCAAGAAGAAGAATGATTGAAGACATTTAATATCACAAGCCTAGGGGAAGATTGTAGAGGCTAGATTATGAGGCTTGTAATATTAAATTAGTTGGGATGGGCTTAGAGGGTTTAATTAGATTAGTAGACTAGTTTTCTTGGGTTTACTATTGGGCTTGGGGTTTACCATTGGGTTTACCATTAGGGTTTAAGGTCCATTAGGGATCCTATATAAACCCCATGTGTTTACCATTGTAAAGGTTGCTGATTACGATTTTAGGAGCAGCCACAAGGTGTTTGCGATCGCAAACTAGAGAGAAGTTAGTTTACGATTACGATTTGTACCCGACAATTTCATCTTGTGTGCAAGATCGGGTTTTTTAACATTTTAATCATTGTATTCTTCGATTTCTTCTCTTCTCTTTCTTGAACTACTAATCTAACCGGTTTCTGCACATTTAGATTAGTTAGAAATCATGAACGATTGTTGTTTCTGGACCAACACATAGCCAAAGTCTCCGTAGTACACACACCACTTAGATATCGTGAACGATTGTTGTTCCTGGGCCATCTTGCTTTGTCCCCCAAATCATGCACAGCATTAATTACACCTGCAACATCAGTAGCAAAACAAAACTCATTAAAAGTAGGATATTCTTCATCATCCTCGTCTTCACCCTGATCGACCCTGTTAACCCTAGGATTATCAGTTTTGGAATAGGGTTTAGGCCTTTGAGACCTATGATGCATTGATTCTGATTTCCTATTGTAGACTCGTTAGCATTCTGGGTAACCCTGTAAATATCACTAGTTAGTTTTTCGAAACTGCGACTACAAGAAAACTGGTTATTGAATAAATTAACTAAATGAGAAAAAGATGTGATAGAAAAGGGTGGAACACTCAAGAGCCACTTTAAAGCTGAGCCAGTGAGTGTCGACACAAAACCTTTGCATAGGCATGCCTCCTTAATTTCAGGGGGCATGTAGATTACTTCCATACTTTCCATGTACTGGGCCACGTGTTCCTCCGGGTCAGTTGTGCCATCATACAACTTCATGTTGGGGTTGGAACCTCTTGGGTATTTCCACGTCACATATTGGGGGAGCGAACCTCGAAAGTCGATGACTCGCCGGTGCTACTTTAGGAAGGGGTTGGACCACTCCAGGGACACTCGAGATCATTTCTTTTAGTTTTTTGAGCTCCCTGGCCACTGCTGGGCTAAGACCTGGATCCTGCACAGATTCTCTAGTACGAACATTAAGATTAGAGGTTCCGAGGATGTTACCAGTATCCTGGTAGCGGTGCCCCTAGGATTCGCGGTGGATTCCCTGAATGTAGACATCCTAGGTCCGTGAGCCAGGGTAGTATAAGCAGTTGAAAATGCAGGACTTGGGTCTTTAACTTGAATGTCATATGCTACACTAGATCCATTCCCAGGACTGTTGTATTGCAGCCTTCTAGCCTGGAAAAGAGACACGGGTGTATGATCCACCCTACCCATCTCTGATCTCAGCCTAGCCATTTCCCCAAGCACATCCTAGTTCACCTTCTGCTGTTGCTCCATATACTGCTGCATCTTCACGAACATGGTGAGGAATTCATCATTAGAGACCAGTAATGGGATTTCTCCACCACGTCCTGGTCCCGTGACACCCTGGTTGGCAGTTCTGTTGGTGTTACGGTTCACAGTATTCGTTGTTGACGTGGTAACCTGTGGCCGTGGAGGAGGAAGGACAGTGCTGGCTTCAGTAGAGGTGTTCGCAGGGGTAGATGCATTCGAGGTTTTCGGTTGTGATGCCATTTTTTGAAGGATTTTTGTGAAGATCAACTTTAAAACAAATCTGAAAAGAGTTTGAAAGAAAATTGAGACCAGTTGCCCCACGGTGGGCGCCAAATTGTTTTGGCTAAAAATTGCAAGAGTGAATTTAGTAACCAAATTAGTTTGTGAGGTATGGTGCCCTGTATGTTAAGTTTATAAAATAATTTTTCCAGTTAAAATTCAAGGATTAAATTGAATGAATGGAAACACAAGTAATAACTTCCCTGAATGCAACTAAGAACACGAAGATTTTTTTGGGGAAAACCTTAACCCTTGGATGTCTCCAAGAGCTGTCGGCATAAAAAACCCCTTGGCAACGATAACACACGTTGCCTGTTTATTCCACTGAAAATAATTCGAGTACAAGTGTTTGCGGCAATAGCTAAGTGTGTAAGTGAGAGTATAAGTGATCGTAAGTGTGTAAAATGAATCCTACACCGCCTTTAAATACAAATAGATCCTAACTAACTATCCGCGATTCCTGAGATCTACCTCTCAACGACTTTTAGCCGTTATTTAACCGAATTTGGTGTCGGTTCTTCATTTCCACACTGCTCTGACTTTGACTGAGTCTACATGACCGTTGTCCATCTTCTCGTTCCTGGCTCTATCACATAGAATCAAAGAAAAGATTAGTAACGTCGTCCTAGCATGCAGGGTATCCGTGCATGCTGGGATCAAGTAGATTAAATAGATAAATCCAGAATGCATTAAATCATGTGATACTAACCAAATAAAGGGTATGATGAACAAAAATAGAAATCCTGGGTACCGATAAACCGAATATGCCGTCCCTGTATATTTGACATCCAGGGGTCTCAACCTGTCGAAGATCATTAGTAAAATTCAGGGGAAAATCCAGGGTATAACAGGTAGGGTGGATCATACACCCGTGTCTCCTGTTCAGGCTAGGAGGTTACAATTCGACAGCCCTAGGAATAGGTCTAGCCTAGCAGATGATCTCCAAGTCGTAGATCCGAGACCCGCAATTCCCACTGCTTCCGCTACCCTGGCTGACAGACCCAGGGTGTCTACATTCAGGGAATCTGTCACGAATCCTGGGGGCACCGCTACCTGGGATTCCGGTAACATCCTAAGATCTCTAACCTTATTGCTTATCCTAATGAATCTGTGCAGGATGCAGGTCTTAGCCCAGCAGTGGCAAGGGAGCTCAGGAAACTAAAAGAAATGATTTTGAGGGTGCCTGGAGTGGTCCAACCCATTCCTGAAGTAGCACCAGTGAGTCGTCGACTTTCAAGGTTTGCTCCCCCAATATGTGACATGGAGATACCCAAGAGGTTCCAAACCCCCAACATGAAGCTGTATGATGGCACGACTGAACCGGAGGAACACGTGGCCCAGTACATGGAAAGTATGGAAGTGATCTACATGCCCCTTGAAATCTAGGAGGCATGCCTATGCAAAGGTTTTGGGTCGACACTCATAGGCTCGGCTTTGAAGTGGATCCTGAGTGTTCCACCCTTTTCTATCACATCTTTTTCTCACTTAGTTAATTTATTCAATAACCAGTTCTCTTTTAGTCACAGTTTCGAAAAACAAACGAGTGATCTTTACAGGGTTATCCAAAATTCTAACGAGTTGCTCCGGGATTATGTGAACAGGTTTGGCAGGGAGGTCCTAGATATTCTCAACATGGATATAGCTACTGCAGTCCAAGCATTCAAAATGGGCCTTAAGAAGGATTCACCCTTCTACCAAGATTTTGTGATGAAGCCTTGTCACAAGCTTGATGAAGTAAGGCATCGGGCCCTAAGATTCATCAGACTTGAAGAAGACAAGAAAGTGCAAGAAAAAGTGGATGCAGTCCCAGGATATGGCTCCTCCAACAGGAAATCGGAACCAGTGCATTCTAGGTCCCAGAGGCCTAAACCTTATTCCAAACCCGACAATCCTAGGGTTAACAGGGTCGATCAGGGTGAAGACGAGGATGATGAAGAATATCCTACTTTTAATGAGTTTTGTTTTGCTGCTGATGTTGCAGGTGTGATTAATGCTATGCAGGATTTTGGGGACAAGGCTAGGTGGCCCAGGAAGACGGATAAGCAAACATCCTGGAAGGACAAATCCAAGTGGTGTGCGTATCATGAGGAGTTTGGCCAAATGACCGAGGATTACATAGCTATGCGCAAGGAGATCAGTTATCTGTTGAGCAAAGGCTTCCTAAAGGAGCTCTTGGGAAGAAAGAAGGACAAATCCAAGGGCGCTGACCTGCCTGAAAAATCCAGGGGCACTAACCAGACCCAGGATGCAACAAATCACACGGACATCCTGAACGAGCAGCATCACCATCCCCGGATGCAAAGGTAATTTATTTTATTTCTGGTGGATCTGATATATGTGGTACTTCTTATTCTGCAGCTAAAAGATACGCAAGGGAGGCCAAGTCAGACGTACCTAGGAAACCAGTCAAGACATCAATACAAACAGATGTGAAAGACGTTACCTTTGGTGAAGGCAACAGGTGCAATGTCTTGGACCTTTATCATGATGGGCTGGTGATCACGCTCTATATAGCCAACCATTTTTGGATGAGAATCCTGATCGATGGGGGCAGTTCTGTCAACATCATTCAACTCGAAGCTTTGATCAAGATGGGAATACCCCAGGATGAGATCATAGCTAAATCCACGGTCCTTGTTGGTTTCAGCAGTGAAAGTAAGAACACTCTGGGAGAGATAAAGCTCCCAGTATACATTGAACGAGTACACTCGATGCAACGCTTTTGTATCATGGATTCTCCCTTTGGATACAACATTATCCTTGGTAGACCCTGGATCCATGACATGAAGTTTGTCCCCTCGACCTACCATCAGTGTGTCAAATTTCCAACACCCTGGGGAGTAGTTACCATCAACAGTGATCAGCAAGAAGCAAAGGACTGCTGTACATCATCTATGAAGATTTCGGCGAAGGCACGTCAAGGATAGAAATTAAAGAAAAAGGCCAGGGACGTCCTAGAGGCAAGGGAACAAGATGTCAAACAAGTAGTCCTAGATCCCTTGCATCCTGGGAAGAAAGTGTCAATTGGCACTAACATCCCTGGTCCTATTGAAAAAGAGCTGGTGGAATTCCTCAGATCCAAAATGTCAATATTTGCATGGAATACTGAAGACATGACAGGTATATCTAAAGATGTTATAACACATAAACTTGGTATTGATCCCTCCTACAGGCCCGTGCATAAAAAGAGAAGAAAGTATGCTCCTGAGAAGTATGTAATAATCCAAGAGGAGGTGGACCGTCTGCTGAAAAATAGGATGATCTGGGAAGTCAAGTTCCATAGATGGTTGGCGAATGTGGTGGTAGTAGAGAAGAAAAACGGCAAATGGAGGGTCTGTGTAGATTACACAGACCAAAACCGTGCATGTCCTAAAGATCCCTTTCCCTTACCACACATTGACTCTATGGTGGATGCAACGGCAGGTCATGAAATGTTAACATTCATGGATGCCACCTCGGGGTTCCAACAGATTCGAATGGAGCCAAGTGATCACGAGGATACAGCGTTCATTACGCCCACAGGTATTTATTGTTATGTTGTTATGCCTTTTGTATTGAAAAATGCAGGTGCAACCTACCAAAGACTGGTGAATATGATGTTTAAAGAAAAGCTATGAGAAACTATGGAGGTGTACATAGACCACATGGTAGTAAAATCCCTGAATGTCAGCACCCACGTCCAGGATGTTAAAGAATCTTTCGACATCCTGGATAAATACAATATGAAGCTGAATCCAGAGAAGTGTCATTTTGGAGTGGGTGCTGGAAATTCCTGGGTTACTTGGTGATCAAGAGAGGAATCGAGGCTAGCCGTAAAAAAATCTGTGCCATTGTGAATCTGAAGTTACCAGAATAAACCAAGGATGTACAAAGGCTGACACGCCGGGTTTCTATGATATCGGAGAGATGCCAAGATTTCTATGACATCTTGAGAAAGAATAAAAAGTTTGAGTGGACATCCCAAAATGAGCAAGCTTTCCAGGATTTGAAATCATATTTATCCTCAGCACCTCTCCTCATGAAGCCATATCCAGGGGAACCATTATCCTTGTACCTCGCAGTTTCGAGAAATACGGTAAGTGTACTCCTGGCCAAGGATGCAGAAGGTCAACAACACCCGGTGTACTATGTAAGTAAGAGTCTTCTTGACGCTGAATCCAAGTATTCGCATTTAGAGAAACTTATACTAGGCTTAAGTATAGCTTCTACTAAACTTAGACATTATTTTGAGACTCATACTATACATGTGAAAACTAACTACCCTATAAAGTCTGTCTTGAGAAAACCCGAGATGTCAGGTAGGATGGAAAAGTGGTCCCTGAAGCTGAGTGCTTACAACCTGGTCTACGAAGCAAGAACAACTATAAAATCACAAGCTCTAGCGGACTTTGTTGCTGATTTCAGCAGTGATACCCAAAATGAAGCATATCAAGAATTCCAGAGCCTGCAAGAAGAAGAATTCTCAGGATGTTGGACCATATTTACAGATGGGGCATCCAATGTCAAGGGGACTAGCCTTGGAATCATACTGAAATTCGCCATAGGGGGACATGATACCCCAGGCTATTAGGTGTGGATTCAGGTATACGTCGACTGCTTACTTTTAACTAATCATTTTAATGGAACTTATGCAGTGAAAGGGAAGAAGCTGGCCAAGTACCTAGAAATTGTGAAGGCCATATCCCAGGATTTTTAAACATTCAACATTCAGCAAGTACCCAAGGATGAAAATGCTGAAGCAAATGCACTAGCAAACATGGGGTTAGTATTCAAGGCAATGGAAGATACACACATCCCCAAAATTCACATACTAAGCCCAGCAATCAAACAACAAGAGAACCTAGAAGACACTGATCCTGGGGGCAGGGTTTTGGCATTTGATTCCCAGGATGGACAATGTCCTGATTCCCAAGATAGTCCGTCATCCTGGACTCGACCTATCATAGACTCTCTACAGAATGGTTCTATCCCAAAAGAAGAAAAGGATACTAGGGCATTCAGAACCAAAATGGCCAGGTACATTCTTATAAAAGGGAAATTGTATAAAAAATCTGTTGCAGGTACATACCTAAGAGGCTTTGAAGATAACGAAGCTCACGAAGTACTCAAAGACATCCATGAAGGAGACTGTGGAAACCATACAGGGGGCAAGTCTCTAATGTTTAAAATCCTGAGAACAGGTTACTTCTGGCCGTCCTTGAGAAAGGATGCCCAGGATTTTGCCCTTAAATGTGATGCTTGCCAGAGACACGCCTATATTTCTCATCAACCGGCCTAACCCTTGCATCCTATCCCTGCATCCTGGCCCTTTATGAAGTGAGGAATGGACATCGTGGGGAAGTTACCCCGGGCCCCGGGAAGAAAAGTCTTTATGTTAGCAATGACCGATTACTTTTCAAAATGGTTAGAGGTTGAGGCATATGTCCAAATTAGAGAAAAATAAGTCATCTCATTCATCAAGAGGAATATCATAACAATATTTGGCATACCCTCTGAAATAGTGTGTGACAATGGATCTCAATTCATTGGCAAAAGGACTACTGGATTCTGTGAAAGTTGGGGGATAAAGATGATAACTTCTACACCAGTGCATCCTCAGGCTAATGGCCAGGCAGAGTCTAGCAACAAGATCATCATCAACAATTTGAAGAAAAAGCTCAAGGAGAAGAAAGGAAAATGGGCGGAACAATTACCATTAGCATTGTGGGCTGATAGGACTACATCCAAGAATGCCACACGCCAAACTCCGTTTTCCTTGGTATTTGGTACAGAGGCAGTTATTCTAACAGAAATGGTGGTTCCAACATGCAGGGTTATCAGTCAAACCTAGGATGTAAATAATGAATCCCTGGCTGACAACCTTGATACCGTGGATGAGCTACGAGAACAAGCTGCTTGGAGAATGGCTGCATATCAACAAAGGATCTCTAAAATCTACAACAAACACGTAAGGATCTGAAGATTCAGGGTAGGAGACTTAGTTCTAACAAAATCATTTCAGAACACAACGAATCCAGGGGATGGTAAGTTAGCCCCTAAATGGGAAGGTCCATACTTGATTGACTCAGAGGCAGGTAAGGGGGCATATTGGCTTGCCAACATGGAAGGTGAATTATTACCACGTCCATGGAATGTGATTCACTTGAAAACCTATCTTATGTAAGTTTAGTACCCCCAGGATGCTACATCCCAGGTATGTCTCCTAATTAGAAATCATTCAATGTATTTCTCGTATTTAAGGTATTTCTCTTACTTTATTTATTATTGTATACTTCTGTTCTATTTTTATTCTTATTTTTTATTCCCTATAAAATCTATTAACTTTTGTGTTTGAGACACTTGAAACAGATACGTGACCCTGGATGCATGAAGCCAAGGGATATGTTTCTCCTAAGTTAGAGACTGGCCATCTCTCCTACGTTCAAGGTATCTAGTATACCTTCTAAGATTTGAGAGGATATCACCTCTCCTACATTTGGGTAATCGCCTGTAGCGCACGACCCCCGCCTCTAGCGCACATTAACCTATATATTGGACCCAGGATTATGGGATCGACCTGTGTTAACAGCATGGGCGACAACCTCATGATTTACCGACATATAAGGGTTCCTTAAGGTTTTTGGTGTTTTCACACCAACATAAGACACACGAGGCAATACCCTAGTTCGCCGGTTCGGCTCAAGGTAGACCCTAGAATTCGCCAGTACGGCACCGGGCATGACCCCAGTTCGCCGGATCGGCACCGGGTTTAAGCCCGGGATTTTTGGGCTTGACCCTAGTATGTTTGGGCTTGACCCTAGAATTTTTGGGCTTGAACCCAGGATTTTTTGGTTTAAACCCTGTTGTTCAAATTTATTCCTAACATGTGCAGGATATATTTAAGTGATTATGGCCTAGGATGGCATGGCAATGCCAAATCCTAGGATTTCGATATCGGTTGAGTTGTTACTAAACATTCAAAAGCATAATTGCACTAAGGATGTGATATTTACATGAGGAGTTCAACATTAAGGGTACATCCCAGGATATAGAAGGTAAGACTTGTTTTCTTAACATATTTATCAGACTTACATATTTGTTTGTGTAGAAAGGATAAAGACATCACACAAGCATATAGTTCAAAATCGGTTATATATAAAAAGAAAAAAACCACCCCTTGGTCGGAGCAAAGTGTCCAACCACCTCAGGGTGATTTAGAGTTAGAACCATAAGTGTTTAATCTGTGGGTGGAGCATTGTAACACCAGAAATCAAATCTCTGGAAAACCATTACAAAAGAAATTATTTAAAAAGCTTTACATTAAAAAGGGAAGAAAATAAAAGACCGTAGATTATTGAATAGTATCCACGGCTGCTGCATCCTCAACGCTTTCACCACCTTCCTTAGTTGTATCCTCCTCTGCATCCTTCTCTGCCCCCAACATCCTCGGCCATCGGCTGCTCTGCTCCAATCCCAGATCCGGATGCACCAACAGGATAGGATACCTTGGCACACTGGGCCTCGACAGCATCGTATCCTTGGGGAACAGAGCCCCCCAAAGCCGGCAGCTGTTTCAGCCACAGTTTCACATTCCAAGTGGCGTTGATGTGACCCGCATCCTTTGCCTCCTTTGCCATCCTCAGCTTGGTCTATAGCACCGAGATCATGGCGGATCTCTTGGATTTCTCCACGTTCTCCTTCAGAGCTGTCTCATGCTAGAGACGGGCCTCGACCGCTTTCTTCTCATTCTCGAGCAATAGCTTCTGGGCCTTGTCATGCAGGGATTTGGCCTTGGATGCTTCCTTGTTGGCTTGAGCGACCCTGGATTTAAGGGTCTCAGCCTCAGCAACACGCCTCTTGGCGGCTTCGAGTAGCTCTAGGAGACGGGAATTGGCCTACAAAGAGGTAAACATAGGTAAAAATTTACTGTATATTTAAACATGAATTGCATGTAATACAGAAACAACCAAGGGTTACCAGATGTGCGACGAACTCAACATGCTACACAAGCTCATGGGGAGACAGCTCAGCCAGGGGATGTTGGGCAGCAGCGGTGCTGGACCCTTGGGTCATTATCTTCATACCAGAGGCCCTGGATGTGGTGGCCCGGGATTCTAGGGTAGGCTCAGCTTTGATGGAGCTCAAAACCATCAGGTCCTGGTTATCTCCTAACCCTGAAGAGAGGGTGGCTTCGAGGTTATCAACATCATAGGCAGGGGCAGCTACGAAAGAAGACATAACCCAGGATGTCAGCAGTCGGGTACGAAACAAATTAACAACATGCAGGGTCACTTATAGCTCTACATGCTGACAGTAGGCTGGAAAGGATTGAATGCTCGACGACTCTGAATGCACGCTGAAACTCGAGGATACCCAGGAATTTTTGCAAGTTTCTCTCTGTTTCCTCCTCTTCTGGACCGATCTCCTTCAAACTCTTCGCTGCAAAAGACAACATTCAAGGTCAGATTGTATAATTTCAAATAAAAACCTCAATATCTAATGCAGGTATGCCTACCCTCTACAACCCAAGCTTCTGGAAGCTGATGACCACCTGGTATACTGGAACGCTTGACGAAGAAGAATTTACCCTTCCATTCACCGTGTTGGGTAGCATTCGGGATGAGTTGCACGTCCTTCGAAAGGGACTTAAACAAGAAACGGCTAGACCCATGGGATTTCAGCTCATAGGCCAAGGCTAATTCTGGAAGACCAATCAAACGATCGTATGATTAGTTCAGGAGATCCAAGGTCCCCAGGATGCGCCACACCACAGGAAGAGTTTGGGAGTATGAGAGGCCAGTGGTTTGAAAAAAATCAGCGACAATGCCGGAGAAAGGGTAGGACAGACCCATACTGAACGGAGTCTACGGGAAGTAAACCCAGTTTGGAGAAACGAAATCGGACCTCAATCTAGGATCAAAGGCTCTGATACCAGTAGATGGGGGAAAAGGACCGGAATCCCTCACCAATGCAATCTCATTGTTCGTAAAATTGCATTTTTCTTGCTCGGGATGAAGAAGAAATTTTTGGTCGAGGAAATCCTCCACCCTGGCGAGAGAGACGGTGGGTTCGCGACGAATGTGAAGCTTAGTCATGATTCGACAAAAGAAAAAGAGATCGGAGAGGAGAAGTTACCTGGTCAGAATAGGTAGAAAAGACAACAGAGGCTCCTAAATTCTTGACTCAGGTCAGGTAAAAGGCTCGAGAGGTGAGGGTATTTATTAGCCGAGAAGTTACAGAGGTTATGGGACCCTAATGGGTGAGATTGAAACTGAAAAAGCGAAATCAGCAGATTGGATTGATATAGCTGCGATGAGTCATCGCGAATTCAAAAATTCACAGCTGTAGAATCTTATCTACAAACTGCGAATTTTGGGGCAATTGTTATACCCTGGATTCTGGATCGAAATTATTGATGTTATTTGACAGGTGGAGACGCCTGGTTGTCGAATATCCAAGGACTGCGTGTTTGGTTAATCGGTACCCTGGATTTCCGTTCATATTCATATTATCCCGTTATTTGATCAGTATCCCAAGATGTACTGCATTCAATATTTTTCTATTTATTTAATCTACCTGATCCTAGCATGCACGGATACCCAGCATGCTAGGGTGACGTTACTAACCTTTTCATTGACTCTATGAGATCAAGCCAGGTACGAGAGAATGGATAATATAGACTTGGTCAAAGTCAGAGCATGTGTGGAAATGAAGACCCGCCACAAACTCGGTCAAGTAACGGTCATGGGTCGTTGGAAGGGAAATCCCAAGAATCTCGGAATTATAGTTAGGAATGATATGTATTTATACGCGGCGTAGGACTTGATTTTTTCAAAAAACGGTCACTTATACTCTCACCCACTCACTTAGCAATAACCGCAATCAAGTGTACTCGAACTAATTTTCAGTGGAATAAACGGGCAACGTGTGTTATCGTTGCCAAGGGGTTTTTATTATGCCGGCGGCTCTTAGAGACATCCAAGGGTTAAGGGCTTTTTCCCCTCAAAAATATTGGTGTTCTTAGTTGCATTTAGGGAAGTTGTAATTTGTGTTTCAATTTCCTTTATTCAAACCTTGGATTTTAACCAATAAAGTTAATTCACAAACTCAGCATTCAAAACATCTAACCTCACAAACTAATTTGGTTACTAAATTAACACTTGCAATTTTTAGCCAAAACAATAAATAATATCAAACTAAATTTCGATAAATGCTACTATTGGTTGTAGATTCATCTATGGCACTAGATAGGAAAAGTCAAAAACTATAAACAACCGCTGCAAAATTATATCGAGCTACGGGAGGGAACTGGTTTAATTCCAACAATTAAATGTGTTGGTTAAGATAGTACATATATCATCAATCAAGTAGAAAGAATGCAACACGCAGATGCCCCATGTGGGATGGAAAAGATGACGATTAATGGGGTTAATTGCATATATCCCCCTACAAAGTTTATGTATTGCATATTTACCTAACATAAAATATCAATTGCATATTTCCCCTTCCATATCTAATAATATTGCATATTTACCCAATTTAGTTATTTTCATTAAAATACATTAGATAATGACCGTTATGCCCTTACTTAACCTACTAAAACTAAAAAATCGTATCTATACCCAAAATCAAAATTTTGCATAAGTAAGGAATTGATAAAGCAACAAGTAGTCAAATTTCTATAAATAGTCAAATTTGTACACACAGAGATCAAAACACAATAATAACCTCAAGTTTGTTTTCTACAAAGCATACATTTGACCAACTCAAACACAAAATATAGCCTCAAGTTTGTTGAATTATAGAGTTTTAACATATCAAAATAAGATAAATGATCGAAACTACTCGTCTAAAGTTAGTTACTCTCACTTTTCTTGTGTACTCTTTCCCCGTTCCCGTTTACTTGTTGATACTTGATGTTGAGATGACGAACTTTTACATGTTTTTGCATGATGCCCATACTCACACAACGTCGACATTTATGTCTTTTTTTGGCTCGTCGCTTGCTTTGATCCTATTCTTTCTTGGTCTTCTAGGAGAGCGTTTGATAGTTGGCCGATATATCTTCTCGGTATCTATGTGCATTGATCTTTTGCAGACATGGGGCAACCTCTGGAGTGTAATATATGTTTTTCAAGAGTGAAGTAAGAATCAACGTATTTATCCCAATTTGGATCCCTTTTGAAAGCAATAAAAGTTGTTGCATGATAACAAGGAACACCTTTCACTTGCCAAACCTGACAGGTGCATGTTCGCTCATCTAGTGTCACCTCCGAACGCTTTTCAGAGCGTTTCACTTCTGCTCGATTTTCACCACTTCGACAAACTTCATAATCAACCAAATTCTACACACATAATATCAAGTTTTAAAATGAGTTTAAATCATATAAAATTTATAAAAATGAGTTTAAAACATATAAAATTTATAAAAATGAGTTTAAATCACACTGTATTCAAAATTAAACACAATAAACAAATAATTTTAAATCACACTGTATTCATATTAGAGGTTATATCAAGATTCATCACTTCTAAGAAAAAAGATCTTTTTTTAAAGCAATTCATAACTTTGCATATATCAACTTAATTGAATATCCACAACTCTTTGAAAGAATATGCCACCAAGAAAATGCTAGCTTATGCTGGCTGTTGACCGAGTGTAATTTAACCCAAGCAAGGAATAGAGAAACAAACAACAAAACAAAAAACAAATGAGGAAAGTAGCACAAACAAACAACTAACCTTCAAGATTTGGTTGAGATAGCTCTTAACATTAGGCACTAATGTACCCTTCCAAGTTTTTAGGTTGCTTCTTTTTTATCAAATCGCACCATAATCTTCTCTCTAATGGAATCAAGGAGGTCAAGAACTGGATGATAACGTAACTCACCAACCCAAGCATTAAATGCCTCTGATATATTGTTGGTAATGTAATCACACTTGCATTTTGTTCCAAACTTGCTTCGACTCCATATTTTCTTATGATTCTCATTAGTATATGTTAGTGCATCATTATTTTCTTTACCTATTTCGGTTAAACATCTTTCATGTTCGGTAGCATTATAGGTACTTGCAACTCACCATAAATTTCTAGTAAAAATATCCCCTTGATAATGCTTCTTGAAATTGCTATACAAGTGCCTTATGCATTCTCTATGCTCAACATTAGGATAGACTTGTGAAATTGCAACTTCCAAACCATTTTGCATGTCAGATGATATAACAAGACCTTCACGCGTACCAATTGCCTTCCTAAGTAACTCAAGAAACCATATCCATGAATTTTTATTCTCGGACTCAAGTACCCATAAGCCACCGGAAACATAGCATTGTTACCAGCAACACTTGTGGCAGCAACTAGTACCTCATTAAACTTCCCTTTCAAACGGCAGGCGTCAAGAGCAATGTATGGACGACAACCGTCAAGAAACCCTTTCGAACAAGCTATTAATGAGAAAAAAATGTAAAATAGATTCTTATTACCTTCCATCTCAAAGTCAATGTCAACAACACTTCCCGGGTTTCTACTAAGAAGTTCCTCTTTAAAAGCATTCATTTTTTCGAACGAATCTTCCCACTTGCCATACAAACCATTGGAAGCTTGTTCTTTCCCTCTAAAGACTTTAAAGTATGGTGCATCAACATTTTAATTCTTCATGATCCACTTCTGAAGTTTTGTAGCAGAAACATCCCTATCAGGTTTTAGCTTATCTTTAACTACATTAGCAACCCATCCTTGACTTGTAAGCTTAATACCACTCTTGTTGCTTCGAATGCAAGAATGTGTGTCTACGAATTTATTAACCTACATAATATTAAACATAGAAGTTGTTAACAATATGAAAACAACCGTTAATTATTTCATACATTTACCTGGAATGTAATGCCGTCTTGGTTGACGGAGGCATGTATTCTCCATTTACATTCTTGGTTTGTACATATAGCCGCGAGTCGTGTTGGTTCACTTTTCTCAAGGTTGTACTCAAACTCATTTACTATTTCATAATGAATCACTGTTCTTCTAAAGTCGATAACATTTTCAAATCTTGAGTTCACTTTGATGATTGGACTTTTCTTGCTATATATAGCCTCTTAGGAATTAGGCGGATCAACTTCATCATCGGTACTATAAAATCTAAGGTAACTTTCATCGCTTAAAGGATACTCTGGTTCGTCCTCATCATGTACTCCCTCCTGAGAATTAGGCTGCTCAACGTCATTCTCACACCTGTAAAAGATGTAAAATATTATACACATGCTATTAAACTATTATGGATACAAAGTCTTACCTTTTGTTTCATGAAGATGTCTCAATATTATTACTTGTCGTTACGTAAACGGTTAATTTTTTTTCCACATCAAACATACTAAGCATCGACTCAAAGATCTCTTGTGAATCATGCGTGATAAAAGATTGCTCGCTTACATTCTTGTCAATGAAACTGATTGTGAAAACAAGATCCCTATTTGACGGATAACAATTTCTACTATCTTCAATTAAATCATCATAGTTGTATATGTATGTGTCAAAGTATATAGTTTTTGATGACCAAAACGATACCGCCTCTTAGATGAGTTTTTAGCTAAGCGAAAGTAGCCACCATATCTCAACTGTATTTTATGCTTGGTCGTTACTTGCTCAACATTTGACTCGAGTGTTGGTGATTGAGCCATGATCTCCCATGTTGGGGACCTAGAGGTCTCAAGTTCAAACATGACTCAAGGGGGGCTTTTCTCAAGTGGTGAGTTTCCTCCTTGATGGTATTCCTGGGTGAATCATGCCTTGAGTGTCAAATCCAGTATGGACGGTTGCAATCCCGTCTTAGGAAGGCTCACTCGGGTATTGGAGATTTGGAGAGTAGTTCCAAACGCCGTTCAAAAAAAAACTGGACATATAATTGATATTAATTAGAAAAATAGTTGTCTCTAGGGATACTAAATTTCATGAAAATATTTTTTTTTTCTTGGTTGTCAACCAAATCTATTCGATGAGGCCATCTACATATCACACCATGCACCAACGAAAATTAAGAACATGATAAACAAAGATTCTTGTGAAAAACAAAGCTGATGGATCGAATAATAATATACTTCATAAATGAAGACTTTGTACTTCATAAAAAACAAAAAACAAAGCTCCTTGAAACCATTATTGGCGGGTGTCGCACTCGGGATTTTGAAGGACGAAATCTTTTAAACCTGAAAACACGTATCTGATTCAATAATATATTCAAGTTATACATACATGAAGGATGACGAACTGGTGATTGGAAATTTTTTAAGGACAGACTGGGGATAGGCAAAGTAGGGTTTTTGGCGCAGCGCAACAATGGTGGAGTGAATGAACTGGTGATTGAAGTCCGATGACGCTTCAAATTTGATACTAATACGTGTTTTTTATATATATTTTTATTAAAGGGTATTTTAGGAATTCAGTTGAAAACTATTAACAAGGTGATATATGCAATTGATTTTTTAGTCTGGGTATATATGCAATTAGAGTTAAAAAGAGGGGGATATGGGCAAAAAAAACTTAATTTAATAGGGATTGAAGGTTTCTGTTCCGTATAGAGATTTGGGGTTTCACAGAACTGGATGAATCTATGATTATTTTTTAAAGGGAACTTTTTTATTTTTATAATTTTATTAAAAGATGTTGTAAAATGACAGAACTACCCCTGACTTAACGATGTTTTTAACTCCTTTAGTGATAAATGACCTTCTATGGAACAATTTAAAACATATAGGATGTTTGGTGTAGTGACTTGAGTTAAAGGATCTAATATGAAATTTAAGTAAAACATAAAGGACCTTTTTGTGTAATTTACTCTTAAAGCTAAATACAACTTCAGACCTTTCAATCTTATATGGGAACACAATTTTTTTAATAATTATATGTTTCCTTTTGTTGAAACTTTGAACCCCTTGTAATGTTACCAAAAGTGTACAAACCAGTTCAAATCCCCAAACTAACGTTAAACTTGGTCAAAATCGGTTTAACTTAAGATCCTTTTGGTTTATAAATTGATTCAGTTTGGTCAAAATCAGTTTAACTTGAACCCACCGATTCGAGTTATAAACCAGTTTGGTGAGTGAGAACCAGCACCCTATTCGAATTAGTATGGGCCAGTTTGGTCAATACCGGTTCTTGAAGCCGGTTTATTTAAAACCTTACAGAAAGTGTAATACATTCTAACAAAAAAAAACTAAAGTTTGTTTCGATTCTTCGCTTCATCATATTTTTTGATAAAATGTTTGAAAACATTTCAAAATGTACTTTTTATGTATCAAATATGCTCAAACCAAAGACACAAACACTGAAGAGGATAGATATCAAATCTATCCTCTGGGCCTAAGCCCAATAAATGATAAGTCCAAAAGGCAGTATCCTGATGGGCCAGCCCCAAAAACCTCCTACTTACAAAAAGTAGAAGGGTTTCATATGCGCGTGTGTAGCACGCCATCTTCACAAAGACGTTGAAGGCATTAAATGCACCACATATGGGTTGTCCCCACTCCTAACAAAGTAACATTCTGCATGTGCTCCTTGACCAATGAGAATGTGACACGTATAGCAGAGTAGCACCTGAAATATTCCTTCACACGCCGTGCCTGACACGCGCCTGACGTCACCACGCACCTGGAAACCCTACTTGTAAGCCTATAAATAACTATTCAGAATTATGAATCAAGGTAGACAATTCTCTCTATAACCTCACCTACTTACACTCTCACTTTATCTCTGATAGATTACTGATTTTCACGCCGGAGGGCCGATAGAAGGGCACATCTCCGGTCCTCCTTGTAACGCCTTGACGTGTTTGTTCTAGTTTTCATATTCTACTCATCAGACTTGGTTCCATCGCTTTGGAAAGCTCTAAGAGTCCATTTCCACCCTTTTATCCGACCCGGTGGCTTTTGGTTTCTTCATTGGCGCCATCCGTTTCAAGTAAACTGAGCTTTTACAACATTATCTCCAGTTTTTCAACTACCCATGTCTGATTTACGACTTTTTCCACTCCTCACAAATTCCGAACAAAACCAAGACTCCTTGAACCGTCTTGAATACTCATACGCATCCCCCGGACAACCCTACAAGTGATCCGATAATCTCACCATTTCAAACGCCGGCTGGGATTGGCTCCGGCACGTTGGCTAGCTTAGCCAGTTCTATCTTTCCTAGCCAAGCTACAGGCAGAAACACACTACCATATACCTTTAGGCGGGTTGCACTGCAATCATTCCTTACTAAAAACGCGAGACGCAAAGTATCTTCACCGGGTTTAGTGGCTCCGGCGCTAGCCCTTGTATAACTTGTCCGTCGCGCGGTGCCCGCCACCATTCTCTATTATGACGGCGGTTCCGTCAAGGTCTATTCCGCCAACCTGAATTATCGAGACACCACAAGGTAACCCCGTTAGCATCCCGCAAAGTGATGCGATACAACCTTTTACGGGATCCAATGAGCCTTCCTCGGAGGTCGCGTGCTGGATAGAACAACAGCGGCAGTACTTCGAACAGCTCCACACACTTCAATATAACTCTCGTATGAGCACGCATTCCCAGCTCAATTTCGAAACAATACCTCCCGCATCAGTTGCAAACACACCGGTTTTTTCGAAACTGTGGGCGGGCAGCGCAGTCCAACAACGCGCCCAATATACTCTAACCCTAGACCAACACCGGTCTATGTCCCGCCATCTCCACCGGTCTATACTCCACCTCCTCCTCCGCCAGAGGTTGATAACACAGTGACCTATAAACCTACATCAATCGTCGCATAGTCAAAGTTCATTGCGCCAATAGCACTAGCAACCTTCCCCGCCAAGTTAAAAATGCCCTCTATGGTAGGAAATACGATGGGCTCTCAGACCCCAATGATCACTACAATTGTTTCATAAACACGGGAGATTTGGAAAATCCCACCTGGACTATACCAGTATGCTGTCACATGTTTGTACAAACTCTGGTGGGAACTGCCCGCCTCTGGTTTGATTCATTGCCTGTTGGCCAGATAGCAAGCTTCGAAAAATCGGTAAATAAGTTTTTCCAGCATTTTTCACAACAAAAACGCGACCCGAAAGAAAAGGCAGAAATCCTCCATATCCACCGCCATGACAATGAAACTGTAGAAAATTTCATTTCCAAGTTCAACATCGAAAGCCTACAAATTGGCGGGGCAACAGAAGACCTCATGATAGCAGGGTTCATACAAGGGGTAAGGGTAGAGCACCTTGTCAGAAAAATTTTAAGCGGGGGACGGCCACAAACAATTGATGAGCTAATGTCGATTGCCAAATAGTATGTCCGCGTGGAGAAAACCATTGTATTAAATCGCGCGTATGAGCGTGGGAAAGAGCAGGCTCATTCATCTGATTCTCGAAAGGATTTTCAAGGCGGGTGACAGTCGCGCGAAAACGACAAGCGATCGGGCAACCGTTTTACACCCTACCAGCCGAATGTGGAAAGGAAAAATACATACCGTGATCAGGGTCATGGAAGAGAAACATCAACTATTAAGCGTGGCCAACCCGCAACCCCCTCAAATTGGTATTTGACCAAGTATCCAAGCGCAATATTTAGTAGTGAAAACCTGAAATGGGAAGAGCCTAGACCCTTGAAAGAAAACAGTGCTAGCGACACTAAAAAGTACTGCGATTATCATAAGGGGCATGGTCATGTCACAGATGAATGCTTCTCGCTTAAAAAACAGATCGCCAAATTTGTAAAAGATGGCAAGCTTGTGCACTTGCAGAAAGGTGAAGAGAAGAAAAAAGAGGGGTCACAAAGTACAAGGATGTGTTCATGCTTAGAAGAGAGTAACATAGAGAAAAGAAAGCCAGCCAGCACGTGGAGCCCTGGATGCACACTCCTCTGACTTTTCCCCCAGAGGTTGGTGATTAAAATGAGGGAGCAATTATGATTACCCTCCTCCTCGGAAGTTATCGTATGCGTCGAGTTCTTGTTGACACAGGAAGTTCGGCTGATATCATCTGTGAAGAATGTTTCCGCCAATTAGCCCTGGAAGACCAATCTCGTTTGGAACCAGTTTACAAACCTTTAAGTGGTTTTTCTGGTGAAACATGCATGCCATTATGCCAAATCGATTTCCCAGTAACTATGGGAGACAGTGTGAGGGACAGAACTGTCATGACAAATTTCCTTGTAGTACCCGCAAAAAGTAAATACAACGCCATAATCGGTAAACCAACCCTCGAAAACCTGGCGGCTATAGCTTTTTCTGCTCATGGTTTATTGATGCTCTCAACGCCACGAGGTGTCACCAAAGTTTAGGCGGATAAGCCAATAATGGTAGCAGAAGTAGCAACCTAACTACGAGCATCTCCTGTTAATGAAAAAGAAAAGTGGGTCATTAACACGCGTTTCCCGACCAAACAGTTGCATTGGGTGCTTCTTTGTCGCAAAAAAGTAGGTATCATCTGAAGCAGCTCCTCAGGGAAAACATGGATCTCTTTGCGTTCATGCATAGCAATATGACAGGAGTTCCGCGCGACGTAGCCGAACATCACCTAAGGGTATTCAAAGATGCTAGCCTTATGTCCAGAAGTAGCGACACATGGAAGAAAAGCGAAAAAAATTCATAACCTCTGAAGTGGAAAAGTTGGAGGCGGCGGGCATAGTCCGGCAGATGAAGGCACAAACTTGGCTCACAAATCCGGTTATTGTACCCAAGGCAGATGGTTCGTGGCGCATGTATGTTGATTACACGAACCTCAACAAAGCTTTCCCGAATGATGCATATCCGCTCCCAGTCATAGATGAGAAGGTAGACTCTCTGGTCCCATTCCGCCTCAAATGCTTTTTGTATGCCTACAAGGGCTACCACCAGGTCAAGATGGTGAGAGAGGATGAAGCTAAAACCGCATTTTACACCGAAAATGGCATATACTGCTACACCAAAATGCCTTTTGGGTAAAAAAAATGCGGGGGCCACCTACCAAAAAATTATGGATAAATTCTTTAAAGGCCAAAATGGGAAAAACGTGGTAGTTTACGTCGACGACCTGGTAATCAAGAGCCTAGAGGAAAACCGTTTACTCCCAGACATCGTAAAAAACTTTTTCAGCCCTACACAAAAACAACATAAAGCTCAATCTGGGGAAATGTTCTTTCGGAATGGAGGAGGGTAAATTCCTAGGTGTTATTGTAACAAAGGAGGGTTTCCGCGTACATCCTCAGAAAGTAACTACAGTCGTTATAATGCCATCTCCGGGTACTTTTAAAGAGGTACAAGCGCTTAACGGAAGGTTGGTTACCATCAACCGCTTCCTCTCCAAACACGCGGAAAGGTCGCTCCTATTCATAACGGTCCTAAAAAAATGTTTGGCGGATAACCACTTTGAATGGACCTCGGAAGCAGAACAGGCCTTTAAAGATTTAAAGGCATACCTGGTCAATCTTCCAGCCCTAACGGCCCCGCGCATCGACGAGCTTTTAAGAATGTATCTTTGCACATTAGAGCAAGCAGTCAGTTCAGTTTTGCTAGTAGAACGGGGGGTGTACAAACACCCATTTACTACATAAGCAGGGTTCTTATGGACGTGGAAGAAAATTACTCGTTACTAGAGAAGTTGGTACTCGCGTTGGTGCACGCCTCACACCGACATCGAGGATATTTCCAAGCACACTACGTAGAAGTACTAACAAGTTACCCGCTGCAGCATGTACTCAGAAAACCCGATCTCTCAGGACACCTATGTAAATGGGATATTGAGCTAGGGATATACAACCTATCATTCAGGCCCCGCACGGCTGTCAAAGGGCAAGTAATAGCTGACTTCATTTCGGAAATTCCAGCGGGAACGCAGATTTCATCAGAAGAGCTATGCCTTCCGAAAATCAAAGAGATCCCAGCTGACCAAGTCTGGGAGCTACACTCAGATGGGGCACCTAGCATGGACGGCGTCGGAGCAGGGGTTATCCTCATTAGCCCCACTAGAAAAGAGTACGCGTGCGCATACAAGCTTAGCTTTCGCGCGAGTAACAACGAGGCGGAGTACGAGGCCCTAATTGCGGGGTTCAAGCTAGCGTTAAAGCACAAAGCAAAGCATATTAGAGAGCATATTGACTCTCTCTTGGCGGCAAATCAGATCAATGTAGAATATGAGGCCAAGGACGAATCCATGGCAAAATACATTCCGTATATACCAAGCGCTCATAAAAAATTTCGAAACTTGTGAAGTAATTCACGTACCCAGAAGCAAAAACAAAAAGGCTGATGCACTGAGTAAGTTAGCCTCCTATTTCGCGGAGTCATTACAGAATGTTCACGTAGAAGAGCTAAAGGATCCGGCTATAAAAATACATCGGGTGAACATTGCACAGCAATCCGCAGATCGTTGTACTGCACCAATTGTGAAGTATCTTACTGATGGAAATCTCCCACCGGATAAGGCTGAAGCTTTTACGCAGCAAGTGTGAGAACTATCAATTGGTTAATGGAATCCTTTATAGGCGGACATTTATGGGCCCTTTGTTCAAATGCGTCGATCCATAAGAAGCCAACTACCTTATTCGAGAGGTACACATGGGCATTTGCGAAATACATGCAGTGCCTAAAACTAAGGTGGCCAATAAAAAATGTGCGGGGTTTAACTGGCCTGGGATGCACGCAATGGCAGTGGAAGGACTGCGCAAGTGCCTTAGCTGCCAGAAATACGCGCCAATGATTTCCCGCCAAAGAATGATTTGATTCCTGTAACAGTCGCGTGGCCATTCCAGAAGTGGGCGGTGGATATCGTAGGCCCTTTTCCCGAAGCGACGGGAAGGGTAAAGTTTTTAATAGTTGCAGTTGATTATTTCACCAAATGGGTGGAAGCCAAACCCCTTGCTACTATCACGGCAACCAACGTCAAGAAATTCCTATGGGAATTTATCATATGCCACTTCGGGATTCCACTGTTTTGAGTGTCCGACAATGGCACCCAATTCACTGATAAGGATCTCAAAAATTAGTTCGCGGAACTACAGATACAACAATTTTTACTTCGGTGGCTCATCCCCAGGGGAACGGCCAGGTGGAAAGAATCAATAGTAGCCTTTTAAGCGGCATAAAAACAATGCTTGATTTTGAAGGCGCGTCAAGGGTAGACGAAGTCCCGCACGTCCTATGGGCTCACCGCACTACGAAAAAGTCAAGCAATGGGGAAACGCCCTTCAGTTTAACATATGGCTCAGAAGCTATGATTCCAGCAGAAATCAGAATCCCATCCCCGCGTCACCTTAATAACCATCTTGTCATCAATGACGAAAATCTCAACCACAACCTTGATCTTCTAGAAGAACGGTGCGAGCTGGCCGCGAACAAGGAGCAAAAGTATACAGAGCAGTTAAAAAAGTACTACAACAAACATGTACGCAAAACGACGTTCAAAGAAGGAGACTATGTGTTGCACAGTAACGAAGCCAGCAGAGCGATTCCACAGGGGAAGCTCAGCCCAAACTGGGAGGGGCCATATGTGATTAAAAAGGATCTGGATAAAGGTGCATACGAGCTGGCAAGGCTAGACGGTACGCCGGTGCCGCGCACTTGGAATGCGGCACAACTATGAAAATGCTACATGTAATCAATATTTTCATGGAAAAGTCAGTGGTTTGTTTATGAAAGTACCGTTTTACCACCTTCCTTATCAAAAATTTGTTATCTCCCAATTTTAGATTACGCTAACAAGGCTAAAATCTAAATAACCGCGAATAATGAATAGCGATTTAAACAACATACAAACATCTATACAAAACGTATAAGAAACAAACAAAACAAAACTTAGCAATGATACATGTTTGCTTCGGGGTACGCCCTGAAGTCAGGCGCGTAGGTCCGGGATACTTCGTCTGTAGCGGACATTCCCTTTAGCACGTAAAACGTGAAACTTACACAAGTGTGGATCAATATTTTTATGATAAAAAGTCATGCGTATTCCCGCGAGCGCACCCTTGAAAAACAAGGTTCCGCGTAAGTTACTGATACCTTGAAAACAGTTCAAGCATTCAGCTCAAAATTGCATGCTAACACGAAGCAATCAAAAACGCAAATGCATTACAACCAGTAGTATTAACAAAAATTTGTTAAAATGCAAGCCCCAAGGGCAATCAACAAATACAAACAATATGAAATAACAAAGACAACTTCGAAGCTCCGTCTTCATCGTTCAGTATCCGTGGCCACCTCCGCGTTATCTATTTTGGCCTCTCCCATGTTTTCGTCGTCCGGTATAAGGATCTTTCGAACGCTAGAGAGGTCATCGTCAAGTGCGTGACCCCTTAAAGTATGAAAGATAGGGGGATCATGCTCACTGAGTTCTTTGTCGCGGTCAGAAAACTCGTTGGCAACCCCCGTGTCATACCACACATGGCGGGTTAGATCAGCGTGGGTTTCGCCCAAACCATAACTCGCATCTAAGCCATCAAATTGCCCTAACGCCCGCACGGCTTCCATATAACGATATAAGGCGTCCTGATATTCGGTGCTTTCCTGGCCTGGGTTATAGGCCAGCACCATGCCATCATCCAACAACCACCGAATATCTGCCCTCAGCCTAGCAATCAGGGCGCCATTCTCCGACGCTTGTGCCGCGAGGAGCGCCTGGGTAGTTTGAGTCAATTGGGCTTCCAGGGCTGCCCGCGCCTGAACCACCTCAACCAACTGGGAATCTTTCTGAATAAGCTCCTCCTCAACTTTCTTACATCGCTCATTAGCACGAGTAAGGTCATCCGTCAGGGTTTGGTTAATCCGCTCGAAGTCCTCTTTTTCGGATTGGGCGGTGGAGAGTTGAGTTTTCATAATTTTAATTTCTCCTTCCCGCGTAGAATAGGAACGATAGGACCGCTCGTAAACATTTGCGGCCTTCTCATGCTCCTTCTTTGCTTTATCAAAGGCGGCCTACAACTCAGTAAGTGCAGCTTTCATTTTATTAGCTTCCGCAATCGCAAGATCAGCCCTCACCTCCTCCTCTTTGCGTTTGGCCTTCGCCCGCATAGCATCCTCGACCATATCAAGCGCTTTTTTCTTCTCAACAAGTACCTCTAACCTTCTCTCCTCCGCAAGGGACCTTGCTTGCTCAAGGTCTAACCTCGCTTGCTCAAGGTCTTTGGATCCAGCCTCCCAGCGTTGCTCATCAATATGCTGCCTATGAAAAAATTCATGCAAGGCCATAACACCTCTCATAATCCCCATCACCGCCTTGGCATGAAGCTCATCATTGGATAGCTCGTGAAGGCGGTTATTTTCAGCCTCAAGGATCCCGTGGCACAGAAACTCCTTATGCCTCTCATTTGTATCAAGTAGCGTGGCGGGAAAGATATCCCAGCCAGGAACATAGGGGTCGGGGTTAGCATTAATCAAGTCAAGATTTGATCGGTTAGGATATTGACCGTAGAAGAGGGGCCCGCAGACCCTAAGGAAGGAGTTGTGTAAACGAGTGTCTCATGAGGGGTTGAAGTGGCAGCCACGGCGGGCTTTTTTTGAGCGCCTGTCCTCCTCGGCTTTTTTCTCAATTTCCAACCGCCGCTCTTCCTCAGCCTTTTTCTGGTTTTTGACATCGGCTTTCATTTTCCGTTCTGCCTCCACTATACGGTTGGCTTCTGCATTCCGCGTTTTCTCCACCTCCTTCCTCTTGGTTATGCTTGCAGCTTCCTTCTTGTTGGCGGCGGTTTCACGCGATTTTGCAACTGCGCTTCGCGTGCCACCAAGGAAGGCTAGGCGCCTGCTAAATTTTTACGAAGAAGACCAGGTGCCGGGTCAACTTCATCACCGAAATTTAGTACTTCGTTAAAAAAGGCATATTCTTCAGCTTTTCGATCAACTTCCGCCCTGATGGAAATCAGAGAAAACAAGCCCTTGCCCTTGCCCTTGCCCTTGCCATGTGGCGGCATGATAAGACCGAAAGGCGCCTTGGGAGAGTGCGCTTTCACGCCCCCTACAATAGGTAAAACTAAAATTGTTAAGCCTTAGAAGACAGAGGAATACTGAGGGAAAAAGGGGCCGGAGCAATCCTTACCCGCGCGTGACTCAAGAACTCTTTGGGTTACATTAATGCTAGCCTTTCGACGTTTAGCGGGGGGAGCATTTTCTTTCCCTTTCCTTTTCTTTAAAGCTTCGGTGGGGTTTGCTCCCGTAGCGACATTTGAGGTTCCCTCAGCGGTAGTACCTTGCTCCGCAATGGCGCCTATTGACAAAGAATTCATAAGAAGAGGAAGGGGAACGGCGCTCTGACCCCCCCCCCCCTCTTCACCAGGGAAGGTCACCCCAAAAATACCGCTCTCTAGCAGATAATGCTCAGAAAACTCCAGTGGGTGCTTCCCATACAAATCCCAAAGAGAAAATAGCGTCATAATGTAAGGAAATGAAAATCTGAGTCAACCGGTTCAAGATGAAGATTTTCGGTTGAAGATATGTTCAAGCGGAAAACACTCAAGCGGAAGACTTGTCAACCGGAAAAGCTCAAGCGGAGAATATTTCCGGGTGAACTCTTTTATCCAACAGTATAAAGAGTTCAACCGGAAAAGTACTAAAAGTTCACTTTTGCAGAAATCAGGCCTGCAACTACTTTTCTTCTTCAGATTCAGATCCTAGCCGTCTCCTACTTATAGATAATTGCATTTTGCACATTTACTCTTATGTATGTTTACTAATTTTCTTTTAGTAAGTTTGTAGTTTGACTTTCATGTACGGTTAGATTAGCCCGTATGAGATCAACGGCTGTGGTTGATCTCTTTAGTACTATATATAGTTGTTAGCCAGTTCATTCACACGTACCAGATTTAGTGCTTACACTTGTAACAGTTTGAACTTGAGTTAATGCAAATAGTACCGAGAAATTTATTATCTTGTGCTCACTAGTTTATGCAATCAATACAATCAAGCTACAAGTATAAGTAAAACAAAGCTTAAGTAAAAACAAGTGTGATGCAACTTTATTCCGCATGGTTGTGATCCACAAGTAAAGAGTTCTTGATCTGATTATTTTCTCTGAGTAATCAACGGTCCTACAAGTGGTATCAGAGCTTTGGCTCTCTACTTTTAAGACTTCTAGTGCTTCAAAGTTGATACTTTACTTGCTTACTTGACTTTTACAAGCTTTTTCTGTTTTACAAACTGTTTTTCACAATGACTGACTTACCTCTTGGTTCACTTAATGGTAGCTCTAACAAACCACCAATTTTCACTCCTGATGACTTTGATACTTGGAAACTCAGGATGGAAAGTTTTGTTAGAAGCCTAGACAGACGCATTTGGAACAGGTTGACTGTAGGTCCTTACAGTCCAACTGTTCAATCTGCTGATGATGCCCAAGTGCAAATACCAAAACCACTAGACAAATATGTTGAAGCTGATTATACTGAGCTTGAATATGATCACAAGGCCTACTACTGGACACTCTAGGCTGCATTACCCAACTCTATACTGGTAGGGTTCAAGGGATATAAGACAGCACATGGCTTGTGGAATGCTCTCAGTGAGATGTATGAAGGGTCTAGTGAAGTTAAGGAAAACAAGAAAGATGTTTTGAAACAAAGATATGAAAACTTTACTTACAAAACTGGTGAATCTATGACCACAGTACCTTAGATTTGTTTCACTTCTTGATGAATTGAAAAAGGTAGAAGTAAAAACTGAACAGGCTGATGCCAACAAGAAGTTCTTGAGATCCTTACCTCCACTGTGGACTGTCTACACAGTCAACATCAGGGAGTGCAAGGACCTCAAAAAACTTAAACTAAGTGAACTCCATGGAGTCCTTAGTGCTTATGAAATGGAGCTTAATCTTAAGTAGAACAACTTTCCTGAAGCATCACCACAGTTGCAAACCACTGCTTTGGTTACAACTGATTTTCAAAAGATCTCAAACACTTCTCAATATCACTCACCCTCAGTCAGTTTCAATGAGTCACCCAGATGCTCAGAAAGTTCTTCAACACAGTTTGACAACTTTCACTCAGCCTATGTGGCAACTGACTCATCTCAAGGCTTCACACGTGAAGACTTAGAATGCATAGGGGCAGATGAACTAGAAGAGATGGACATTTTAACTCAATTAGCTATGGTTTCTGTAAGGGCCCAAAGATTTTATAAGAGAACAGGAAGAACTTATAAGGGGTCAAAGGGATCATCAATTGGGTTGGATAAATCTAAAGCTAAATGTTATAATTGTCACCAACTTGGCCATTTTGCCAGGGAATGCAAGCAGCCAAGGAGAGATGGACAGAACAATAATAACAATGTCCAACAGAGATCAAATCATGGAAGCAACAACAGCAGCAGTCAACACAACAACAACAACAACCAGCAGCCAACTCAACCAAAACCACTTGGAAATCAAAATGCGGTGGCAACTGTAGCTAATTAGACTGAATGCTATGAGTGGGATGACTTTATCACTGAGTTTGAGCCAATCAACCATGCTTTAATGGCCAAAGAAGATTCAATTGAACAGGTAAATGAGATTCCTGAAAAAGTTTTGGAAAATTTGTGCAGCCCTGCCTGCATAGAACAAGTGTCAAAATACAGGAAACATAACACTGATCTGATTGATGAAGTTTCTAACTTGAATGAGTTAAAGAATTGCTTTAAGAAAACTGAAACTGCATACATCATCAAAATTGAAAATTTAAACAACGAATTTGATACTTTGAAGCAAACTAACTCTATTTTGGAAACACAATTAGAGGATTTGTTGAACAAACTAACTATTTCAAGACAAGAAACAAGAGATGCAAAAGCAGAAAATGATGTTCTTGAAATTAAGTTAAAAGATGCCTTGTTCACCTGTGACAAATTCCAAACAGCTAACAAGAAAGCTGAGAAACTTTGGAATGGAGCAATGCATGGGAAAACTGGTATTGGGTACAACAATGTTGAACCACCCAAGGAATACTCACCTGTTATTGCTCCAATCCAAGCACTTCAGAAGGAGTGCAATGTAACTCTAATAGTTGACAGCACTGCATCTTCCTCATCTGAATCAAAATCTGTTGATTCATCTTCAAACTGTGAAGTCAAAGATGCTAGCACATCAGCATCTGTTGACCAATCCAAGTTTCTAAAACCAAAAGTTGCTTTTCCACCACCAACTATTTATGAGCCAAAAGACTCAAAAGTTGGAGGTAAACTACCTAAGCAGCCAAAACCAAGTGAAACTGAGAGAATGGGTAAGCTTACTTACCTCCAGGTCACTAATGAAAAGACAACCAAAAACACAGATACTTATCAAAGAAAAATGTTTGAATGTGTTTTCTGTGGTGAAAAAGGGCACATGGCTCCAAAGGGCACATGGCTCCAAAGTGCAAATTCAATCCATTGAGCAAAGCTCAAAACTTGTTAAAACCCAAAACTGCTTCTACTCAGAAAAGATCTACCGGTAGAACTTCACCTGTAAGAAGTAACACAATGAAGTATTTTGATACTGAGTCAAACAAAATTTTAATTGGGAACAACAAAAATGGAAGTTTTTCAGTCTTAAAACCAAACAGGGTTCCGGCTGAACTTCAACCGGAAAATTTTTCATCCGGAAGTGAAGTTCAACCGGAAATCTCCAAAACACTCAGATCAGTTACTGCACCTAGACAACGACCCAGGGTTCAGTTCACTGATGAGTACGACCATTTTGAAGGTCAGGGAAGGAGAAACTTATCTAGAGGCAAGACCACCTCTAGAGAAAATTTTGTGAAAAACAATCACAACTCTCAACCGGAAATCCTTCTAGCTCAAGTGGAAGTGCCACTGCTGCATTCCACAGTGAGAGATCTAGCCAGACCAACAAATTTTCAAACTTTAATGCTAGAATCTCACCAGTGACTAGATATGATCAGACCTACACCTCACCCAGTGAGCTGCCAAAGGTTTTGACCAACAAAGAAAGGAAGTATAGGGAATATAGAGAGAGGAAGATTGCTGAGAGAAGGCTTAGCAAAACTGACAGGCAATGTCAATCAAGTGCACAGCCTGAACACTTGAACATTGACCAAGATGACATGTTGAATGAGGATCCAATATTTAATACTTTAGTACTTAAAGAGTACAAGTATTATGATGCTTCTGGCAGGCCCAAGACCTCAAAGGCTTGGGTTCCCTTTAGAAATTAATCAATTTTCTTTGTGTGTAGGTGCATAATAAAGACCAACAGAGCCTATGGGTTGTTGATAGTGGATGCACTTGCCACATGACAGGATATAAGCATGTATTGGAAAACCCCAAAAGCATAAATGGAGGTCCTGTAGCCTTTGGGAGTGCAAAAGGACACATTACTGCACAAGGTGCTGTTAGTAATGGGAAGCTTACCCTTGACAAGGTAAATTTTGTTGATACATTAAATTTCAATTTACTTAGTGTCTCACAAATGTGTGACAAGAATTTGAATTTGATGTTTACTGAGAGAGAGGCCATAGTCTTAAAACCTGGTGTTAAAATCCCTAAGGAATTTGTGTTACTTAGAGCACCTAGGAGAGAAGGACTATATATTTTGGATCTGTCTCCTGCCACTCCAGCCAGTGGAATTGCATGCTTTATATCCAAAGCCTCAGTAGATAAATCTGATTTATGGCATAGGAGGTTATGTCATGTTAACTACAAGAACATGAACAGAATAGTGAATCTTGGCTTGGTTAAGGGTCTTCCTAACAAGCAGTTCAACTGTTCTGAACACTGTGTTTCTTGCCTCAAGGGTAAGCAACAGAAGACCTCTTTCAAGCCCAAAACTAAGTCTTCTATCACTCAACCTCTAGAACTTTTGCATATGGACTTGTTTGGTCCAACTAGAGTGATGAGTTTAGGGAAAAGGTCATACTTCTTTGTCATAATAGATGATTTCACTAGATATACATGGGTGTTTTTCTTAAAAACAAAAGATGAAACTGCTGAATTATTAAAAACACTAATTGTATCTTTAGAAAATCAAGCAAAACTGAAAGTTAAGACAATCAGAAGTGACAATGGCACTGAGTTTAAAAATCATGTTTTGAACTCATTTTGTGAGGAAAAGGGAATTCTTAGACAATTCAGTGCTCCTAGAACTCCACAGCAAAATGGTGTTGCTGAAAGGAGAAATAGGACATTGATTGAGGCTGCTAGAGCAATGCTAGCAGATTCTAAGTTACCTGTGATAATTTGGGCAGAAGCAGTGAACACTGCCTGCTATGTCCAAAATAGGACCTTGATTGTTAAGGGTAAAAATAAAACTGCTTATGAGCTTTGGAGAGGTAGAAAACCTAACATTTACTTCTTTAAATCATTTGGCTGTCCTGCTACTATTTTGATAACTAATAGGTTGTTGCCTAAGTTTGCTGAAAAGGCATATGAAGGATATTTTGTTGGATATTCTGGTGTGTCAAAAGCATTCAGGGTATACAATAAAAGTACTAAAATTGTTGAGGAAACCATTAATGTGACTTTTAATGAGAAATCTCTTAACAATTTTGTATCTCAACCAGACTGGTTATTTGATATAGATGCACTAACCACTGCTTTCAATCTTACCATTGAGAAGCCATGGAGTTCAACAGTGCAGGAACAGGAACATAAGCAAAATCACATGAGGTCAGCTGATGATATCTGGCAGATGAACACCAAGGGACTGCAAATGCAACCTACCTTCTTTTCATCCATCAACACCAAGCCTGTGAAACCCAATAATACAAAGAAAACCTCTGAAATTGTTCTTGCTGATGCAGAAGTCGATCCGGCTGAACTTCCGGTTGAGGTTCAAGCGGATCCTGTAGCAGTAGAATCTTCGGTTGAAACTCAACCGGAAAACAATTTTTCAGTAAATTCTGAGAACAATGAATCTGATAATTCAACTGATGCTGATTCAAATGATTATAGTTTCGAGCATCTAATTTCAGATTAAGTCCCCTGTTCTCAAGAAGAAACTGAAATTTCAGAACTTGTATCACAAATCAACAATATTGAGTTATTACCTCAACTCAACATTCCTCACAATGGAAGAAGCCATGAATTCCCACTGTTTACTGATAGAAGAATTAGTAAGAATCATCCAAGGGAGAACATTATAGGAGACTTGCTCCTGTGCTGACAAGAAGCAAGTCTATTGATGCAAACATTTGCCTGCATGATGCATTTCTGTCTCAAGAAGTACCCAAGAAGATCAATGATGCATTGAAAGATGAAAGCTGGGTAGAGGCAATGCAAGACGAATTGTTTCAAATTAATAAACAGAAGGTTTGGGAATTGGTAGACTTACCTGAAGGTGAAGAACCAATTGGAACCAAATGGGTATTCAGAAACAAGAAGGATGATAGGGGGATAATGATCAAAAACAAGGCCAGACTTGTAGCTCAAGGCTACACACAGGAAGAAGGCATTGATTATGATGAAGTTTTTGCTCCTGTGGCCAGGCTTGAAGCAATCAGAATATTTCTTGCCTATGCTGCATTCAAAAACTTTCTGGTATTTCAAATGGATGTTAAATGTGCTTTTCCTGTATGGTCTTTTGGAACAGGATGTGTATGTCAAGTAACCTCCAGGATTTGAAGACCCTCAAGATCCCTACAGGGTATGCAAGCTGATTAAAGCTTTATATGGTCTCAAGCAAGCTCCTAGGACATGGTATGAGACACTTTCAAACTATCTCCTAGAGAATGGCTACAAGAGAGGAGCTATTGACAAAACACTGTTTGTGAAATCTGATGGCAAAGATACATTGATGGTACAAATCTATGTTGATGACATCATCTTTGGTTCATCCAGTGCTACCTTATGCAAAGAGTTTGAGGGATTGATGCAATCTAAGTTTGAGATGAGTTCAATGGGAGAACTGAATTTCTTCTTAGGCCTACAAGTGAAGCAAAGGAATTTTCTTGAATCAGTTCAAATACATTCAAGATATGCTAAAAAGGTTTGATATGCAGTCTGTTTCAACCTCAAGAACTCCAATCTCTACTTCCCATAAGTTAACCAGTGACTTAAATGGCAAACCAGTGGATGTTCACCTCTACACGCCAATGATTGGATCACTGCTCTATCTCACAGCCCGCAGACCTGACATCATGTTTAGTGTCTGTTTATGTGCTAGATACCAGTGTCAACCAAAGGAATCACACATGTTAGCTGTGAAGAGAATCTTTAGATACCTTAAAGGACAACCAAAACTTGGGTTGTTGTATCCAAAGAATTCAGATTTCTCTTTCAAAGCTTACACTGATAGTGATTATGGTGACTGGAACTTGGATAAGAAGTCTACTTCAGGAGGATGTCAATTTTTGGGAGAAAGACTTGTGTCTTGGCAATGCAAGAAGCAAACTTGCGTGTCCACTTCTACTGCTGAGGCTGAATACATTGCTGCATCAAGCTGCTGCAGTCAAGTCTTATGGATCCAAAATCAAATGTTGGATTATGGCATCAAGTTCATGGAGACTCCTATCCTTGCAGATAACAACAGTGCTATATCAATCACAAACAACCCTGTTCAACACTCAAAAGCAAAACACATTGATATTAGGTACCATTTTATTAGAGACTGTGCTGAGAAACATTTAATTAGAATGGTTAAAGTTCATACAGATCAACAATTGGCTGACTTGTTTACCAAAGCATTTGATAAAGCTAGATTTTTCTATCTCATTAGTGCCATTGGTATGATGAACTTTGACTGATTAAACTGTTTTCACAAATTTAATAAAAGAGATCATTTTGTGTCAAAGAGCCCGTCTCTTGATACAAAAAGAAAAAGAAGAAGAAAAGCTCCTGTATCAGTTAGACACCGTTTTCAATCATAGTCAGGTCATACTGTTAAACTATGATAACTAATACATGTGATTTTCAAAATCAAGTGTTTTTCCGTCTTCCGGTTCAACTTTCCAGTTCAACCCATCCGGTTGAACCTAAACCGGAAAGTTAGTCTCAACCGGAAATTCAATGTTTGATCACACCATCCTAATTTCTGAAACTGGTAAAAGGAACAACAATTCTTTATTTGAAAGTTCAGATTAAAATGAAAAATTTTCAACCGGAAAATTCTTGTCTTAAATGAATCATTTAATCCACCGGTTGAGGCACACATTTTCAAGCGGATTTTGCATTTAAAGTGTTTTAATTAATTGTCCGAGAAAACTGTTTCAATTTAATTCCAAAGACACGCAACAGGCAGTTGTATTGTACAACCACCTGAAGCACACTTTTTGCGGACCCACTTGCACTTTTTCATTCTCTCTCTTATGACTCAGCATACTTTATCCCAATCGCTGATAACTGTCACCCACCTTTTAATCCACCGGTTACATACCCACAACCCCTTCAACACTCCTCATAACCCCACAAGCAAGAAAAAGTTCAAATTCCGAAAACCTAAAAACTTTTCATAACTCTTTCTTTCTACTCCCAAATTTCTCTCACACAATCAATCAACAATGGCACCAAAGTCCAAAGCAAAGGGGAAACAACCAGCGAAGAATGATTCTTTTCCATTTAAACATAACCTTGTCGCATTCTCGGATGCTCCTTCTTAGTCCGATACCTTCACCGGAATGATCAACTTTCTGAAGGATTCTTATCTAAATCATGCGCTCACAGTAGCGGTTCCTCTCTACAAGGAAATACTTGCTGAGTTCTGGAAGAATGCTCAATTTCTGGAAAAAGAGATTGATGATGTACAAGAAGACACCGTGAAATCGACTGTTCAAGGAAACACCATTCTCATCACTGAGTCTGTAATTAGAAAAGTTTTGAAGCTTGATGACAAACTTGGGTAGACTCGAAGACCCCACAAACAATACATGGTCTTATTTAAGGCTATTGGATATGGTGGTCCAACGGAGGGAACCGCCACAGTGCTCAAAGGCCAACTGCCTTATAAATGACGATTCCTGGCTCACACACTCATGGTGTGTTTGTCACCCAAGAAATCTGGTTTTGATGAAATGGCTACAGAGCAAGCATCTACCTTCTATACTGTGGTGAAAGGGGAGGTATACAATTTTTCTGCTGTAATATTCACTGCTTTAAAGGGTAATGCAAAGAAATTTGCTTTTTACATATACCCTAGATTTATAACATACATTTTGCAAGAAAAATACCCCAAAATTAATTTGGATGGAAACCTGCTGGTTTCAAGATTTTTATCTGAAAACACTTTTTCCAAATTAACCACCAACAAGAAGCCATTCCTTGGGAGGGATACTGACCATCCCATGCCAATCCAAAGGGTGATTCCGGTTGAACAAGGAGAACCTAGTTCTCAACCGGAAACACATGCTTCTGAAGAGCAGCCTGCTCCAGTGGACAACACTGTATCACCCACAGTAGTTTAACCCCCCACTGCTCAACCATCTTCTCCTTCTGATATTCCAATCCTGAGTTTCAAAAGAAAAAGGAGAAGCGATTCAGAACCACAATCAAGTTCAATTCCCACCATCCCCCCTTCCCCAAAGCCTACTAAGCTTAAAAGGCTTAAAAAGGTTGTGCAAGAGCCTACTCCTCTCTTGCAAACCACTGCCTCCAGCCCTGAACCAACCCTTGGCACACAGCCAACTGGGTCAGCCAAATTGGGATTCAAACTTGTTGATGAACCTTATCCTGAGGGGGAGTCACTTCACATAGATGTACAATCCCCATCCACTTTCTCACCCTACACTTCACAATTCTCACCTGTGAATGATGATGTAGAAAGAGATGTCACAAATGATGGTGTTATTAACTTAACCACCACATTACATGGGAACATTCTAAGTGACACTCACACTACTACATCTAACCCCTATTCACCCCAGGAGGTGAATCTCAGGAGTATAGATGAGATTCATGTGGAAAGGGCTGTTGCCACGCAAAGCTTCTCAATGAACTTTGATGATGGATGTAACATTCATAAGACCCAATCCATGGCAACCCACACTATAGTTCAACCGGATGGTTCCCAAGTGGATCCGAAAGGGAAAACTGTAGTTGAGGGGAATCCCAGGAGCCAAGAACACCAGGGTGGTGGACTTGATCAGCATAGGGCTGATGGTCCATCTTTTTCCTATGATACTGGTGCACATCCAGTTATGGATAGTTTAACACTTACTGAATTGACGGCATTATACAAAACTCTACAGGCTCAGGTAACCAGTATCAATTCGACTGTTGCCAGCCTTGTAATGACCAATCCTGCCGCTGCTCAAGCTCAAGAAGTTCCTGTTGAAGCCCCAATTGCTCAACCGGAAACTCCCCCTGCACCAAGGTTTGAACCGGTTACACAGCATACTGCTGAGATTAGTACTTTGAACCTATTTCCTTTAGGAGGTCAGGCTGTAGAAGCTGATGCTACCAAAAAGGGGGAGAAGGCTAATCCTCCAACACCTGATATTGCTACTGCTGCAACCACAACTGATGAAGATGAAGAGTATGATCAAACAGTGCCACTTCCTGAAGATGCAAGGCAAACAGCCTTTAGGTTAGCCAAGGTTGATCCCTTTTCAGTTGCTGATGGGTTAACCAAGGTGAAGATGAGCTCTCTCATGAAGGTCTTTCCACAGGATCCAAGCCTGTTGGAAATGATTGAAGCAACAATGTTAGTTGCAGGTGCTCAGCCAGAGAGCATTCTGTAGGTCAAGCAACTCTTGACCAATGTGATTATCCCACAAGAGGAGGCATTAGCCAAGTCTAAAGTGGATGAAATCACAACTAGCATTGTCACTCAACCTGTTGCTGATATGGTTCATGAAGATGTGATTGGTGAAACTTCAGTCATCCAGACTGAAGTGGTTGAAGGTGAAAAAGAAGGAGAGGATGCAGCTGAAAACATCAGCTCTATACTGAAAAATCTAAGTATAGAATCTCCGGCTGAAGTTCAACCGGAAGCGACTCAACCGGAAAAATCTCATCCGGAAGAGACTCAACCGGAAGACCCAACTGAATCTGAGATAGCTGAAACTTTGATCCAAATGCACTCCACCTCTGATTCAGAACCAAGGGTAGAAGATGAGTCTATGGTTGATTCTGACCAGTCAGGTGAACAACTGACTGTGGACGATCTAAATGAAGAACAATTCGTCCATGACTGGGAAAATGATCAAGCCAGGATGAGATCAGAGGCTGCCAAGTCAAATTTGCAACACAAACAGTTCATGGCAGATCTGGATCTCCTCACAAATGACTTTGTGGTTGAAGGAATGGTGGATGAAGCTAGGAAAAGGTCCATTGAAATGAGAATGCAGTTATATGACCTTCCTAAGCTGAGTGAACAAGTGAAAATTAGGCTGATCAACATTGCTTCCAGAATGCCAACTGTCTTGAATAAAAGCATAGACAACCTGGAGCTAATGGAAAGGATCAAGAGATGTGCTATCATCAGATGTCTCAAGCCTGCTGCTGAAGTAGAGAAGATGAAGGCCAAAGACATATGCAAAATTGTAGATGAACTGCTCAAACAAGTCAAAGGAGCAGAGTTTGCTGTGATTCCAAGTCTCCAAATGCCTTTGCCATCTGAGACAGTCACAGGTAACCCCTCATCTACATACATTAAGCCTGAACCATTTCATCCTTCTGACCTACTTGCTGAGTCTCTTCGTACTAATCTGTTGGAAAGACTTCAGCACCCAGCCTCTCATGTTCCCACACCATCATCCAAATTCCATTCCTACAGACCCAGGGGAATGAACCCAAGGCCCAGGGGATCCAGATCTACCAAACCCAGATATATTCCACCAAAGTGGAGGGTAGATAACTGGACTGACATTACCCCTGCAAATCCTAAACCCTGTGCACCTGTTTAGATGTACAACCAACCTTCCTCACCACCCAAAAATACCACACCTTCAGCTCCACCATCACAAACCATGAAACCACCCACCATATCACCAACAATACCTTCTGAATCCACTAAGCAAGCTGCAACCAATTCTGTTCAAAGTCCCTCTCAAGCAGATAAAGGGAAAAGTAAAGTCCCAATTGAAACTGATGAATCATCTGCTAATCCTACCACTGGTGCCTCACCTGGAAGAAAGAAGCCTATTGCAAAAAGACCTCAACTTTCAACCCGAAATTTTCAGACCAGGAGGATTATGAGAGAGTTGAACAAAACAAAAGTTCAATTTGAAAGGCCGCCATCTCCTGAAGAGTAAAGCTCCTGGAGATAGTCAATTTTTGAAGAACAACATACAGAGGATAAGCTTTAGGCAGCATCATCTTAGGGGGAGATTGTAAGGAAATGAAAATCTGAGTCAACCGGTTCAAGATGAAGATTTCCGGTTGAAGATATGTTCAAGCAGAAAACACTCAAGCAGAAGACTTGTCAACCGGAAAAGCTCAAGCGGAGAACATTTCCTGGTGAACTCTTTTATCCAACAGTATAAAGAGTTCAACCGGAAAAGTACTGAAAGTTCACTTTTGCAGAAATCAGGCCTGCAACTACTTTTATTCTTCAGATTCAGATCCTAGCCGTCTCCTACTTATAGATAATTGCATTTTGCACATTTCCTCTTATGTATGTTTACTAATGTTCTTTTAGTAAGTTTGTAGTTTGACTTTCATGTACGGATAGATTAGCCCATATGAGATCAACGGCTGTGGTTGATCTCCTTAGTACTATATATAGTTGTTAGCCAGTTCATTCACAAGTACCAGATTTAGTGCTTACACTTGTAACAGTTTGAACTTGAGTTAATGCAAATAGTACCGAGAAATTTATTATCTTGTGCTCACTAGTTTATGCAATCAATACAATCAAGCTACAAGTATAAGTAAAACAAAGCTTAAGTAAAACAAGTGTGATGCAACTTTATTCCGCATGGTTGTGATCCACAAGTAAAGAGTTCTTGTTCTGATTATTTTCTCTAAGTAATCAACGGTCCTACACATAAGTTCAGCAGAAAGAAAAACCAACAAGCCCGCGGTAAGAGAAAAACTAAATACCTCAACAACGCGTGCGAGTATCCGCTTAAAATACCATGTACCATCCAACTGAGGGAGAACAAAACAACATATGGTACGCCCCAACATGGTAGTTTCTTTCTCCGATCGCTCACGCGGAGAATACTTCAGCCCCTTTCTAAGAGAGGGAAACAGTAGCTCCATCCATATAACAGGACCTAACCAAGCGGAAGAATACACAATTAAAAATGCGCACCAAAAAGATAAGGGAAAGAAAGATACCTGGCTCAAGGGAATTTGACTAGAATGAAGCCTGGTCCGACGTCGTCATCCATCACAGGGGAAAAAGATCCCTGCGAATTTAATAAATACAACGTTCCAGGAAACATCCTAGCCAAAAGGCTCAAGCAGAACAGCGCGTAGGAAATTTAAGCGGAGATATCACCTGTGAGCGCAGACCCCTCGCGACATACAAAATCTGGGATCCGGCTATCTTCTTCCCAAATGCAGCTCATGCCTAACCTTACCATGGACCCCACACCAAAACTTTGGTGGTCAGTAGGGTTGTCTCTCAACCACCGATACACGGGAGACGCCAACATCTCTGAAGATGCGCTCATCTCATCAATAGTCTCCCCTCCTTTCCTCATTACCATGTCCACAGGAATTGTCACACCCCAACCGATGGCGGAATATGTCGGGGCGCAGCCGCAATGATTTTCCAGATGCACATGACAACTAAAATAAGTTGTAATACTTAAACATGGCCTTTTCATTAATCATTTAAAGATATAGTACAAGAATATTAAATATGCAGTAATACATATCAAACTTATTTAAAGTCCTTAATCTAGGTCCAGCAATCCTAGCGTGATCATATCAAAGATCTAGTATAAGTTCCTGCAACATGTATAAAATCAAGTGTCAACTACAAAAGTAGTTGGTGAGTAAACACAAGTTTAAAAAATATATTTTTAACACATGCGATATAAGAGATAATTCAGATATACAGTCAATCAGCTAATGAAATAAAATAAACAAGTAATCATAAACCATTAATCACTTAAGACTTAACATCATAATTTCCTCATATAGAGGTAGAGTGGCAGACTAGCATATAGAGGTTTCCATAGAAAATTCCACATATAATTCATTCAATCAGCATATAATCGCATAATGTTTAGAGAAATGATTTTGAATAAAGATACATGTTACACCCTAAAAATAGGTTAACGATAATGCATGTATAATTTCTCACAATACTGATTATCATTCGAATGAATCACCATTAGAAATGATAATACGAATTGAATAGTCATAACCAACAGTATTAAAAGAAGGGGGATTTAATGAATACTCACCTGCTAAGTAGATAGGATGCAAGAGATAGAACCAACTCGCGAGAGATAACAACCTGGAGATTATCCTAATAAAACGAACATGCTAAATGAATATAGGGAATGATGATGATTATAGTTCTAATGACACGAGGAACTTAGGAGAGTTATGTCTTATTTGATTAAAAGACAATTTTACCCTTTATCGGGAAATTAGTGATAATATTTGATTTTATCAATTTTGGTTCCATAGATATTTATTATATATATAAACATGATCTAAGACCAAAAACCAAGTTCCAATACCACCCAGTTTGTTTAATATTAAGTAATCATATTTAAAACCCTAATTTTGAAATATTTATCAAATAAAGAGAAAAAAATTTTATTTAATGGAATAACTTTAGGGATTTTAATTAAAATATTATTTTATAATATACTTTAAAAGATTAGCCCTATATTTAACCCGTTTGTTCAAATTTGGCAATGCAACGTTTAGAAAACCTTAATTTTAACGTATTTATTAAATAAATAGCAAAACCTTTTGTTAAATGAAATAAACTTAGGGCTTTTACTTATAATATTATTTTATAATATACCTTAAAATATTAGCCCTCAATTTAACCCCGTTCGTTCAGTTTTGGCAAAACAACGCCTAGAAAACCCTACTTTTGACATATTTATCAAATAAATATCATAACATTTTATAAAATTGTATAAACTTAGGGTTTTATTTATTATAATATATTGTAATTGTAGATTATGAGGCTTGTAATATTAAATAGTTTGGGCTAGGTTTAGACGGTTTATTTAGTTTAGTAGACTAGTTTACTTGGGTTTACTATTGGGCTTGGGGTTTAAGATTGGGTTTACCATTAGGGTTTAAGGGCCCAAATGTAAACTCATGGGGTGGCTATATAAACCCCATGAGTTCACCATCATAAGGGTTGCTGATTACGATTCTAGGAGTAGCCAAGTGGTGTTCACGATCGTAAACCCGAGAGAATCTTGTTTACGATTTCTGAGTTGTACCCGACAAGTTCATCTTGTGTGCAAAGATCAAGTTTTTATTGCTTTAATCATCGTATTCTTGTGTTCTCTTCATCTCTATTCTTGAATCACTAATCTAAACGGTTTCCGCACGCTTAGATTAGTTAGATATCCTTAAAACTTTCAGTTGGTGCTTGGTTGTTCAATTTTTTTTTTCTTAAAAAAAATATGAGGTATGCATGCTATAAAACCCATTTTTCTAAAAATGTTCAAATCAATACTTTGAAGGTTATCTTGGCCTGATGTGTGTGTCTTTATTTGTTATGTTTGTGTGTGTGTGTGTGTGTGTGATTATTAAAAACATATAAAATTTTATTTTTTATTTTTATTTTTACGATGCTAATGTCTCTGTCATTCAAGTATAATCAAAATAAAGGTTACAACTCAGTCTGACATACGGGGCAAACGGGCAACAAGCTGCGCCGCAAGCCCTTTTTGAATAGCAAAACCTAAGCGGATAAAAACAAGTTTCTAAGCTCTAGGAGTAACTATATGCCCTTGCATAACCTTCTGGATCCGCCCAAGCGTGTCCGCAGCCTCTGACGCGAGGTGCCCGAACGTGTCAAAAGCAAAGGGGACAAACACATGCTGATTCTCGAGACATGCCTTCTCGTGTTTGTCCACCTTACCCGCAGCCGCCTTCGCAGCAGCCTGCCACGCCGTGAAAACTCCAGAGCCAAAGCCCGCAAGGGGAGAGACCCCAGTCAGGTCGATGCAAGCGTGCTTCCCCCTTGACCACCCAAACACCAGGATGTCCGCCGGTCTAAGGGTCGAACGCCCCTCTTTTGGTTCAGTTAAGAAGTTGACGGGCGCTTCCTTTTTGGCTGAAATCCCAGCCTTTCTGAAAATGTCAAATAGCACATCCCGGACCCAGTCATGACGGTACTTGAACCCCGGGAGATCTTTACAGTGAACCGCGTGCTCCCCAAACGAGTCCAAACACGCCTTGCGGCAAACATGGCACATCTCGTCCGCGGGAAAGAGGGGTATCATAAGCCGGTACTTGAGGATAGATCGGTATTCGACTGACGACATGCGCTGCCCGAGCCCTTCAATGGGGAGAGCATGGAGGAAATCTTGGGTATGTGGTTGACGAAGACAGCTCCACACCGCTTTTTGCCTGGCATTCATATTAAACCGGGTCTCCATATCCGACACGATTTTGCTGAAAAGGGCATTCGCCAAAACATGTTGGGGTTTTGGGGGCGGTGTCCTTGTCAGAGAAACCGCTAAGATCAAAACCCGGTATGATGTCACGCAGGGCAACCAGAGCGAAAGAATAATCCGGGTCCATGCGACAGACCCCGCTCTCCCGCAAGATGTGGTCCTGCAGCCCCCAAGAGTGGGCCCTAGACGCTACAAACGCATAAGACGAGGCCTCCATGGCTGAAGAAACCCCGAGCCCTCCGTGCCGGAAAGGCAGGGAAGCGAGCCGCCACTGAAGGTCCCCAAAATAAGCCCCTCCACAGACCACAATGTTTTCAACTGTCTCGCGCAGGGTCTGATCAAAGCAGGAGGCCGCCCTTTGCATGTGGGCGGGGGGACATGTCCGCAGGCCGAAAAAGAGCTTGGCAACACCCAAGCAGGAGCGAAGCAGGAGTAGTTCGCATTGCGGGTCCCGAATCTTGGGAAGGAGGTGCATTAGAGCGGTAGCGTTAGAAGCCCTCTTGGACGCCAACCCCTCAATGAACCCACCATCCCTACTAACAGCCCCTCCAAGGAGCTTTACCCCTAGGGCAGGCCTACTGATGCCCGAGGGGAAGAGGCCCGGCCGATTCTTCCTCCCATCGCAGGACGGCCAGAACAGCTCCGTCTTCTTGATATTGAGTTGCAAGCCCAGGGAGGGGCCGGTCTCCGAAATAATCTGCAAAGCTTTGGCCACTTCCTCGGAATCCCCAATGAGGGTACCATCGTCAAGGTACCACGCTTGAAGGAGGAGGCGGCAATTTTCGCGAATCTGGTGCGTAAGGGGGTGAAGAACAAGGGCAAACAGGAGAGGGCCCAAAGGGTCCCCCTGTTGCACCCCAGTAGTGGCCCAAATATGATCTCCCCCTAAGTATAGCCGCGCAGACTGACCGTAAAGAAAGTCAACCCAAGGAGATATAGACGGGCACCTTAACCGCACTTCCCGGAGTAAGGCCGATCTATCCACTACGTTAAACGCGTTGGAGAAGTCAACCGTAAGCATAGCCAGCGAGCTGTCGTCATGTTTCCCCGCGACCAATCGGTTAACCGCATGTAGGATAACCTCCGCTCCCCCAGGCACCCCAACCCCAAACTGAAAGTCCCCGAGATATTTAGCCATTTCCTTCCCGACCCCTTTCATAGCAATTTTAGAGACCAGCCGCCGCCAGATGGTGCCAACCGCGATGGGCCGGATCCCGTTATCAGGTTTCAGCAGAGGTGTGAGAGGGGCCGACGCCACAAACTCGGCCAGGCCGAGGGGGCACCTCCCCCCAGCCACAAATTGACAACCGAGGTAATAGCCCCGAGGAGGTCGTTAGCAATGGCAGACCCTTCCCCGCAGAGGCTGTCCAGAAGGTTTTAGGCCCGCAACCCGTCCCTCCCGCACGAAGTCCCCTTGGGAAACGATTTAATGCATGCCAAAACAACTTCGGTGGTAGCCACAAGTGGGGGCTCGGAATGGGGCTCAGACGGCAAGGAGGGGGGTGGTAACACAGGATGCTTCTCCTCCAAAGCCCGAGTGGTGGCAGGTCCAAAGGGCGCAACCCCAGACGAAGAGAGAACTTTAACGGCGGCAGTAAAGTGACCGACCACAATTTTCCGGATGCAGCGGCTTATGTTTGGCCCCTCCGCAGCCGACTTGTCAGAAACAGCATCAGGAGCCCCCCTGGCCCACAAACGGGGTTTTCGAGGATGTTATCAATCAGCTGGTCAATACCCTCCACTCCCCCCAAGTAGATAGGCAAGCCATGATGGAACGGTATTGCAGGGCTTTGCGGTTCCCAGAGCGAGCCTCTTGGCGCGATTTCGGGTTAAAACCCTCAGCGTGCACCTAGGGAGAATAAGCAACCGAACCTAGGCCTCAATAGAATCGGGGTGAGCAGCCACCTGGAGCAGAGCAATTTTAAGGGCCTGGGAGAAGGCCATGCGACAACTGAGAGGTAAGCTCTTAACAGTGGTGACACGGGCTTTGAAAATCTTATCCAGGAGCACCCTGTCCAAACGTCTCCCACCCTCTACATTGACGGAGCCAAGCCCGGGCGGGTCAACAAGGCCAAGGGGGATGGGGATCTCGGTGATATGCCTGGCTTCGCCTTCCGAAGGATTGATAAAGCGAGAAACCCCGTCCTCGTGGTGGCACAAGCGGCTGACATGGCGAATTTTCATGCACCGACCACACAACCAAGAATCAAGGGCTTTTAAGGCATCCTCCAAGCCTAGAAACACTCCGCGGTCCACCGAGAGGGTGTCCCGCAGCGTGTCACAGCGCTCATCACTATTAAGGTGCGAGGTTTTAAGGTGGGTGACAAGGCGTGAGAAACCTTTGGCCCCGAACTCTCTATCACAATGCTGGAGAGATCGAAGGGGGCACCTCACCAAACTACTAGGCAACACCGAGGGGGTGGCCATACAAGCAGACACGGAACGAGGAGGACCGTGTAAGAAAAACCGCAAGGGAGTGCCGAGCAAGGCACCACCAGGAAAACCAACAGAGGGTTGGCGGTCCCCGGTCCTCAACCAGGAAAATTACATCAACCCCCACAACCAGCGGGAACGAAGCCCCAAAGGTCAGCGCACAGGTTCAGCAGGGGTTCGGCAGGGGCTTAGGCAGGGGTTCGGCAGGGGTTCGAGGCGGGAGTTCGGCCGAGGCTCGGCGGTGGTTCGGCTAGGGATCGGAAGGCGTTCGGCGCCCGTACGGCGGGGGAACGGCAGGCGGTGAACAACCGGGATTGGCAGCGGTACGGCCCGGGTACGGCGCCGGCCCGGCCGGGGATCGGAGGGGGGGCGCCCGGAGTACGGCCGGGCTTATGTAGGAGTTCGGCGGGGGGGGGGGGTGGGGGGTTGGGGGGGTGGGTTCGGAGGTGGGTGGGAGGGCTCGGCCGGAAAGCTACGGATCAGGGCCGACGAACCCCAGGTGGCGGCGGACCAGCGTGGCACCAGCGGACCAGAGGCTTGGCGGCGGACCACAGGTGCGCAGGCGGGCATTCGCCGGACCACAGCTACCGGCGGACCAGAACGGAGGAGGAGGGCCGGACCAAAACCCGGTGGACGAGAGGAGGTGCGGACCAGTTCAAAACTGGTCCGGCGACCCGTTGGGGGAAGTCAGCAGGCGGCGGCAGACCGGTCCGGCGGTCAGGCACAGGTGCGCAGGCTGCTTGGGCAGAGGGTCAACAAAAGAGGCGGTCGTTGGTGACGGGTATGGAGGTCGGAGGCTGGGTTGGAGGAGATGAGAGGGGCTGTGGGTTTTGGGTGCCGGCGATGGAAGCAAGCGGCTGTGGTGGTGGGGAGAGGGATGGCGGCGGTGTTCGGAGCAGTGGAGGGTTAGGGGAAAGGCGGACAGCTTGGCTAGAGGGATGGCGGCGGCTGTGGTGGCGGGGAGAGGGATGGCGGCGGTGGTCGGAGCTGTGGGAGGGGGATGGTCGGAGCTGTGGATGGTCGGAGTTGTGGAGGGATTGTCTATACCTGGAGTCTGAAGCTCTTGTCAATTTGGCGTATGAAGCTCTTTTTGAAAAAAATATATATAAAAAATGAATGATGTTCATAAAAGTTGTGACATTAAAAATCAAAAAGCAAGGGGAAGAAATGTAAAGATGAAGAAAAAGTTGACCCCTCAAAAAATAGTGTGCTTTTCAATTTTTAATTGTTTGTGTTTTGTTTCTGAGAAGTGAAATATGGTCGGATTGGAGATGACTGACACGTGTAAAGCGGAAGTGAAAAGCAAACTCCACGGTGATATGCTCGGTAGGCTCGACCTAATCTTATGACCACCAATGTAAGTGCAATGAACTTAAAATATATATATATATATATATATATATGTTTAGTTTCCCATCTCAGTTTGCATGGTTTAAAAAACTGAGTCCCAGCAAAAACGGGTTGAGAGTGGTAATTATGCCTAGTATTCACTCTCTCACACGTCATGTTTATGCTGTTATGACTACACCACATAATAAGAAGAAATGAAAAAGAAATGAAAAAGAAATGAAAAAGAAAAAGAAAATGAAAAATAATCATTCAGTTTGGTCTTCTTTGCGTGCTTATGCGGCCGACCTGATCACCAACTGATGATTAATGAAATAAGCGGTAGTCATAACGGTGTTGCACGGTTCCTCAAGTTGGGGGTTTGTGAATACTCAATAAACTCTGAGGTTGGGTAGGTTTTGCTATGTACAATTGGGTGTGGGGGTGATTAAACATGCTGGTAATTAGTAATCTTTTAAGCATGATGCATTTGGTTAGGTTTAAACGGGTCTGAGTTTAAAACGGACAAACATTCAGGCAATCGCCTGGACTAGTCGAGTAACTGAAGCTGAAAAGGGTTCCTCAGTCAGATTCATACGGTCTGATATCTTTTAAACTTTCTCATGTTTGATATTGGTAAGTATTTGTTTATTTTTATCTTTCATGTGTGAGTCTTTAAGTTCTTTTTGGTTGTGTTTACGTCTTGGCCAGGTTAATTTGAGAAGTCAAAATGTATTTTCATGGGTTTTGATGCATGACAGTAAGCCCCCTGCAGATCTTGATAAATGTTTAGGGGAAGGAGAGGGGATAATAAGTATTATCTGAAGGGAACTCGAGGATGATACTTATTATCTAATGAAAAGACTTCCATAATACATAGTATCTGAAGGGGAAACTCCAAAGATAATACTAAATTATCACTGCAAAGTCCTTAGTCAGGGGGAAGTTATCAGCTAAGGGGAAGTCTTTAGTGGTCTTGGGTTCAGCGGGAGTTAATTATTATCAACTGAACAATAGATAATTAACTATGGGCTTTTGGTTAATAGTATATCATCATCAACTGAACAGATGATAATTGGGTTTTTA
>JBCNJP010000003.1:29656862-29675862 GCA_039602395.1 Deinandra increscens subsp. villosa
ACAAATATGCTTTGTATTGACCACAGAGAACCACAGAGTACACTCAGAGAATATGACACGGAAAAACTCCTGAATTCTATACAAGACGATGTATTTATACTAGCTAAATCACGACCGACTGAACCTGAGGTTCGGCCACATGTTCGGACCTGTCCGAACTCCAGGTTCGGAGGGAGTTCGAACCTCAACTACTTTGTATGTTTTATCTTGTATTTGATACTTCACATGACGATCAGGACCATGTATCAACGCTGAGGTTCGGACAACTTCGGAGTAACCGCTCCGAACTCGAGGTTCGGACGGAGTTCGGCGTTAGTCTTGTTCGGTGAGAGTTCGGTAAGGTTCAGTGGAAGTTCGGTCCGAGTTCGGACAGAGTTCGGTCATCATTCGGTGCTAGTTCGGTCTTGGTTCTGTTTGTTCTTCCGAAGGTCCAATTCGAAGGAAGTTCGGCGAAGCTTAATTTCGGACAAAGTTCAGAGATAGTTCGGAGTAGGTTCGGACTAGGTTCGGAATGAACAGTAACCAGATTTTTCGAAATGTCTGATTTTCAAGCGTTTGTGGCTATTCAAAATTCAGGTCAGACTACGATGCAAACGATGATGAACTATGATAATGAAATAGGAACAAGTCAGAAAGTTCCTAAATTGCTTAAATTGGAAGAATATCATAGTTGGATTACATGGTTTGAAGCATATGTTTCTGCAAATGATATTGATATGTGGTTATCATATTCTGAGCCATATGTTTATCCTAAAGGTGAAGACAAGGAACCAATTCTTCAAAGAAAGCTTTTAGGAGAACAAAATAAAGCGTATCAAGCTGAGAAGAAGCATATGGTACTTTAACAATGGCATTTCCTACAGATTTATTACATCAATTCTCAAGTAACTACACAGCAAAGAGTTTGTGGGATGCTTTAGAATAGCGATGTGAGGGCAATGACCAATATAAGAAAAGTCGCCAAAAGGTGTTGAAGAAGGAATTTGATAGTTTCAAGCATTATCAAAATGAATCGATTCCAAATTTGATTGCAAGATTTGCTCATTTAATGAGAGAAATGAAGTTGGTGAATCTTACAAAAGATGAAGTTGAAAAGAAAGAAAAGATTTTGGAAGCTTTACTAGAGAAATGGGAAAATTATGTGATGATGATCAATCATGATAAAGATTTTTCAATATTGTCATTTAATGATCTGATTCAAAGAATTCAAGCAAGGGATATCGAGTTAAAGGTGAATATGTCACTACCTGAGCAAGTTCAAAATCCTGTAGTGTATTATGGTAACAATGATTCAACTCTGAATGCTGGAAAATATAATATTCTTAGTTCTGCACCCCCTACAACATTTCTGGCAGGTAAATCTGAAACTCCAAGTTATTCTTCTGCTGGTTGTACTGTTTCGATTCCTAGTTCTTTGACTCAAAGTGCATTGTCTGTTCAAACTATCAATGATTATAATGCTTTGATGTCTGCATTGGTATCTTCATATTTTGGTGTTATCACTGGTGCTGTGAGTAATGCTGAATTAGCAAATGAAGATTATGATCACATTGATTATGATCATTTGGAAGAAATGGATCTGAACTGGCAGTATGCTATGTTGGTTCGAAGAACGAAGAAATTTTTCAACAGAACAGGTAAGAAGCGATTGAATCAAGATGGTAAAATTGGTTTGGACAAGTTGAAGGTAAAATGTTATAAGTGTTCCATTTATGGTCATTTTGCACGAGAATGTCCAAGTTCTGGGGACAATAAATTGAAAACTGGTCAACATGCACATTTAGTTTTTCATCCATCACAAGAAGCTAATAAAGTTGAGAAGAAATCTGTTACTTCTGCTAATGATTTGACAGAAACGTTTTGGCACCCAAATGAGTTTGCCTGGAGTGCAGACTCTGATGCTAAAAAGAAAATTACTCCAATTACAATGGCTTTAACTGCTCGTCATGATGATGATGACAGTTTTCTAACTGACTCTGATTCTTATTCAAATGAATCCTTGGTACAAGAAAGTTTACCAAAAGTTGCTGATAGTTCAAAGGTTGGAGAATCTAAATGTTTTACATGTGTAAAATTACACAAGGAGATTGAATGGTTTGAACAGTTTTCTAAAACATCAACTTAAGAAATTGTTGTGCTCAAGAAGGAGTTGGAAGATTTTCAAAAGAAGTATTATGAGTTGGTTTATGTTCATGAAAATGCTTTGAAGGAAAAGGCTCAATTGGCTGAGGAATGTGAGAAAGCCAAAGCTGAGGCTTTAGACGTAGCTCAAGATTTTGAAAATTTATTTGAGAAGAGTTATTCGGTTCAGCAAAAGTATGAGGAAGCTACTGCTCTTATTGCTAAAACTGTTGTTACTGTTTAAAAGCTTCAAAACAAAATTTCTATGCTTCAAGATGAGAATACTCTTTATCGTGACAAGAAGGAGGTATTGACTAAAGTTGTTGAGATCTATAAGCAAAAGAGAGAAAATGTTCTTGAAGAATTATTTGCTGAATGTGAGATCCGAAAGCTACAAACTTATGAATATGATGATCTTAATGCAAAATTCATTAAGTCACAGAAAGAAGTGTTTGAAGCACAACAAAAGATTAATGATTTGAAATTGGAAATTTTGGAGTTGAAAAGGCAAGTAAAGAACTGTAATTTGTCATCGACATTGCTAAACTACTTATACAGGCAGGATCAGAGTACGAAGAGTTCTAAGAAGGAGGATGTTCACTTGGTTCCTTAACCAGTGGATTTAATTAAAGTTACTTCTGCTCCGCTTGATTCTAAAGCTGAAGTGCACGATTATTCAAAATTTGCGACTCCACTCAAGAAGAACAAGTCTAAGAAGAAAGAGAAGTCTTTGGGTGAAGCTCCAAAATTTGTATCAAAGTCTGTTTTGTTGGAAAATGAAAATGTGTTTGATAAGGTTGCTTCGAGTTCTTCATCTGCAACCGAAGAAGAAAAAGTTTTGATTGAAAAGAACAATCTGAAGGATATTAAAGCCAAATTTACTAGCGAAGCTAAGGCAAGAGAAGCTTCGGGTTCTTTTTCAACTTCTTTAAAGAATCAAGGACTCAAACACAAAGGTTTGGGTTATGAAATAAAGGAAGAATCAGTTCAAGCAAAGAAACCAGTGAAAGCTGCAAAGGTTTCTAAAGCAAAGGTTGCAAAGAAATCATCATCTCAGAAGGAATCTTCTTATTATTCTAAAAGATCGTCATCTTCAAGGAGTCCATCTCCTAGGCATGATTCTTCTGATGGTTTCTTTGATAACTTTGATTCTGAACATTCATCTGGTTGTCAAAATTCAAAACCAGTTTTAAATGTTTTTAGAGAACGACTTTGTTATGTATGTCGTCAACCGGGACATCTAGCTGCTGATTGTCCGACGACTGCATATATCCACAAAACTGCAAAATATGTGGATAACAAAGGTCAAATTTTTGATGAACCCTGGTTTCCAAAGATTAAATCAACCCGTAAATCATCTTGGTCTAAATCAAGTACGTTGGTTGAATCTGATTCAGGTTCTGATCAAACATTGAAAATTTTACAAATTTGGAAACCAAAAGTTGTTTCCACGGCCAACAAAGACTATGGGGAAGACACCGAGCGACCCGACGCTATTGATTCGGGTCGGTCCCCAAGTGACTAATGTTTTATCTGGTGTCAGACAGGTATTTCAGGAAACCTTTCGGTGATTGGGAAATTGCTGATTGTGAAATATATGTGCTAATTTAAAACTAAATTTCAAAATCATTTGGTTTTCACAAGGCTAAAACTGCAAGTATTCGTGTTGGTTGATAAATTTCTTGTTTTTGTTTTACCTTCGTCTCATTCTGAGGGGGAGTTTGTTTTTAATAAAATTCAAAAATAGTGTGCTGTTTTTCAAATGTTAAAAATGAAAATCTATAACTAGAGTTATAATTTTTAGGGGGAGAAATTTAGAAAAGACAAAAACATTGAAAAATACAAAAAGCCAAAAACATTGAAAAATGAGAAATTGTATCCGACATGATTGGGAAATGATGGTACATTGGCTGACATTATCTGACTCATGGATAAAGTAGATGAAAAAGCCATAAGACCATTTGATCGATGTGTAAGGTAGGCTCGGCAAATCAGAAAGTATACGAATGTGATATACACTAAATTTGATGCTTGATCTAGTGGACAACATCTTGATGCGTATTTCAAGATATATCAAGAAAAAGATATGTGAAAAATAAAATGAGAAGTCACTGTGTATACATGTGTTCATTTTGCAAAGATTTAAACTTCTTTGATTTTTTTTATTTTGTCAAACGATCGGACTTTCTCTTCGTGTCCACAAGACCGACCTGATTGTTGTTCGTTTTACATTCTGCTTTATTTTCTTTGGTGTTTCGTATAACTCATCGGACTTTCTCTGCGTGTACGGGAGTACCGACCTGGTTGTTGTTGGGTTATACAATTTCAACTTGTTTTATTTTCTTATTTTGTTAAATCCAAGGCCTTATCTGCGTTTCAAAAGATCGACCTTAAGGTAGACGATTTAACATTCTTATTTCTTTTTGCATGGAACACAGTTGGCTATATCATGGTTACAATCATTATGTGATTAAAATCATAAACGAAATCACATAATGTGATAAGCAAAAGCATATCTGAGTATGTCTGATAGTGTGGGGTACACTGGTCAATGCAAAACTAATCAATACCTTAACATATCCAGATGTTATGAGTATGATTGTGCCAGAGTTTAAAGTTGGACAAATTATATCTGCAATCGGCATGGTTTATGAGCTACAATAATCGAAATTAAAGTGTAGTTCAGCATGTTATGACCAATATGATCCCAAGTTGTGATCATTCTCACAAAAGGCAAAAATAGTGTCTGATTTTGTTATACATTTACATTTCTTATCAGAAAATACCAAAAAGATTTTAGGTGTGTTTTGATATTAAGTTTCTAAAAGCCAAAATTATTTAGTTTCTGATTTGTTTTCGATTGATCAACACGATATACGAAATCATTTTCAAAATCAAAATATCTTGGAGTCTCGAAGAGACGTTGTGCGCCAAGATTATTTATGTTGGCAGGTTTCTATGTGGGAAGAGAACATCACAACTTCAAGTCTTCTGAAGGTTGTTGATAAAGAGAGATTACACATGATGCAATATCAAGTGTTCAAGATTGAACTCATTATCAAGATCGAGGAAGAGTTTGATTGAAGATACAAGATACAAGTTTTAATAGAGGAAATGATACTTCACATGCCGAGGGGGAGTTTGTTGATACATGGTCCTGATCGTCATGTGAAGTATCGAATATAAGACGAAGACATGCAAGATTAGGTCTGGCCGAACCTTGGCCAAACCTGGAGTTCGGACAGGGCCGAACAGGTCTGAACCTGAGGTTCGGACCAGCGGGTTTCATTGTGTATAAATAGTAGTCTTTTAATAGAATTCACAAGCTTCCAAGTTATATCTTCTCTGTGTACTCTGTGGTTCTCTCAGTGGTTAATACAAGTCATTTTTATTTACTCTTTGTGTTCTAGCTCGTATAACATTGATTTCATAACGATTAAGTAGACGATCCACACGCTCAAGCAATTTCATTAATACAGAAAAGATTATGATCTCCAATTTGCATTATCATTCAGATGGTGATTCATTCAAATAATGATCTGCATTTCGATATCAAGTGGTCAATTTATATTATCATTTGAATGGTGATGCATTTAAATGGTAATTTTGTGTTGTATCACTATATTTTCCTCAAATGGATTAATCAAGTATCTCTGCAAAAAAAAAAACATCTCTTATACCACCTTAAATGGCAATGATTGAATTTGCTCTAGATTATAAAGTATCTCTAATTGCTCTTGCTAGTCAAAGACTTATACGTACTACACCTAAACAATTGTATGTGATGCTAGCTTAGCATACTTTTGGTTTTGGTCATAGGCGTTAATTTTGGGTTTTAGCCAATTTCTAATCCAGATTATTAACAAGACCTCGCGTCCCGTAGGTGAATTGAATGTGGCTCGCTACCCATTTAGCTCACTGGTACTCGACCCGTTCTCTCAGTTAAGAAATCTGTGATCCCATTTTATTGTGTGGAATGATGTTTTTGACTTAATGTCAAAATATAAGTTTCAACAATTTAAAAGTGAATCATGTTACCCCCACCACTTTCCTCATATTCCACCGGTCTTTTCCTTGAAGTAGGGGAGACAGTGATAAATCAAATCTACAAATCTGATGGTTACGGATAATCACAATCCACCATATCTGATGTTATTCAATCTCTCTCTTGTTGTTACGATCTTAAGTTCATTCTTTATTATATGGAAAATGGTATTTCTCTATAGGTTACTAGCGCATTTTTAAAGTATTACAGATGTGGTGGTTTAGCTGCGGTACACCCTATATATAAGCATCGAAGGTACTTTAGAAATGAATTAGGAATTGAACTTAGAACTTACCGTTGGTTGTTTTTTGTATCAAATTCCCTATCACCATTGGTATATTCTTTCCTCTTAGCTCGAATATCTCTTCTAATTTCGGGATGAAATTTCCTGAAGTAGGGGAGACTGTAACATCTGTGTCCGACCCATTTACAAAATTCGACCCGGATTTGAACTTGTACGCAAATCGAGTGTTGATTTAACGATTACCGGAATAATCTCGGGATCTTTATCTCAATATATACTTTGGAATATTCTAAAATCATTTTATAACATTAAAAACCAATTTTAACATTAAAAACCAATTGGTTTAATTATAGATCAGTTTTGTTAATTAAAACACAAATAAATGAATTTACGGGTTTTCGTGCAAATCAGGTACTAAAAGGGAGTCACGTAAAGTTCAAAAATCATATTTTTATGTTCCATAATGTTTTATAAGGTTATTATATGTTGCTCGTAAAATATTAGATGCTAACTAGTTAAAATGAGGACGAACGAATAAAAAAGGAAATAAATATATATTAAATATGTACGTATATACCTCGTTACGTGTGTCCCGAGACTTAGAGAAATTATTCTAAACTATTTTTGGGCATAAAATATTAAGTTTCTCAAAGTTTGGGGGTTATAGTCGCTCACGGAACTTCAGGGACCAAAACTATAAATCTGCCAAAGTATGGAAAAAAATTCATGGCATGCGGGCCATATGCCTTACCGACATCAACCCATGCGGCTCGCATCATAGCCCAACTGACAGATATGTGTTTTTTGTTTGTTTTTGGCCACGTCCCTTGCCTTTCTTCGCACGAATTCGTCCTCTACGTGTTGTTTCTGCCCAAATAGTCACCATAGACACCTGGAGCACTTTCTTGTGAATCCATTGACTATAAATAGAGGCTTTAACACTCCGAATTCATCACAAATTCATCAAATTACCACGTCAAAAACCCTAAAACCCTAAAACTCGTCCGGATCTTCTTCATTCAAATTCGAGCAAACCGTAAGGTCTTAAGAGCTGAATTTCTGCAGTCCCTCATCATTTGGTATGTTCTACAATAATCTATCTAGTTAGTGATAATATTGTGTCTAAGTATGATTTCTAGAAATGTATAAAAAGTAGGGTTCTTGAGCTTGTTTTGTCAAAATCGGGTGATCAGGTTGGAATTAGGATCTGAATTTTTGTAGGTAATCCTAAAATAATGTGTTTTAAGATAGCCCTAAGTTAATTTCAAGTTTTGAGAAGGTTTGGTATTTTATCTTAAAATCGGTCAAAATTAGGGTTTCGTAACGTTGTTCTGCCAAAATTGAGTAAACGGCGTTGAATTAAGGTTTGATATATTGAGGAATATTACTGTTGGTCCAGAAACAACAACCGTTCACGATATCTAACTAATCTAAGCGTGCAGAAACCGTTTAGATTAGTGATTCAAGAATAGAGATGAAGAGAACACAAGAATACGATGATTAAAGCAATAAAAACTTGATCTTTGCACACAAGATGAACTTGTCGGGTACAACTCAGAAACCATAAACAAGATTCTCTCGGGTTTACGATCGTGAACACCACTTGGCTACTCCTAGAATCGTAATCAGCAACACCAGAGCCCACCTTATGATGGTGAACTCATGGGGTTTATATACCCACCCCATGAGTTTACAATTGGGCCCTTAAACCCTAATGGTAAACCCAATCTTAAACCCCAAGCCCAATAGTAAACCCAAGTAAACTAGTCTACTCAACCAAATAAACCCTCTAAGCCTAGCCCAAACTATTTAATATTACAAGCCTCATAATCTAGCCTCAACAATCTTCCCCTAGGCTTGTGATATTAAATGTCTTCAATTTTTGAAATTCTTCTTCTTGACAGGCGGGCATAGATGTTGATGAAGATTCTTTCCGCAGAAATCTTCAATAGGTTTCATGACAGGGACTTGGGACTTCCTCTTGATCAGCATCAGCTTGAACTTCTTAAAATGAACAAGTTAATGAGAAGGAGGATTCTCATCGACTTGCTTCTTTTGAAAGAACTGGTTCTTGTTGAATCTTCGGTAACTGTCTTGAATCTCCAAAAATTAGAGGGTAAAATTTTGAAAACCTCTAACTGTGAAGAACTTGATTGTTGATCTTGGATCTTCATGATCTCTGACTTCTCTCTGTATCATTTTCTTCATCAAAGATTGACTTGAAATCTTCAGCTTCCCCTAAACATGTGAACATCTTCTTTGAAGCTCTTTGATGCTTTTGAAAACTTGTAAAGACACCAACAACTTCCCCTGAACAGTTGCTTTTCCAGATGGAAGTCTTGTCCGGCTGGTTCTTTAACTTTGAGCAGCAGCAACATCAGCAGTATCATTTGAATCATCAACATGCTCTGACCAGACATTTGAAAAAAATACTCCACCAGACATTTGATGACTGGTCTTTGGGTTAGAAGGTCATTATCATCTGTTCAGTTGATTTCCAAGTGGTTTTGGTTGAGTTGGCTGCTGGTTGCTGTTGTTATTGTTGTGTTGACTGCTGCTGTTGTTGCTTCCATGATTTGATCTCAGTTGGACATTGTTGTTATTGTTCTGTCCATCTCTCCTTGGCTGCTTGCACTCCCTGGCAAAATGGCCAAGTTGGTGACATTTATAACATTTAGCTTTAGATTTATCCAACCCAATTGATGATCCCTTTGACCCCTTATAAGTTCATCCTGTTCTCTTATAAAATCTTTGGGCCCTTACAGAAACCATAGCTAATTGAGTTAAAATGTCCATCTCTTCTAGATCATCTGCCCCTATGCATTCTAAGTCTTCACGTGTGAAGCCTTGAGATGAGTCAGTTGCCACATAGGCTGAGTGAGAGTTGTCAAACTGTGTTGAAGAACTTTTTGAGCATCTGGGTGACTCAATGAAACTGACTGAGGGTGAGTGATATTGAGAAGTGTTTGAGATCTTTTGAAAATTAGTTGTAACCAAAGCAGTGGTTTGCAACTGTGGTGATGCTTCAGGAAAGTTATTCTGCTTAAGATTAAGCTCCATTTCATAAGCACTAAGGACTCCATGGAGTTCACTTAGTTTAAGCTTTTTGAGGTCCTTGCACTCCCTGATGCTGACTGTGTAGACAGTCCACATTGGAGGTAAGGATCTCAAGAACTTCCTGTTGGCATCAGCCTGTTCAGTTTTTACTTCTACCTTTTGCAATTCATCAAGAAGTGAAACAAATCTAAGGTACTGGTTGGTCATAGATTCACCAGTTTTGTAAGTAAAGTTTTCATATCTTTGTTTTAAAACATCTTTCTTGTTTTCCTTAACTTCACTAGACCCTTCATACATCTCACTGAGAGCATTCCACAAGCCATGTGCTGTCTTATATCCCTTGAACCCTACCAGTATAGAGTTGGGTAATGCAGCCTGGAGTATCCAGTAGGCCTTGTGATCATATTCAAGCTCAGTATAATCAGCTTCAACATATTTGTCTAGTGGTTTTGGTATTTGCACTTGGGCATCATCAGCAGATTGAACAGTTGGATTGTAAGGACCTACAGTCAACCTGTTCCAAATGCGTCTGTCTAGGCTTCTAACAAAACCTTCCATCCAGAGTTTCCAAGTATCAAAGTCATCAGGAGTGAAAATTGGTGGTTTGTTAGAGCTACCATTAAGTGAACCAAGAGTTAAGTCAGTCATTGTGAAAAATAGTTTGTAAAACAGAAAAAGCTTGTAAAAGTCAAGTAAGCAAGTAAAATATCAACTTTGAAGCACTAGAAGTCTTCAAAGTAGAAAGCCAAAGCTCTGATACCACTTGTAGGACCGCTCATTACTCAGAGAAAATAATCAGAACAAGAACTCTTTACTTGTGGATCACAACCTTGCGGAATAAAGTTGCATCACACTTGTTTTACTTAAGCTTTGTTTTACTTATACTTGTAGCTTGATTGTATTGATTGCATAAACTAGTGAGCACAAGATAATAAATTTCTCGGTACTATTTGCATTAACTCAAGTTCAAACTGTTACAAGTGTAAGCACTAAATCTGGTACATGTGAATGAACTAGCTAACAACTATATATAGTACAAAGGAGATCAACCACAGCCTTTGATCTCATACGGGCTAATCTAACCGTATATGAAAGTCAAACTACAAACTTACTAAAAGAACATTAGTAAACATACATTAGAGGAAATGTGCAAAAAGCAATTATCTATAAGTAGGAGACGGCTAGGATCTGAATCTGAAGAAGAAAAGTAGTTGCAGGCCTGAAATCTGCAAATGTGAACTTTCAGTACTTTTCCGGTTGAACTCTTTATACTGTTGGATAAAAGAGTTCACCCGGAAATGTTCTCCGCTTGGGCTTTTCCGGTTGACAAGTCTTCCGCTTGAGTGTTTTCCGCTTGAACATATCTTCAACCGGAAATCTTCATCTTGAACCGGTTGACTCAGATTTTCATTTCCTTACAATAATAAGTATCATCCTCGAGTTCCCTTCGGATAATACTTATTATCCCCTCTCCTTCCCCTAAAAATTTGTCAAGATCTGCAGGGGGGCATACTGTCATGCATCAAAACCCATGAAAACACATTTTGACTTCTCAAATTAACCTAGCCAAGACGTAAACACAACCAAAAAGAACTTAAAGACTCACACATGAAAGATAAAAATAAACAAATACTTACCAATATCAAACATGAGAAAGTTGACAAGGGATTAAACCGTATGAATCTGACTGAGGAACCCTTTTCAGCTTCAGTTACTCGACTAGTCCAGGCGATTGCCGGTATGTTTGTCCGTTTTAAACTCAGACCCGTTTAAACCCAACCAAATGCATCATGCTTAAAAGATTACTAATTACCAGCATGTTTAATCGTCCCCACACCCAATTGTACATAGCAAAACCTACCCAACCTCAGAGTTTATTGAGGATTCACAAACCCCCAACTTGAGGAACTGTGCAACATCGTTATGACTACCACTTATTTCATTAATCATCAGTTGGTGATCAGGTCGGCCGCATAAGCACGCAAAGAAGACCAAACTGAATGATTATTTTTCATTTTCTTTTTCTTTTTCTTTTCTTTTTCGTTTCTTTTTCATTTCTTTTTCATTTCTTCTTATTATGTGGTGTAGTCATAAGAGCATAAACATGGCGTGTGAGAGAGTGAATACTAGGCATAATTACCACTCTCAACCCGTTTTTGCTGGGACTCAGTTTTTTAAACCATGCAAACTGAGATGGAAAACTAAACACACACACACACACACATATATACATATATATATATATATATATATATATATATATATATATATATTAAGTTCATTGCACTTACATTGGTGGTCATAAGATTAGGTCGAGCCTACCGAGCATATCACCGTGGAGTTTGCTTTTCACTTCCACTTTACACGTGTCAGTCATCTCCAATCCGGCCATATTTCACTTCTTAGAAACAAAACACAAACAATTAAAAATTGAAAAGCACACTATTTTTTGAGGGGTCAACTTTTTCTTCATCTTTACATTTCTTCCCCTTGCTTTTTGATTTTTAATGTCACAACTTTTGTGAACATCATTCATTTTTTTAATATAATTTTTTTATATGTTTTTAATAATAACACACACACACACACACACACATAAAAAATAAAGACACACACATCAGGCCAAGCTAACCTTCAAAGTATTGATTTGAACATTTTTAGAAAAATGGGTTTTATAGCATGCATACCTCATATTTTTTTTTTAAAATTGAACAACCAAACACCAACTGAAAGTTTTAAGGATATCTAACTAATCTAAGCGTGCGGAAACCGTTTAGATTAGTGATTCAAGAATAGAGATGAAGAGAACACAAGAATACGATGATTAAAGCAATAAAAACTTGATCTTTGCACACAAGATGAACTTGTCGGGTACAACTCAGTAATCGTAAACAAGATTCTCCCGGGTTTACGATCGTGAACACCACTTGGCTACTCCTAGAATCGTAATCAGCAACCCTTATGATGGTGAACTCATGGGGTTTATATAGCCACCCCATGAGTTTACAATTGGGTCCTTAAACCCTAATGGTAAACCCAATCTTAAACCCCAAGCCCAATAGTAAACCCAGGTAAACTAGTCTACTAAACTAAATAAACCCTCTAAGCCTAACCCAAACTATTTAATATTACAAGCCTCATAATCTAGCCTCAACAATCTTCCCCTAGGCTTGTGATATTAAATGTATTCAATTTTTGAAATTCTTCTTCTTGACTGGCTGGCATAGATGTTGATGAAGATTTTTTCCGTAGAAATCTTCAATGGGTTTCATGACGGGCACTTTGGACTTCCTCTTGATCAGCATCAGCTTGAACTTCTTGAAATGAACAAGCAATGAAATGGAGGACTTTCATTGACTTGCTTTTCTTGAAAGAACTGGTTCTTGCTGAATCCTTGGTAACTGTCTTGAATCTCCAAAAATTAGAGGGTAAAAATGAACTTGAAACCCCTAACTTTGGAGAACTTGATTATTGATCTTGGATCTTCATGATCTCTAACTGCTCTCTGCATCATTTTCTTCATCAAAGATCGACTTGAAATCTTCAGCTTCCCCTAAACATGTGAACATCTTCTTTGAAATTCTTTTGAAAACTTGTAAAGACACTAACAACTTCCCCTGAACAGTTGCTTTTCAGATGGAAGTCTTGTCCGGCTGGTTCTTTAACTTGAGCAGTAGCAACACCTTTCTATCATCAACCTGTCTGACACACATTTGAAAAAATATACTCCACCAGACATTTGATGACTGGTCTTTGGGTAACAGGATAATTAACATTGTAAAAACCCAATTATCATCTGTTCGGTTGATGATAATATGTATTTTAACCAAAAGCCCGAAGTTAATTATCATCTGTTCAGTTGATAATAATTAACTTCCCCTGAACCCAAAACCTCTAAAGACTTCCCCTTAGCTGATAACTTCCCCTCAGCTAAGGACTTCCCATAATATAATACATATTATCTTCGAGTTCCCTTCAGATACTATGTATTATCACTACGTCAAAAAGTGGCTTTGGCCACGATTTTTTTGATATCGCATAGCCACTGTTTTGTAAAAAACGTGGCCAAAGGTAAGAAATTCTCGTTTTAGCCACATATATTTTGTACCCGTGGCCAAATATATAGCCTTTGGACCCTTTTAGCCACGTATTTTTTTGTTTATGTGACAACAACAATCAGTTGCAGTGGCTTTAGCCACTGTTTTACAAAAACATGGGGCACTTATTTGTCACACTTAAAAAAGAGTGGCGAAATGCACCAAACGGCGACGGAATTTTTATGATTTTTTATTCGTGTGACCAAAAAGGAATGTATGGCCACGCTTAAATAATGTTGTGTGACGAAAGAGTAGATTTTATTACTTAGTAAATTAAAAGAAAACAAAACTATTAAGTATATATTATGTGTGGCTAAATGTGAGCAATGGCCACGCTTTTTACTTAGTTATGTGGCTAAAAGCTAGTACATATGGCCACTGTTATTAGGTTGTGTGACTAAATATTAGATGACTAATGGTCACGGTAGGTTGTGAGTGATAAAAATCTATTACCTATGGCCACATATATTGACCGTGACTAAATGGTAGGTTGTGAGTGACAAAAATCTATTTTATGGTCACGGTAATATTAAACGCGTGGCGAAAAAGAGAAGATTTGTGTTTATATGTTTATCATTTCTTATTATCTTGTGATATGGCCACTCATATTAAACATTGGTTGCGTGACAAATTATGACAAATGGTCACGGTATATTAATTTTAGGTGGCTAAAAGAAGACAAACAGTCGACGGCGCTTGTAATCATGATTATTTCATTTACTTATCTCTGTATCAGTTTTCATCATCATCTCCACCATGCCCCTTTTCTCCCAATCTCTCTCTCTCTGTTTTTCGTCCATCATCGCCGGAAAAAATGTGGAATTGGTGTCATCCGTATGTGGAAAACGGTAAGTTATCATCTTCACCACTGAAGTTCGATTGAAATTTTCGTCTAAGATTTGGTAATTTTTTCTTATGCAGGGAAAGATTGCGCTCTGTATTTCCTAGGAGCAAATTTTAAGTTATTGTGGAAACCATGGAGACGAGGAGTCTCTAATGGTTCATACAAATGCTTTACTGAGAGCAGATTATAAGTTATTATATAATTTTATAACAATCAGCAGTAAGGGCCCATATGAGGTTTGCATGCCCTGTTTGTTGCAACCCTAAACTTGAACAAGGTAGTTGATCTCACTACCCTCCTTTCTTTCTTTTACTCATTCCTTGATTAATTTATAATGTGCTTGATAAATTATGATTTATTATTGTTATTAATAATAGATCTAACTTTAGTTGCAACATTGGGTGGTACCAATCACTCAAATGGCCCGGATAACGATGTTGGATTGTGGAAGGGGAACGATGTAGGAGATGTAGCAAAAGAGATGCTTCTTCACCATTTTTAGTTCCCTCAGCCCCAGACAATCTGAAAACGAAAATGGCGGACGAAGGCGGTAGGAAATCAGGTACCGTGAAGTGGTTCAACGACACCAAGGGTTTCGGCTTCATAACTCCTGGGAGCAGATTTTAAGTTATTATATAATTTTGTAAAGTCAGCGGCAAGGGCCGACACATGTTGTGGTTTGCAGCACCTGTATTGTCCAGGTGCTTCTCTCGCTTCTGGCCCCATGAACCTGATTTCTTCCAGCCACTTCTTCACCATTTTCAGTTGATCAGAAGCAAGTGCATGTGAGAAAGCAGCAAGTAGCCGTTATATGATGATTCTCAGACAATCTCTCTAGAGCACCATGTGAGAAGCAAAGAGGGATTTGTCTTCAGCCGCTTCTTTTCCCTTTAAGTTAGTAGTTTTAAAGTTGTAATTTTATAGATCAATGTATTAATGGAATCATACCCCCTTTGGATTATGTGTATGTAATTGTGTTTGTTAAAGCAACCATGTGAGAAAGCAAAGAGGGATTTGTCTTGCCGCTTCTTTTCCCTTATGTAATGAATTGATTTTTAATTTAATATAATGTATTTTCATCCGTTCTGTTCATCTTCCATCCGATGATCTTCCAAGGTTATAGTCTTCTACATATATTAGGTTGTGTGACTAAATATTAGTGTATAGAGAATTGTATTCAACCAAAATGATTTTAATTCACTAGATAATGGGTTTAAATACATGGGAATATCCAATAGACTACGAACAGAAATAACAACTATAGTATATATAGTTTATCCTGAAGAACTCTAGTTTATCCGGTTCATCCTGAAGAACTGTAGTTCGTCCTGTTCTATTACTGAATAATTACTCTTGATCCTGAAGAACTCTAGTTCATCCGGTTCTATTCTTCATGTTCTTCCTGAGGAATTATAGTTCATATGGTTCTATTCTTGTTAGTTCATACGGTTTTGTTCTTGTTCCAATTTATTGAAGAATTAAAATCTAGCCAGTTTATAAATCCTGTAATCCACTATTAGACAATCAAAAATTATAAATTGTAGCAAACAAGGCTTGAACCTTCATACGGTTCTGTTCTTGTTAGTTCATACGGTTTTGTTCTTGTTCCAATTTATTGAAGAATTAAAATCTAGCCAGTTTATAAATCCTGTCATCCACTATTAGACAATCAAAAATTATAAATTGTAGCAAACAAGGCTTGAACCTGGGTCAGTCAAAAGAAAGGAACTCACTGCAAGATTAAGAAGAACCATTGAGACAGAAGTGTTAATTGGTTATATTTTAACCAAGACTTATTTAATTACTCCCATCACATAAGAAATAATTGATAAACAAAATTTGCGTTGCTAAAGGTAATAAATAGACACGGTAAAAACAGGATTTGCGTGGTAAAGGTAATAAATATACACGGTTATCTTGGCCTGACCTTTCCACTTCTTCCCACCATAGCTGGTAGCGTGCCCTGTCTGCCTTTAAATTTCCACTTTTTCACCACCAAAATCTTCTGTACGAACGTATTTCCTGATCAACAAGAAAAAAAACTTCGATCGATCAATGGCTGCCTTTGGTAAACAATGGAGGATTAGGGGTGTTAATGAACCAGCACCCTACTACGGCAAGACTCCCCGTAAGTGTATTTTCACTCAACAATGGCTGTACGTTTTTATTTTTTAGGGTTTTATGTTTTTTAGTTACTTACTCTCTACTCTGCAATTGGGTTTTTTACAGGTGGTCGGAGGTTCACCCTAAAGGTCCATCACTGTGCCGATTTCCACTTGAATGCCGCCGGCCAGGATGTGTGGAAGGGAAAGGTAGATTATGTCGACTATGTCGACATTCGCAAATTTGATTGTCATGATCTGGATCAAATGGTGCAATACCTAAACCACACATCGATTGGGTATTTCCTCATTTACTGGAGGATCCCACCTCTGTCCATCAAATACGGGCTTGAGTACGCTGATTTCATCACTCCCGAAGTTGTAAGGGATATGAAACTTCATCTCTAGGGACCAGAGGGGGAGAGAGAGCTGGATGTGTTTTTAATCCGGAACAGGGATTCCACCTACAGAACCTCCGAGTTGGGACCGAGATTGCCGCCTGGTCAAAAGCTGTTTCCTGATGACAGCAGCAGCAGCAGCTTCTTGGATGATGAAGACTATATGTCGGATGCTAGGTCTTAGCTAGTTAGATAGATTTTTGTATAGGATCTGATGAAAATCTTTGTATAAAGATCAATATATATATATATCCATACTACTATATAATGGATATTGATAAAAATGGCATTTTTGTAAATATGGCGTCTTAAAATTAAGACGCTTTCCCCTTTTGACACCTTCTACTTCTCGATCCGTCGGACTGAGCAAAACCTGTATTCAAACACCGCCTTTTCTCTCTTACATCAATATTACAGCAGGGAATCTCTAAATGAGAGTATTTCTTCCCCTCTCTTTTGATCTTCAAACTCTATGCCATCCATAATCGGAAAAATGCCAAGATAGTTCACGAGAGATATCAAAATTTCAAATTTTGAAAATTGAAACACGGTCGAGCATCCTACCCTCTCCGTCGTCCCCGAACCACCTCACCCATTCCTCTCTCTCGATTTCACATTTTCCAACCCTCACGGAAGTGTAGGTCTTCGAAATTTTTTGTCCGATAGAGTTTTGTTCGTCGCCGGCTACCATCACACGACACCGCTGTTGTTCGTGCGACCACCGCTGCTACGCTCCATGCCGAAGAAATTGAAGGTATGATTACTTTCTGATTTTTGAACGTCTATGTGATTACAAAACATAATTTGAATTCTGATTTGAAATTTTCAAAAATGGATCTACGATTAGGCCATTACGGTCGTTAGAGGAAGAATATGAACTGATGTCCCTCTTTCTTTTTTAGGGTTACAAATCCAGCTTCTTCTATAAACCAGTTGAGGAGTTGTTTGCCTAAAAAAACAAAGCTGAAATTACTATAATACTCTATCTGTTACAGATTATACGGGTCAGGTTTGTGAAATCGAGCATGTAGAAACACAAGCCATTGGTTCCATACTCAAAGTAAAGTTTCAAGATACTCAATGAGCCTCTAAGATACTCATCTGCAGGTCTGCTACCCAATAGTAGGTTTTCAATTTTGTTTGCTCAAATCATGCATATTAAGTTCCGATTCTATACAAATCTCATTTTAGTTTCGTTCGCTCACCATGAAATCAATCATCATCTGCAGGTCTGTACCATTTTCTAGATATTGGAGTCTTGTCATGCATATCACAAATTCAGGTCAAATATGTTAAATAGTATAATCTGTATGATGTATGTAATGTAAATAGGACTGGTATATAACAAAATATGAACTCTTAGCAAGACAGTGAGGCTACGAGACTCCAAGGTATATTGGTGTATATTTGTATCATTGGTGTGTTCTTCATCTGTTTTATTAGTTATATTCCACTTATTTTGCCGTGGGTTTGCAGGTCATGATTTTAAAATTTTTAATTTCTAAGTTGTTTACTGCAAGCAATATTTTAAGTCCCTTTTGTTTATAAAGTTGATGCAAAGATCCATAATTCTTGGTTTAGTCACTTATGTTCAGTTTTTCCTTTTACAGTGGTTGCTCTTCAACAAACAATACACACCCCTATATCACTTATGATTGGTGTTATGTTCTTTGTGCAGATAAATGAAGATTGACGGTGAAACAACGACCATAGTTTCTTGCCATAAGCTTGATGAAAGGGAGCTTAGTCAGGATGCCATAAGCTTGATGAATGGAAACTTATATTATTCATTGTTGGTACAGTGCTTCAACTTGACATTTGCTACTTTCTTTTATGACTTTTCTTCGAATTAAGATGCCAGGAAGAGAACTGGAATTCATGATTTTGGCTTTTACTTCATTTTATGTTTTGCCCTTTATTTACAGGTCTCTTTTGGCTCTTTTTTGGGGACTGATTGTGAAGTTGAAATTCAGGATCATGAACATAAATTAGGTTGTTTTTCTGAAGTTAGGGATTATGAATATAAATGGGATATTCGTTTTGGTCATGTGACTGGATTTGATAATAATTTGCTATATTGGGAGTTTGAAAT
>JBCNJP010000003.1:29676362-29696362 GCA_039602395.1 Deinandra increscens subsp. villosa
TCATACATTTCACTTAAGGCATTCCACAGGTCAAATGCAGTTTTATATCCTTTAAACCCACTTAAAATGGAATTAGGAAGTGCGGCCTGTAGAGTCCAGTATGCCTTATGGTCAAATTCAAGAGCAGTGTAGTCAGCTTCAACATATTTATCTAATGGCTTAGGTATTTTGACTTCTGCATCATCAGCAGATGAAACCATTGGTGAGTAGGGTCCTTCAGTGAAAGATTTCCAAATACGACGGTCCAAAATCCTAACAAAACCTTCCATCCTGAGTTTCCAGGTACCAAAGTCATCAGGAGTGAACATTGGTGGTTTGTTGGAGGAGCCATTTGGGCAACTTAAACTGAAATCACTCATTTTGAAAAACTTTTAGAAAGATAAAACAACGAAGCTTGTAAAGTAAGCAAGTAAAGTATCGACTTTGAAGCACAGAAAGTCTTCAAAGTGAGAGCCAAGGCTCTGATACCACTTGTAGGATCGTTAATAGTTATGAATAAACTAAAACTAAGCCCTTTACTTGCAAATATAACCCTGCGGAATTTAAGTTATATTTCACTTTACTTAAGCGATATTAAGTTCTTGTATAATGTAAATGCTTGATTTGCAGAATAGTAAAAACAACGATATATCGAATATTCGGCACTATTTGCATTAACTCAAAGCTACACTATTACAAGTGATGACCGTGTGTGTAAACTAAGAGATTACATGCTATATATAGTGCTGATGAGATCAATGACAGCCATTGATCTCATGCGATCTAATCTAGACCGTAAACATAAAAGTCAAATATAAACTACCAAAAGAATAAACATCGACAATCGGAATGACTTGCGTGTTGGCAGCAACAATCTACTTTAGGAGAGCGGCTTGAATCAGATTTAGAAGCATACGAGAAGCTTTTGCAGGATTGGACTTCTGAAAAGACTTCTCAGGAAAAGTCAGGTTGAACTCATTATCTGGTGGATAAACGAGTTCACCCGGAATATTCGCTAAGAAACAAAACTGCTTCTTTCCGCTTGAACTGCCTGTTCCGCTTGAAGTATGAATTCCGCTTCAACTTCAACTTCAGCCGGAACTAGTAGAATTGGCATTTCAGCCGGAAATCTTCCAAGCTCTATTTTTCCTTACAGCGAACAAAGAACACTCTGGGAGAGGTAAAACTCCCAGTATATACATTGAAGGTGTGAACTCGATGCAACGCTTTTGTGTCATGGATGCTCCGTCCGGATACAACATTATCCTAAGCAGACCCTGGATTCATGACATGAAGGTTGTCCCCTCGACCTACCATCAGTGTGTCAAACTACCGACACCCTGGGGAGTAGTTACCATCAACAGCGATCAACAAGAAGCGAAGGACTGCTACACATCATCTGTGAAGATTTCAGCAAAGGCCCGTCAGGGATAGAAATTAAAGAATAAAGCCAGGGACGTCTTAGAGGCAAGGGAACAGGATGTCAAACAAGTAGTCCTTGACCCCTTGTATCCTGGGAAGAAAGTGTCAATTGGCACTAACATCCCTGGTCCTATTGAGAAAGAGTTGGTTGAATTTCTTAGATCCAGAATGTCAACGTTTGCATGGAATACTGAAGACATGATAGGTATGTCCAAAGATCTTATAACACATAAACTTGGTATTGATCCCTCTTACAGGCATGTGCATCAAAAGAGAAGAAAGTATGCTCCCGAGAAGTATGTAATAATCCAAGAAAAGGTAGACCGTCTATTGAAGAACAAGATGACCAGGGGAGTCAAGTTCCCAAGATGGTTGGCCAATGTGGTGGTAGTGGAGAAGAAAAATGGCAAATGGAGGGTCTATGTGGATTACACAGACCTGAACCATGCATGCCCTAAAAACCCTTTTCCCTTACCACACATTGACTCCATGGCAGATGCAACGGCAGGTCACTAAATGTTAACGTTCATGGACGCCACTTCAGGATTCCAACAAATTCAAATGGGGCCAAGTGATCAGGAGGATACAACGTTCATTACGCCAACAGGTATTTATTGTTATGTTGTTATGCCCTTTGGATTGAAAAATGCAGGGGCAACCTACCAAAGACTGGTGAATATGATGTTTAAAGAAAAGTTAGGAGAGACTATGGAGGTGTATATAGACGACATGGTGGTAAAATCCTTGAATGTCAGCACCCATGTCCAAGATGTTAAAGAATCTTTTCATATTTTGGACAAGTACAATATGAAGCTGAATGCAGAGAAATGTCATTATTGGAGTGGGTGATGGTAAATTCTTGGGTTACATGGTGACCAAAAGAGGAATTGAAGCTAGCTCAGAACAAATTCGTGCTATCATAAATCTAAAGTCACCCGAATCAACCATGGACATACAAAGGTTGACAGGCCGGGTTGCAGCCCTGAATAGGTTTATCTCTAAATCCTCGGAGAGATGTCGAGACTTCTATGAAATCCTGAGAAAAAAAAATTGAATGGACACCCCAGCATGAGCAGGCTTTCCAGGATCTGAAGTCATATCTATCCGCAGCACCTCTCCTGATGAAGCCGAATCCAGGGGAACCATTGTCCTTGTATCTGGCAGTTACGAGGAAGACGGTGAGTGCGGTCCTAACCAAGGATGCAGAGGGTCAACAACACCCGGTGTACTATGTAAGTAAGAGTCTCCTTGACGCGGAATCGAGGTATTCACATTTAGAGAAACTTATACTAGCCCTAAGTAAGGCTTCCACCAAACTTAGACATTATTTTGAAACTCATACTATACATGTGAAAACTAACTACCCTATAAAGTCTGTTTTGAGAAAACCTAAGACGTCAGGTAGGATGGCAAAATGATCCCTGAAGCTGAGCGCTTACAGCCTAGTCTACGAAGCAAGAACAACCATAAAATCACGGCCTCTAGCAGACTTTGTGGCTGATTTCAGTAGTGACATCCAAAATGAAGCAGATCAAGAAATCCAGAGCCTGCAGGAAGAAGAATTCTCAGGATGTTGGACCCTATTTACAGATGGGGCATCCAATGTCAGGGGTACAAGCCTTGGAATCATACTGAAATCGCCACAGGGGGACATGATACCCCAGGCTGTAAGGTGTGCATTCCAGGCAACTAACAACGAAGCGGAGTACGAAGCCCTGATTGCTGGTATACAATTAGCCTTGCATCTTGGGATCCAGAACATCCAGGTATACGTCGACTCCCTACTTTTAACTAATCATTTTAATGGGAACTTATGCAGTGAAGGGGGAGAAGCTGGCCAAGTACCTAGAAATTGTGAAGGCTATATCCCAGGATTTTCGAAACTTTCAATATTCCGCAAGTACCCAGGGATGAAAATGCTGAAGCAGATGCCCTAGCAAACCTCGGGTCAGCATTCAAGGCAATGGGAAGATCACACACATCCCCATAATTCACATACTAAGCCCAACAATCAACCAACAGGAGAACCCAGAAGACACTGATCCTGGGGGCAGGGTCTTGGCATCCGATTCCCAGCTAGGATGGACGATGTCCTGATTCCCAGGATAGTCCGTCATCCTGGACTCGACCTATCATAGACTATCTACAGAATGGTTCTATCCCGAAGGATTAAAAGGATACAAGGGCATTCAGGACCAGAATGGCCAGGTACGTTCTTATAAAAGGGAAATTATATATAAAAAATCCGTTGTAGGTACATACCTAAGATGCTTGGAAGACGACGAAGCTTAGGAAGTACTCAAAGACATCCATGAAGGCGACTGCGGAAACCATACAGGGGGCAGGTCTCTGATGTCTAAAGTCTTGAGAACATGCTACTTCTAGCCATCCTTGAGAAAGGATGCCCAAGATTTTGCGCTTAAATGTGATGCTTGCCAGAGACACGCCAATATTCCCCATCAACCGGCTAAACCCTTGCATCCTCTCCCTGCATCCTGGCCCTTTATGAAGTGAGGAATGGACATCGTGGGGAAGTTACCCCGGGCCCCGGGAGGAAAAGTCTTTATGTTATCAATGACCGATTACTTTTCAAAATGGATAGAGGCTGAGGCATATGTCCAAGTTAGAGAAAAAGAAGTCATCTCATTCATCAAGAGGTATATCTTAACAAGATTTGGCATACCCTCTGAAATAGTGTGTGACAATGGATCTCAATTCATTGGAAAAAGGACTACTGGATTCTGTGAGAGTTGGGGGATAAAGATGATAACTTCTACACCAGTGCATCCTCAGGCTAATGGCTAGGCAGAGTCTAGCAACAAGATCATCATCAACAATTTGAAGAAAAGGCTCAAGGAGAAGAAAGGAAAATGGGCGAAATAATTACCATTAGCATTGTGGGCTGATAGGACTACATCCAAGAATGCCACAGGCTAGACTCCATTTTCCTTGGTCTTTGGTAATGAAGCAGTCATTCCAACAAAAATGGTGGTCCCAACATTCAGGGTTATCAGTCAAACCCAGGATGCAAATAACGAATCCCTGGCTGACGACCTTGACACCGTGGATGAGCTACGGGAACAAGCTGCTTGGAGAATGGCCGCATATCAACAAAGGATCTCTAAAACCTACAACAAACATGTAAGGATTCGAAGATTCAGGGTAGGAGACTTGGTTCTAAGGAAAGCATTTCAGAACACGACGATTCCAGGGGATGGTAAGTTAGACCCTAAATGGGAAGGTCCATATTTGATTGATTCAGAGGCAGGTAAGGGGGCATATTGGCTTGCCAAGATGGAAGGATAATTATTACCACGTACATGGAATGCGATTCATTTGAAAACCTATCTCATGTAAGTCTAGTATCCCAGGATGCTGTGTCCCAGGTATGTTTCCTAATTAAGAAATTATCCAAGGTATTTCTTTTACATTCTTTACTATTACTTACTTATGTTCTATTTTTATTCTTATTATTCCCTATAATATCTATTGAATATTATGTTTAAGACACTTGAAACAGAAGCGTGACCTTGGATGCATGAAGCCAGGGATGTATTTCTCCTAAGTTAGAGACTGGCCATCTCTCATCCGTTTAAGTTATCTAGTATACCTTCTAAGGTTTGAGAGGACATCGCCTCTCCTACGTTTGGGTAATCGCCTGTAGCGCACGACCCCTGCCTGTAGTGCACGTTAACCCACATATTGGACCCAGGATTATAGGATCGACCTATGTTGAAAGCATGGGCGACAACCTCATGATTTATGGACGTATGGGGGTTCCTTAAGGTTTTTGGTGTTTTCACACCAACATAAGACACACGAGGCAATACCCTAGTTCGCCGGTTCGGCTCAAGTTGGACCCTAGAATTCGCCAGTACGGCACCGGGCATGACCCCAGTTCGCTGGATCGGCACCGGGTTTAACCCCAGTATTTTTGGGCTTGGCCCCAGGAATTTTGGGCTTGACCCCAGTATGTTTGGGTTTAACCCCAATATTTTTTGGCTTGGCCCTAGGATTTTTAGGCTTAACCCCAGTATGTTTGGATTTGACCCCAGGATTGTTAGTTTTGATCCCAATTATTAAAACCCATTTCTAGCTTATGTGGGATATATCTAAGTGATAATGGCCTAGGATGGCATGGCAATGCCAAATCCTAGGATTTCGATATCGGTTAAATTAACATTCCAAAGCATAAATGCACTAAGGATGGGATATTCGCATGAGAAGGAGTTCGACATTCAGGGTACACCCCAGAATGTAGAAGGTACGACTTGTTTTCTTAATATATTTATCAGACTTACATATTTGTTTGTGCACTTACATATTTGTTTGTGCAGAAAGGATAAAGACATCACACAAGCATATAATTCAAAAGTAGTTATATATATATATAAAGAACCACCCCTTGGTTTTAGCAAAGTGTCCAACCACCTCAGGGTGGTTTAGAGTTAGAACCACACGTGTTTAGCCTGTGGATGGAGCATTGTATCACCGGGAATCAAACCTCCGGCAAACCATTACAAAAGAAAATTGTTTAAAAAGCTTCACACTAAAGAAGGAAGAAAGTAAAAGATCGTGGACTATTGAAAGGTATCCACGACTGCTGCATCCTTAGCACTTTCACCTCCTGCCTTAACTGCTTCCTCCCCTGCATCCTTCTCTGCCCCAACATCCTCGGCCATTAGCTGCTCCTCTCCAGTCCCAGACTCGGACGCACCAACAGGAAGGGTCACCTTGTCACCCTAGGCCACAGCAGCATCATACCCTTGGGGAGCAGCACCTCCCAAGGCACGGAGCTGTTTCAGCCACTGTTGCATGTTCCAGTTGGCGTTGGTATAACCCGCATCCTTTGCCTCCTTGGCTATCCTCAGCTTGGTTTGCAGCACCGAAATCATGGCCGATTTCTTGGAGGTCTCCACATACTCCTTCAGGGCTGCTGGAGTCGAGCCTCTACTGCTTTCTTTTCATTCTTGAGAAACAACTTCCGAGTCTTGTCATGTAGGGCTTTGGCCTTGGATGCCTCCTTGTTGGCCTAAGTGACCCTGGATTTCAAAGTCTCAGCATCAGCAGCACGCCTCTCGGCGGCTTCGAGTAGCTCCAGGAGACGGGAGTTGGCCTAAAAAAGGTAAACACAAGTTAAAAATTGATTTCATATCTAACTATGAAATGCGTATAAAACAGGAACAACCAAGGGTTACCTGATGGGCGACGACCTCAGCATGCTGCACAAGATCCTGGGGAGACAGCTCAGCCAGGGGATGTTGAGCAGCAGTAGTGCTGGACCCTCGGGTCTCTCTCTTCATTCCATAAGCCCTGGATGTAGTGGTCCGGGATGCTGGGGTAGGCTCGGCTTTGACGTGGCTCAAAATCATCAGCTCCTGGTCATCACCTAACCCTGAGGAGAAAGCAGCTTCGAGGTCATCAACATCTTAGGCAGGGGTGGCTGTGAAAAAGGACAAAACCTAGGATGTCAACAGTCAGGTATGAAAGAAATAAGCAACATGCAGGGTTACTTACAGCTCGACATACTGACGGTAGGCTGGGAAAGGACTGGATGCTCAGCAGCTCTGAATGCACGCTCAAACTCGGGGATACCCAGGAATTTATGCAAGTTACTCTCGGTTTCCTCTTCTTCAGGACCTATCTCCTTCAAACTCTTCGCTGCGAAAGACAACATTCAAGGCCAGGTTGTATAATTTCAAATAAAAACCCTAATATATAATGCAGGTATGCCTACCCTCTACAACCTAAGCTTCTGGAAGCTAATGACCACCTTATATACTGGAACGCTTGATGAAGAAGAATTTACCCTTCCATTCACAATGTTGGGTAGCATTAGGGATGAGTTGAATGTCCTTCGAAAGGGACTTAAACAAGAAACGGCTGGAACCGTGGGACTTCAGCTCATAAGCCAGGGTTATCTCCGGCAAGCCGATCAAATGTTCATAAGAACTGCTTAGACGATCCACGGTTCCCAGGATGCGCCACACAACAGGAAGGGTTTGGGCGTATGAAAGGCCAGTGGCCTGAAAGAATTCGGCAACGAGGACAGAGAAAGGGTAGGACAGACCCATACTAACGGAATAAACGGAAAGCAAACCTAGGTTTGAGAAACAAAATTGGACCTTAATCTAGGGGGAAGAAGACGGGAATCCCTCACCAATGCAATCTCATTGTTTGATAAATTGCATTTTTATTGCTTGGGGTGAAGAAGAAACTTCTGATCAAGATAATCCTCCACCCCGACGAGAGAGACAGTGGGTTCGCCACGAATACGTCGTTTAGTCATGATTCGAGAAAGGGAAAAGAGAGCGGAGAGTAGAAATTAATTGGTCGGAATGAATGCAAAAGACAATGGATGCTCCTGATTCTTAACTCGGGTGAGGTAAAAGACTCGATAGGTGGGGGTATTTATGAGCCGAGAAGTTACAGAGATGATGGGACGCTAATGGATGAGATCAAAAATGAAAAAGCAACTTCTGCGGACAGGATTAATACGAAAAAGATGACTCATCTCAATTTGAAAATTCACAGCTGTAAAATCTTATCTACAAGCTGCGAATTTTGGGGGAAATTGTTATACCCTGGATTTTCCCCTGAATTTTACTAATGATCTTCGACAGGTTGAGACCCCTGGATGTCAAATATACAGGGACGGCATATTCGGTTTATCGGTACCCAGGATTTCTATTTGTGTTCATCATACCCTTTATTTGGTTAGTATCACATGATGTAATGCATTCTGGATTTATCTATTTAATCTACTTGATCCCAGCATGCACGGATACCCTGCATGCTAGGACGACGTTACTAATCTTTTCTTTGATTCTATGTGATCGAGCCAGGAACGAGAAGACGGATAACGGTCATGTAGACTCAGTCAAAGTCAGAGCACGTGTGGAAATGAAGACCCGCCACCAAATTCGGTCAAATAACGGCTACAAGTCATTGAGAGGAAGATCCCAGGAATCACAGATAGTTAGGATCTATTTGTATTTAAAGGCGGTATAGGATTCATTTTACACACTTACGATCACTTGTACTCTCACTTACACACTTAGCTATTGCCGCAAACACTTGTACTCGAATTATTTCTGTGGAATAAACGGGCAACGTGTGTTATCGTTGACAAGGGGTTTTTTATGCCGGCGGCTCTTGGAGACATCCAAGGGTTAAGGGATTTTTCCCCTAAAAAATCTTCGTGTTCTTAGTTGCATTCAGGGAAGTTGTTACTTGTGTTTCCATTCATTCAATTTAATCCTTGAATTTTAACTGGGAAAATTGATTTTATAAACTTAACATCCAGGGCACCATACCTCACATACTAATTTGGTTATTAAATTCACTCTTGCAATTTTTTAGCCAAAACACTACCCATCTCTGATCTCAGCCTAGCCATTTCTCCAAGCACATCCTGGTTCACCTTCTACTGTTGCTCCATGTACTGTTGCATCTTTGCAAACATGGTGAGGAATTCTTCATTGGAGATTATTACTGGGATCTCTCCAGCACGTCCTGATCCCGTGGCGGTCTGGTTAGCAGGTCGACCAGTACTGCGGTTCACGATGGTCATTGCAGACGTACTAAACTGTGGTGGAGGAAGAGTTGTATTGACAGCAGAAGAAGTGCTTGCAGGGGTAGATGCATTCGAGAAACTCGGTTGTGTTGCCATTTTTTGGTAAGTTTTTGTAAAAATCAAGTTAAAAATGAATCTAACAAGAGTTTAGGAAAAGATTTACACCAATTGCCCCACGGTGGGCGCCAAATTGTTTTGGCTTAAAATTGCAAGTGTTAATTTAGTAACCAAATTAGTTTGTGAGGTTAGGTGCTTTGAATGCTGAGTTTATGAAATCAACTCTATTGGTTAAAATCTTGGAATTGAATAGAGCAAATGGAAACACAAATGAAAACTTCCCTGAATGCAACTAAGAACACCAAGATTTTTGAGGGGAAAAAGCCCTTAACCCTTGTATGTCTCCAAGAGCCGCCGGCATAAAAAATACCTTGGCAACGATAACACACATTGCCCATTTATTCCACTGAAACTTAGTTCCAGTACACTTGATTGTGGTGATTGCTAAGTGTGTGGGTGATAGTATAAATGATCGTAAGTGAAAAAATCAAGTCCTACACCGCGCATAAATACATATCAATCCTAACTATAATTGCCAGATTCTTAGGATTTCCCTTCCAACAACCCATGACTGTAACTTGACCGAGTTTGGTGGCGGGTCTTCATTTCCACACGTGCTCCGACTTTGACCAAGTCTATATAACCGTTATCCATTCTCTCGTACCTGGCTTGATCACCCTAGCATGCTGGGTATCCGTGCATGCTGGGATCATGTAGGTTAAATAAGTAGATAAATATTGAATGCAGCACATCCTGGGATACTGATCAAATAATGGAATAATATGAATTTGAACGAAAATCCAGGGTACCGATTAACAAACGTGCAGTCCTTGGATATTTGACATCCAGGGGTCTCCACCTGTCAAATAACATTAGTAAAATTCGATCCAGAATCCAGGGTATAACATTTATGCCGATCCCATGATTTATTTTCGTAACATTAGTGAATGCTAATTTGGAGGTGGATAAGATACATCTACGTCCATTGCTAGATCCATCAATTAGGTAATTAACCATAAATTATGTTTAGTTTTGTGCTGGATGAGAAATACGGGAAGAGAATGTTACAGACCAAACAGGAGAACTTAACCCAAAAGACTAGTCTGATGGGTAAGACAGCCCACTTGGCCTATAAACCCCACATCAGTTGCCCATACAACCAATGTGGGATAAGTCTCATACTTTGCAATGTTATCGATCCAGAACGATCGACCCTCCTTAAGGGCCAACGTCCTCGTTTGTCAGGTCACGACTGGCTCTCTGCAGGCCAGCACTCTGTGAGCCACCACTCTGAGGTCTCATTGGTCACAGCTAGCTTCCTCTAGGCCACCACTCTGTGGGCCACCACTATAAGTCTGGCTCTCATACCATTGTTACAGACCAAACAGGAGAACTCAACCCAAAAGACTAGTCTTATGGGTTGAGTCCTCCTGTTTGGTCTGTAACAATGGTATCAGAGAAGTCGTTATCCATGGATTCTCACCACAAGTATGACACGGAGTTTCAACGGAAAACGCAAGAGAATTTCGCGCGACTTGAGTCGATGCTCGAACGGATCCTTACGGCTCTATAAGGAGTACGGGTGGGTCTCGAAATTGTGCAACATCAAGACGTCATGGTTCTCATTCTACTACCGTGTCGATGACTACCTTCACCGGTGGCCTCTTGACCAACCAAATCCTCCCCTTATGTTTGCTGCTACTCTGCAAAACCCAATCCCCAAACAGGCATCACCGCCCCCACCGTCAACATCAAACCCCAAACCGATTCCTTCACCACTAATTGCCCCTCCTCAACTTCCTTCACTGTCTTCGCCTAACTTTTTAGGACGTGGAGTGTCATTGATTGGAATTCATGGGTTAAGCCATGATGGTAATCAAATGATATTGAAAGGACTACCTCTAACTAAATTAGACCACTTAGGTTTGGATCTAAAGCTACAACTAAAGTCAATGCAAGAAGTCCAATCAATTCATCATCAAGAGAGTCCACTACCATATATGAGCTTTGATAAGTTTGGACCGAATGAGAAACCGAGCAAAGGTGCAACCGAGAAACAACAGTGGCATCCACCATGGCGCCTTGCTACAACCTCACCCAATATCACCGGATGGACCGATTGGCGTCCCCCGTGGCACAATCTTATCTAGAGTTTCACCTTGAGGACAAGGTGAATTTGAGAGGGGTCGATTGATATGAGCCACGTCATGCAATCACGGTCACAATAATACATTCATACAATTAGTTGGTTTTGTTTCTGTTTTTATTTAAGTATGTTATGCTTTTCATTAAAATGAAGAATGAATTACGGAGGTTAGTTCTCATAATTAGTCATGTCCTATTATTGTGTCTAGTGGTGTTAGTGGGTTTATTGTAATCTTTTTAAATGAGTTTTTCCTTAGAATTGATATGCAGAAGAATTATAAAAAGTCTAGATTCTCTATCTAAATTTCTCTCTGGATTCCTTCTCAAATTCTTAGGCCATTGAATTACCCGATCGATCCACATCAGAGAAGACGGTAAGAGCACCATGCTGTAACAATGGTGAAGGGAAGAAAGGTGCTTGGACTCTGAAGAAGATAAGATACATGTTGATTGCATCGCATATGGGCAGAGGCTGACCTATTGAAGGAACCTAATATGAGCCCTAACTTTTTGGTGTTCATGAGTAAGAAAGATGAAGAAAGAACGCCCCTTATGTTTTTAGATGGGTTTTGTTTTTTAAATTTAAGGGTTATTTAAAAGCAAAGATGAAATGATGAAAATTCCCTCGACTTAACAATTCTTTTTAACCCCGTTAGTGATAAAGGACTTTTTATGAAACAAGCTTGAAACATAAATGATTTCTGGTGTAATGATTTTAGTTAAAGGACCTAATCCGCAATGTAAGTAAAACATAAATGACTTTCTGTGTAATTTACTCTATGTACAATGAATATAGGGGTTAAATCCATGAAAAAACATGTTTTATCTAAAAGGAATATGAAGATATCTCATCTATTAATTTACATATCAATGGTTGAGATTTAAGTATAATAGAATAATAAGAAATTAAGGGCCGGGTGAGGGTATTTTAGCTATAATTTATTTTTATTTATTTTTATTTTTTTTTAAGTTTTTTCTCAGGTTTTTTAGATGTTCATAACTTTTTCATATGCGAATATTTTGTTTATAAAAATTACATCATAATAACGAGCATTTTTCCTGTTTAATTTGATATATAAAAAACCTTTAAAAAAAATTCTTTCAAAAATGTGTACTAGTTTGTGATATGTGTACTGGTTTTCAAAAAAGTATACTAATTTGTAATAATTATATTGTTTTACATTTAAACAATATGATATAAATTTTTTGCATTGTATATTTGTTTGTCATTAGAACAACTATTTTTATGTTGTTTTGTATTAAACCAACACATTTTATGCTTTTTTAAAGTAAACAACACATGTAATTGTGTTGTTTTGCTTTAAAAATGTACTGGTTTTATATACGTAATTGTTTTGGTCAAAAAACCGCAAAGTGATTTTGTATTCCAAACTTAGAATGTGAGGTAGTGTGCTTAATGATTAAAATGATGAAACATCAAAATATGAATGTTGACACGATGATGTAACGAGAGAAAATCCAGGATTCTTTGAGTTACCTCTAGGAATCCTGGCAAAAAACCTCAGGAGCCGGACTGAAGAGCCTGCTTCCTCACAGTTTTATTGATCAGAAATTAAAAATTACAATGTTTTTGGAGGATTGAGCAAACGGGCTAAGTGTTACCATGAATCAATACTATCAGAGCTAGAGTTTGTAGGTGTTGTGTGTTTCTAAACCTATCGAGTCCTCGATTATATAACGATTACATGAATAACAAACATTCTGGGATTCCCGGGATCCTATTCTCCAACTAACTTAACCGTTAGAGCTGCACTCATTCACTTAGTCCACGTTCTTCAATAGCTGGAGCATGTATTTCGGAGGTAGTTGATGACTCAACGGTACCTGGGTCAATTAAACACGTGACAATTATAAGGATTAGTCGAATAAAAATTAATCAGGATACCTGGATAAGTGGGATTCCCAGACTACAATAGGATTCTTGAGCCATCTGAGATTCTTGCGAGCATCCTGAAAATACACCCCCAACAATTGCCCCCTGAATATCGACAGTTGTAGATAAACCCAATAGCTGTGAAAATTCAAAAAGATGCCAAATTTATGGCGTTATCACGGTAAAAACAGTTGAGATGGGACGTTTTTTATGGCGTCCGATGGATGCGACTTGTATCATTACTTTCTCTTTAAATACAAGATTCCAAGTTCATTTATCTTCATCTTCCTCCGGAAACCCTCACGAGCTTCTCTGATAATCCAGGTCAGTTCTCACCATCTTCTCTGATTTCCCTTTCTGATTTTTCGGCCATAGCCAAGAAAAACACGCGTTCGTCTTCTTTGTTGAATATTCCGGTGATCGATAATTTCCACGATCAGGGGTATGGTGTTCCTAGTGAAGAAGAAACCTGCACATTCAATGATGGCGTTATCCATGATTTGAGAAACTCCGGTATCTTTCCTCCATGTACGATTTTTTGACCTTTTGATTCTTGAGTCAAGTCCGATTTCACCTCCACCACCTGGGTTTGTTTTATGTAGTATCCTTTCTTGCTCGGCATGACATTCCCTTTCCTTGAGCTTGTTACCTAGTTCTTTAAGACCACCCGGCTGAGCTACGCCCAAACCATGCCTATGGTTTGGCGAATTCAGTATTCTCTTGACCAACTGAACCAAACCCGAAACCTGGAGATTGGGATTCCTGAAATCTGTGAAGCCTACCAACTCAGAACCCACGGCTGCTGCAGATTCGTCTTGAAGGCTCGCACCTCTACCTCCCAATTGATTCCCTGAGCTTCCCATAACGATCATGATTGGAAGAAACATCTTTTTTGTGAAGCATGACTCGATTCCAGGGGTAAAGAGTTTTCGTTGAAGTGGGTTGATAAGGGTAGGATATTGATTTCCTTTTCGTCTCAAAACCCTGAATCTGTGTTTAATTTCCTGAATGTTCTTTGCAGCACCCAAGTTTAAGAATCTCTTAAAAGCACACCCGGATCCCTAGAAGCTTGCAGCAGTCTACCAGATTCCAGCCACTGAGAGAGCCCTGATCCTTGAAGCAGTAGCCAGCAAGCAAAGCTATTCAGCTGACCATATTCCTAAGATGTCTGGTAAGTTTTCGCAAGATCCTGAACTGTATGTTTATCTGAGAATCCCAAATGTTGAAAATCTGAATCTATCGCAGCCCCCCAAATCTAGCTCTTCGTTTTCCCTGAAGGATCTTGACAACATCCTCAAAGTCAAGAAAGAACAAATGGAGCAGTCTGCCACCTCGAAGCCTCCTGTCAGCTGACCTAAGGCCTCTGCTTCCAAGAAGCGGAAGGCCACTGAAGCCACCATGTACCTGGACAACTTTGAAGGCCTAGCTCCTTCCGAAATGAGGAACAAGGTTCTCTCGATGCAGACCAGGATCAACCTGGTAAGAAGCTCAACAAATACACATATTAGTTTTATACATGTTGCAGCCATTGATCAGGATTCTCATTTTCTTGTGTAGGGCATCGAGAAGCTTAGCAGCCAGGCCATGGACATGGAGCGGAAGCTGGCCGAGGCCGAAGAGAAGATCCAGGCCTAAGAAGATATTGCCAAGGGCAAGACCCTATACTACGTGCATAAGCTTACTGAGCAGTTCCTGGCTTTTGAGGCCAAGATGGTCACGGATGCCGAAATAGGCAAGCTCTCGGCTGCCCGGAGCATCCTAGAATGCTATTCGGCTGCCCGAAATAGGCAAGCTCTCGGCGATGCTAAAGAGGCTGGCTTCAAGGTGCCTGGCTGGGATGTTGAGGCTTGGAAGGCTATTCTGGAATCGTTGGAGGGAGGTGATGGTGATACTGCTGGAACTGGGAAGGATGGGAACGATGGCTGCTCTTGGAAGACGGTTCCAGAGTCTCCGGAGGCGATGACTCGGGCTTATGTGGTGGAGATCGACGAGGGAAAGAAGCTTGGTGAGGGTGAGAAGCTGGAGAAGGATGGGAAGGTGACGGGCGATGAGGACAATGCAACGGTCTGAGCCCAGCTTTAGGTTTTCATGTTTGAATGGTGGTTGTAAAACAATTTACTTTTTGTGGTTCCTGTTAGAAACAAACAACAAACAATGGTAGACAATGGTAGGGATCCTGGTGGAGGGTAGATCTGAGAGATCTAACAGCGGAAAGGGGGATAGATAGGTTTGACGACCACAAGGTTACTATAAACTTTCAAGAACTCTTATGTAAATGCTCCTCTTGACATGAAGAACTCATGAAGAACTCATCAAGAACACATGAAGCCTTTTAATGGTAGGGGTGATCTATAGAAGACCAGAGAGAACTCGGGAGTGTGCACGGGTAGATCAGAGAGATCTAACAGCGGAAGGGGGATAGATAGGTTTTATGACCACAAGGTTACTATAAACTTTCAAGAACTCTTATGTAAATGCTCATCTTGACATGAAGAACTCATGAAGAACTCATGAAGAACACATGAAGACTCTTAACAAATACTAGAGAGAAAGGTAGAAGTAATGTTTATTTCAAACAAGGTGTGTCTTACAATGAGGGGAATGCCTTCCTTTTATAGCACAAGGAAAGGCAAAAATTACAATATAATAATACAACTAGTGGAATAAATAATGGATGGGTCCATTAAATAATTCAAACTAGTCAACAAAGTACTACTAGATGCTTTCTTTCACTATAAGAGTGAATTAAGCTTTATTTAATCCTAAGCACACTTAGCACACTTAATTAAACACATACATAAACACACTTAATTTAAACACTCAAAATTACTGGCAGTGCTAGATCTTTCTTCAGATTTATTTTGTCTCTGGCGGTTTGTGAGAAGAGAGTTTGACATCTGGCAGACTATGGTATCCATAAGTTGGATCTTTTGGCATATCGATAATGTGAACCGTGAGAAGAATGGGTGTTTCTTGAGGTTATCAATAATGATTTGTTCCCATTCCTTAGCAAGTTCGTTATCTAGTAGGACGATATCTCCTTTTAAGATATCTAGTGGGATGTCATCTTTGATTATATGATTTGCTTTCAACATCTGTTCTCTTTCATGAAACCAGTTCTTATAATAGCTTATCTTGAATTAGTTAGATGCAGGATTGATATCGTACCAGGCTCTGATGTAGTATGGTGGGAAAGTGTTGTGCATGCTGGAGCAAGGGTCATTAAACATTATCGTGCAATGCTTTTTCGGAGCAGCACCCAAGAGTTGGCTCCATATGTGAACCGGAAGGAACCATTCGAGGAACTTAAGAGTATTCCTTCTGTCATCAGAGATTTGTCCTAGCTGGAAATCGATTAGGAATGTAAGCAGCTTCCGTGCATTGAAAGCTATGACTACCATAAACTGCTTTGTAAGGTACCAGAGGAAAGCCAGAGCTTCTGTCGGCAAATCGTCAAGCCTTTTGATTTGAAAAATGTTCAGAAAGGGGAAATATGGGTGAAACCTGTCACCTTTAAAAACAGAACCATTGGCTTTGAGGGTGAGGCTGAAGAAAGTTTTGTAGTTCAGAGGGGTTTCTTTCGCCAGTTTGTGTCTGGTGATTACTTCTATGATCTCTTCTAGAATGAATTCTGCTTTTGGGCTTAAAGAACTCATTTTGAATGTTTTTAATTTGGCGGGTTGATTTTTTTTTTCCGCATATCCTTCTATTTTAAATAGGGAGGATACTGGTACTGTTGATGATCAGTAGTAGGCCACTTGGATTTTTTGTCAGGTCTTGGATACTGTTGATGAACAGTAGTGGACCATTGTGTTTTTTCGTTTGGACCTGTAGGAATCTTTTGGTGCGCCATCACGTCAGTCTTTTCTTTTGGTTTTTTTGTGATGAGTAGGCTCTTCTTTTATTGTTTTCTTTATCAGTAGATCTTTTTTCTGGAAATAATGATTGATTCCAGTTGGAATACTGTGCCTCTTTATCAGAACATTGTACCTCTTCGTTTTCATGACGAGGTATCTTATTGTTGCGAGCCTCCCAGTTGCAGGAGCTTGTCATGTAAAATCGGCATCGAGCCGGAGTCTGAATCAAAAGATCCTGATTTATCTTCGCTGGAACATGAATCATCGTATAAGATGGAGCAGACTGTCATTTCTCCTGGCTCGTCTTCTAGAGAGTATAGAGATTCAAGATCAGAGATATCAACTGGTTCAATCTTATTGATAGCTTCAACAAGGGCTTGTGTTTTCCTCTTATCCTTGCAATCTCTGGCAAAATGGCCTCTCTTGTTATAGACATAACATCTGTCAGTGTCACGGCCTCGTCTTCTTGTTTAAAAATTTCCAGTTTTTGCTGGATCTTGATCTGTGAGCCTGCGAAAAATTAAATTTTTTTAAACCTCTTGAGTCCAAATTTGGATTTCTTCGAGGAATCAGAACAGTCGCATGTGGATTCATCTTTACACTTGATTTTTAAGTGTTTATCATTGTATGTAGAACCAAGGCGTTTTCCTGTTTTTTTTCAAAATCAACCAAAAACCGTTTTTGGTTGCACAGCTTTGAGAGGCCGTTCATTAATAACTGGTAAAGTTCACCAAGTGAAGCTTGGGCAACTGTCATTCCTTTATTTTATAATGATCTGTAGGCCTCATTCGAGAGTGATTCAGGAAATGAATTCACGAAGACTTGCTTGAGATTTATATCGTCTACGCCATTGAGACAATAAAATATTTCAGACATTATGTTATAATTCCTTTCTGGATCCTTTTGCTGAAACGAGCAACACTTCATTTTTAGGAATTCTTCTCTAGCAAGGAATGTATGTTGGGTAGGGTCACCAATGAATTCACTATGTATGAAGTGAATGAATTCCTCTGGGGATTGTGAGGATTTGAGCCTAATCTGCCTGTACTCTCCAAGACTTAGGTACCAGTCTCGGAGTTTTCCTTGACATCTGGTTAGAAAGCGTTTAATAACAATGTCAAGACTAAAGTATTGGAGCTCGGCTGAACACCAAGCTAACATTTCAACACTTCTTGATCTCCATTCTGATGGTGGGACATCATCAAAGGTGAACTGGAGTTTTGAGTCTGTGCTTGTCCTGTTCGTTTCTGGGACAGTTTGCTCTGCACTGTCATCAACTTCTGAGTAGGCAGGTTCTTCACCCATCATGAATAGGTGCTCAAACTCGTATGTAGGAGGGATCTCCTCATAAGTATGAGATGCAGAAACCTCGTCAGAACCGGAGGTGGTTTCGTTATCTGAGCACGAAGTGATGACTGGTGCGACGAATGGGAGTGTTGATTGCTCCTTTCTTTGGAGAGCATGTAAAAAGGATGAAATGGGATTTTCTTTTTTTAATGGTAGTTTACCTGGGTTTCTTGAAGAGGCAATCATCAGGCTATCATCTGGAATATATTGGCTTGTTAATGGTTTTGCGCTTTCTGAGGAGACACTCTTCGTTGGGGAGGCCTATCGGGCCCGGGTTTTAATCTGTGCCTGTTCCTTTGACTAAAGGTTTAAGGATGGTGAATTCTAGAAGAGCTGTGATGATGGCAAAGGTTGTGGATCAAAAGATGGTCTCGAGAAAGGTGTGGATGGTAAACTCCAAGGGTCGTCCATCTGGACTGAAACCCTTTGTTGTTTATGCTATCTCTCAGGGACGGAGGACGTTTAGTGGGGTTTGGTTTACTGGAATTTTTTGGCATCGGATGTATCATGTTAATGATTGAGAAAACATTTCTCTGATCTTGTTTCTCAAACCTGATTTCAACTTGTCCGTCCTGGTGTCGAACAAAGTCAGGGGCTATCGTGGTCTGGACTGGTGCTTGGTGGATCTGTTCGTAGTTAGTAATCCATTTTTCTAGGAGAAGCTTTGTGAGTTCATCTCTGGATAGCTGTCTTGGAACATACGTACAGGTAGGTGTAGCATTAGAGTCAACATCGATGAACAGTGCGTCACCGGAGTTGTCCTGACCTGGGACCATGATATCAAGGGAGTGGTTTTGTACTCTATATGCCATCTGGTAGTGGAAGGTTTCCTGGAAGGTATTAACTTGGGGGGTTCCACCAATCTGGATTTGGGCTTTCAAAGCCGTCAACAGGGACGGATCATTGAGTGGCATGTTAAAGTTTGGGTAGAAGGTAACAAAGATTGTTCCATCGTTTAGGGTGGTTTGGATAGTACCAATACAGGCGTGTTGGTATCTACAAATCTGGTATCAACCAAGGCGATACGAGAGAAAGATGGTAAACCTTTTCTACCATGGAAAGTAAGGGCAAGCCTTACAGCTCCATAATGGGCTAAACATACTCTTGGAAGGTCATGTGGGAGGGAGAGAGGGATGAGGTGTTCGGCTTTTGTAGCGGGTAGCTGATGAGAATCAAACTTGGAGGCCTAAACAAACTCTTTGGGACCTATGTTTGTGGGTTGGATGATAATATTTTTGACTCGTCTTGACAACGATTTGTATGGTTTTGAGAAGACACTATAGGGGTTTACTAAGTAAGGGGAGGGTAAATATAGGAATCTTGGATTCATCCGAGAGATATGAAACTTCATATAACGCGTCAATCTTAGATGCGGATGAACGACGAAAACTAGAAGAAGAAGAAGAAGAAGAAGAAGAAGAAGAAGAAGAAGAAGAAGAAGAAGAAGAAGAAGAAGAAGAAGAAGAAGAAGAAGAAGAAGAAGAAGAAGAAGAAGAAGAAGAAGAAGAAGAAGAAGAAGAAGAAGAAGAAGAAGAAGAAGAAGAAGAAGAAGAAGAAGAAGAAGAAGAAGAAGAAGAAGAAGAAGAAGAAGAAGAAGAAGAAGAAGAAGAAGAAGAAGAAGAAGAAGAAGAAGAAGAAGAAGAAGAAGAAGAAGAAGAAGAAGAAGAAGAAGAAGAAGAAGAAGAAGAAGAAGAAGAAGAAGAAGAAGAAGAAGAAGAAGAAG
>JBCNJP010000003.1:29698201-29812893 GCA_039602395.1 Deinandra increscens subsp. villosa
AGATGCCAAGCCGGTTTCCACACCCATGGCAGCAAGACCTGCACTTACCAGGGATCCAGATGGGCAACCAGTGAGCGAACACATGTACCGGTCCATGATTGGGTCCTTGATGTATTTGACCGCCAGCCGTCCAGACATCATGCTAGCTGTGTGCCAATGCGCACGCTACCAGGCTAATCCTAAACTCTCTCACCTTTCTGCTGTGAAACGTATTTTTAAATATTTAAAGGGTCGGCCTCGTCTAGGCCTCTGGTACCCTAAAGAGTCTGGATTTAACCTGTATGCCTTTTCTGACAGTGATTATGGTGGCAATGAGCTAGACAGGAAATCCACGTCTGCTGGAGCTCAATTTCTAGGCGATAGGCTGGTGTCTTGGCAGAGTAAGAAACAACACACAGTGTCCCAGTCGACAGCCGAGGCGGAGTATGTTGCTGCATCTGCCTGTTGTTCTCAGGTGGTCTGGTTGCAGCATCAATTGGGAGATTACGGTTTGAATTTTTTCGATACTCCCATTTTTTGTGATAATAATGCTGCTTTGCAAATTGTGAAAAATCCCGTGCAGCACTCAAAAACCAAACACATAGACATCAAAACGCACTTCATTCGGGATTGCTATGACCGACGGCTCATTCATTTGGAGAGGGTGGCATCGGATGACAATGTGGCGGACATGTTCACAAAACCCCTTCCAAGTGCAAACTTTGAAATGTGTCTCAAGGGCCTCCGGATGATAGCCTTTGATGAGTAGTCTGGCAACTTTATCATTTTCTGTATTTATTAGTGTTTTTCATTTAAAAAAAATAAAAAAAATAAAAAAAAATAAAAAATAAATAAATAAAAAATAATAAAAAAAAAAATTAAAAAAATTTGAAAAAAATAAAAATACAAAAATAGTGTCCTTTTAGTTATTTAAAAAAAATCTAAAAGCAAGGGGAAGATATAAGAAAATATCAAGTATTTTCTCTAAAGTGTGTGCTTTTAAATTTTTTTCTGGTTTTGAGTGATCAGGTGGGACGTGATATAAATTTCCAGGTGTTTGCTGACTGACACGTGTAAGGTGGAAGTGAAAAGCAGTGATTCATGGTCGATGTGCTTGGTAGGCTCTGCTGACGATCAATCAAAAGGTATGTTTTATCACAACACTTGAAGATAACGTATGATGCTTGAAAGGGAACACACACTTAGGTTAGTACAATTTCTATTTGACTGTGCATCAAGTATCCTGAGACACACGCCCGGTTCTGAGTATTGATGTCATGCTCAAAAATCCCATTCCCTCTGCTTTGCGTAAGCAATGACCTGGGAATGTTGTACGTGAGTCAGGACTCCTCTGTTCTGCGAAAGCGGAGACCTGGAACCACCCTGATCCACGTACGTTTTAAGATCACATTGTATATATGATAAACCAAAAGATGCCAAGTGCACAATCAAAAGAGACCCTCAAGCGTCCAAAACCCTCAGCCTTTGTCACTGATGAGAACGTTGTTAAAAAATGTTTCAAAAATTCAGTTGACTTTGTATATTATCCAACAAAACCTCCGTGATCTATTCTTTTCTTTTCTCAACCCCTCTGGAGCATGACGTTGAGCTTAAGGAAAGGTGTCGTGAAAAAGGTTGTACGGAAACCAGATGCGCTTGATAGAATGTACAAATTATACCTAGGACTTATGTGTGTGAACTGGATAGATTTTCATAATTAATAAACCTTAAAAATAAATAATGTGATGAAACTGCTTGAGTAAGCGAAAGCAGCATGAGTTTAAAGATTGGACCAAAATACCGGCAATCGCCTGAACACGCGAAGTAACTGAAGCTGAAAAGGGTTCCTCAGTCACAGACAATCTGGTATGATCCCTAACAACGCCTCTTCACTCAAAATCTAGGTTGTTAAGTTTTTTATATGTTATTTATTTATTTATTTTTATTTTATTCTTTATTTTTGTTTAACTTTTAATTTTGTGTGTTCTGATTTTTTTAGTAAATGTTGCCAGATCGTAAATCTCTCGGGCTTGATTTCAGGGGAAGTTTTTTTAATAATCAAGAGTAAGTTTGAAGAATTGGTTGTTAATTTTTTAACTTTTTTATAAAGTTAAATGAGTTAGTAAAAGGGTTTGGGTGATTTGTGTTCCTTTTAAAAGATTGAGGGGGTAATATGAAATTTTTTTTAAAAAAAATCTTGAAACAAAACAAGAGGAGCCGCCGGCTCCTCTCCCTCTCATCTTCTCATCTTCTTCTTTTTTACTCCAAACCCTAAAATCCCATCACCACCGCCGATCGCCACTAACACCCACTGCCGCCACCATCGCACTCCACCTCCACCATCGCCTCTACCCTGCGACATCATCACCACCAGTTCCGTCACCATCTGACCTCCACGACCCCCGCATTCCTCCACAGCACCACCGACGCTGCCCCTCTCCGATTCACCGCATCCTGTCACCGTCACCATCATCCGACCCCCGAACCTTGGTCGGAATTACCTCGGGAGTACATTCCCGGTGCCTATTTGAACCCATGGCGCCCCGGTTGAAGCGCATAGCTAAACCCCCAAAGGATCGTCTCGAGTATGTGGTTCCTTTTAAATTTTCTTGTGAATATGTGTTGGGGAGGGCAAAATTTTGATATTGCAGGTGTTTGGGATAGTTTTTATGAGTTAAATCATTCAAAAATTGCATGATATTTAGTGTTGCAGGTTTGGGATGATGAAGATGACCCTTTTCGATCGTTTCAGGGACTTTTCGATTAGCCCCTTGAGCTTTTCGATCAGCCCTGAAACTTCTCGATCGTTGCTCACCGATGAAGGAGCGTCTCGATCGAGAAACCAAACTTTCCGATCGAGGGTTAGACTTTTCGATCGGAGCTTGGACTTCCCGATCGGGATATACACTTCTCGATCAGCTATTTGTGCTTTTCGACTGACCTTCAAGCTTTTCGATCAGAATGTTGGACTTTTCGATCGAGAAGCCTTGGCTTTCCGATCAGAAGCTCGGACTTCTCGATCAACTTCATTCGATCGAGATGATGTACTTTTCGATCAGGAGTTCTCGGTAACCAGAAGGAGCTTTCCGATCGGACGGATGCTTTCCGATCGAAAACCCTGTTTTTCGATCGGAAAGGTACCTGATGATATTTTCAATGGTTTTTCGTTCAAATTTAAGCCGTTATGCTGTCCGTTTTTCGTGAAATCCTTAAATCTAATGAACTTTTGTGTGTTTTGGTTGTTTATGTGTGTTTGTGAGCGCAGGGATTTGGAGTTTGTCAAAGATCACAATCAGGTTGCTTACTTGCTGGATCCGCCTGCAGACTACAAAGAAAAATATCTGTCAATGATAGCCGGGCTGAAGAAATGCTGTTTACGCTTTGCACTCACAACCAATCCAGTGATTTGCAAGCGGATGATGCAAGAGTTCTGGAAGACAGCTTGATGTTTCTGATGATGGGAAGAAGATTATTGCCAGGATTCAGAATACTGATGTAACCTTAACCGAAGAAACTTTCAGACAAGCCCTCAGGCTACAAGATAATGCTACTGATACAACTCAGCTTGACAAAGAGATGGTGTCCCAGTGTTTAAGGGAAATGGGATACATCACTGTTTCTCCACCAACGATGAAGGCTCTTATTCCGCCATACTGGAGAATGCTGGCACATTATTTGCAGAAATGTGTTATTGCTAAGAAGAGTTCTACAGACCAGCTGAACCAAGTGCACACCCATGCAATGGTGTCACTTATCCGAGGTGTTCGGTTCAACTGGTCACGAATGATTTTTGAAGATGTAAAGGCTGTTGTGTCCAGAGACAAGAAGTTTGCTGCGGTTCCCAGGTTTATCCAGTCTGTTCTGGATACAAGATACCCAAACCTGAGGAAGACCAATAACACACATGACACAAAGCCGATGGGTATTGAAGTGTTCCCGATGATTAATCCGAAGAAGAAATTGTCAGATCAGATGCCATTCGGCGAGAAGTTTGGAGAGTTTGCTGAAATTGTGAGAGAGGAGGTCCCTGTTAACAGAAATGCCTCGGTAGATGAAGAACATTATATGACCCCTCCTCAACAGAAAGTGGTTGATCTTCCAGATGACTCAGATTGGGAAGAGTTTGATTTGCAAGATGTGCGGATTGGAGCACTTAACTTTGAAGGTGACGAGTCAATCAACTATGATACATATCTGGACGATGTTGACATCCCGGAAGATGAGACTGAGATAACTGAGACTCCATTGATCAGAAAGCGGAAAGTCACAGAGGATCCTCCCCTCGGTGCTTCTGCTACATTTGAAGAGACTGATGAGACAAATGAAACCGAGACTGAGTCTGCTGCTACACTACACCACACCGAAGGCCCCAGTGACCCTATCAGAAGAAGACTGAATTCATATGTTCCACCAGTTACAAGTTCAAGTGCTGGTCCATCTTCTTCACAGCCCACAGCTCAAGATAAGGGGAAGGCAGTAGAAACCCCGGAGTTCAGATTAGAGAAGGAACTCAGAGCTGAAATAGCCGAATTGAAAGCCCAGAATGATACCCAGAGTGAAGTTATTGGTGATCTGATAGATATTCAGAAGGTGCATAATACTGAATTGGAGAATCAGAAGAAAGTTAACAGAGAGTTCACAAGGCAGTTGAGAGAACTTCACAAGCTGATCAGGCAGCTAAATTCAGAGAAATCTAAGCAGGGAGATAAAACTGAAAGAGGTTCAGGTGCAGGTGATTCCTCTCAGTCACCAGTGTTTGACTTTGAAGCTGATATTCCTGAGGATACACAACCAGTATTGCCAGAAGCCTCTAGTGAAGCCAAAGATACCAGAGATAGAGATTATATGACTGTTCCCGCTTCAGATTTTGATGGAGGTTGGGAGTCACAAACATTTGCCTATCCACCTGAGAGGTATCTCATTCAACTAGGAGAGCATTATCATGATAGACAAGGCATTACTGCACCAGTGAAGACGTGGATGTTTGATGGTGAAAAGAACATGTTCGTAGTACGAAGAAGGGGTCAGTATCCATTGGAGTATTACAAAAGCTGGACCCAATTCTACTCCTGGACGAACGTGGATTTGACTATGCTGTATCAGGCTCCATTCTCCAACCCGTCAAACAATGATCAGGCTACATATTTCTATAAGAAATTGGAGAAAGCAGTGAGGAGCAAGTTCAGGAAGTTTGAGGAGTTTCCTCACAAGAAGTCGTATGTGATGAAATACAGGAAAGTGTTCAAATGGGATGGTAAGAAAAGTATCCCAGGGAAGGAAGATGAGAAGCTCAAGAAGTTTACAAATGTCTTGTATCCTCCCACAGACAAGACAAAGACTATTCCTCTTCCCATGAGACATCCTGAAGACTGTCTGCATGACTTTCAGACATGGGCATACAGTGATTATTCTGGTGAAGCAAAGATTCTCTGCAAGTCCCAGACCATCAATGTCATGGAAGTTCATGATCTGATGCGGTTCCACAAGAAAGACATCCTGGTCTTATCTAAACATCAGATTGAGTGTAGCCCAGACACTGAAGAGTATGCTAAGTGTTACACTCGGGCAGTAGCTGAGATCGTAGCCAAGGAGCTCTGGTATGATCCAGCAACTGTGAATTTGTCCAAGAAGTTCAGAATGTGAAGACTGTCTAATGCTAAAGCCTAGGGGAAGATTGTAGAGACCTGGAATTTAAGGCTTTTGCATTAGATTGATTTGGGCTTGTTTAATTGTTTTGGGCTAGTTTTAATATGTAATTGGGCTAGTATGGATAGGGACTTGGTCCGATTTTGTTTAGATGGGCCTAGGGGTTTTCGAAAATTGTAAAGAGATTGACTTGTTCACCAAGTCAATCTCTACTATAAATAGTCCCCTCCTAGATTGTTTTAGGGTTGCTAGTGGTTTTGGTGTTAGTAAGGTGATTATCGAAATTCTCCCTTGAGAATTTCGACCAAGGTGTAGCAAGCAGTCAAGTGATTAATCCAGTGTTCTTCTAATCGGTTTGTTTTCAATTGCTTTATTATACTTTTCGATTATATTCTTTCACTGTGTTCTTGAATCAACTAGTTAAATCGGTTTCCGCACGATTTCACTAGTTCAGATATCGCGTGAGGGTTTATTTGATCCTTACATAAATTGAAGACTGGTCAACATACACATTTAGTTTTTCATCCATCAAATAAAGCTGAAAAGGTTGAGAAGAAATCTGTTACTTTTGCTCATGATTGGACCAATACATTTTTGCATTCAAATGAATTTGCATGGAATGCAAATTCAGAGGTTAGAAAAAATCATGTTCCAATTACTGTTGCTTTGACTGCTCGTCATGTTGATGATGACAGTTTTCTGACTGATTCTGATTCGTATTCGAGTGCATCTTTGGTTCAAGATGATTTGCCTAAAGTTTCTGATAATTCAAAAGATGACACTTTTTAATGTCATAAATGTAAAAAATTACTTCAGGAGGTTGCCAGTTTTGAACAACGTCGTCAACTATCAACTGAAGAGATTGTGGTGCTTAAGAAAGAGTTAGAAGATTTTCAAAAGAAGTATTATGAGTTGGTTCATCTTCATGAAGCTATTTTGAAGGAAAATGTTCAATTGGCTGAAGAATGTGAAAAAGCTAAAGCTGAAGCTTTAGATGCAGCTCAAGATTTTGAGAATTTGTTTGAGAAAAGTTATCCAGTTCAGCAAAAGTATGAGGAAGCTACTGCTCTTCTTGCTAAAACTGTTGTTACTGTTGAGAAGCTTCAAAATAAGATTTCTATGCTTCAAGATGAGAATGTTCTCTATCGTGATAAAAATGAGGTTTTAACTAAAGTTGTTGAGATTTATAAGCAAAAGAGAGAAAATGTTCTTGAAGAATTATATGCAAAATGTGAGATTCGAAAGTTACAAACTTATGAATATGATGATCTCAATGAAAAGTTTATCAAGTCATAGAAAGAGGTGTTTGAGGCTCAACAAAAGATCAATGATTTGAAATTGGAAAATTTTAGAGCTAAAAAGACAAGTGAAGAATTGCAATCTGACATTGCTAAACTTCTTATACAAACAAGATCAGAGTTCAGAAAGTTATCAGAAGGAGGATGTTCACTCGGTTCCTCAACCAGTGGATTTGATTGAAGTTACTTCTGCTCAAATTGATCCAAAAGCTGAATTAAATGATTATTCAAAATTTGCTACTCCACCCAAGAAGAAAAAGTCTAAATCTAAGAAGAAGGAGAAGCCTTTGAGTGTCGCTCCAAAATTTGTTTCCAAATCTGTCATGTTGGAGAATGAAAAAGTTTTTGATAAGGTTGTGTCAAGTTCTTCATCTGCAACCGAAATAGAAAAAGGGTTAATTGAGAAGAACAAGCTGAAATATATCAAAGCTAAATTCACTAGTGACGCTAAGTCACGAGAAGCTACAAGTTCTTCTTCCAATTCTTCAAAGAATCAAGGATCTAAACACAAAGGTTTGGGTTACAAAATGAACGACGAACCTGTTCAAGCTAAGAAATCAGTGAAGGCTGAGAAGGTTTCTAAAGCAAAGGTTGCAAAGAAATCACCATCTCATAAAGAATTTTCTTTTTCTTCTGGAAGATCGTCATCTTCAAGGAGTCCATCTCCTAGGTATGATTCTTCTGATGGTTTCTTTGATAATTTTAGTTCTGAACATTCATCTGGTTTTTCAAAATCGAAACAATGTTCAAACATTTTTAGAGAACGACTTTGTTATGTATGTCGTCAACTGGGACATCTAGCTGCTGATTGTCCGAAGACTGCATATATCCACAAAACCGCCAAATATGTGGATAACACAGGTCAAATTTTTTATGAACCATGGTCTCCAAAGGTTAAATCAACTCGTAAATCGTCTTGGTCTAACCCGAGTACGTCACTTGACTCTTATTCTGAGTCTGATAAAAAATTAAACATTTTACAAATGTGGAAACCGAAAGTTGTTTCCAAGGCCAACAAGGACTATGTGGAAGACACCGGGCGAAACGACGTTGTTGAATCGGGTCGATCCCAGAGCAACTAATGATTTATTTGGTATCCAGCAGGTGTTTCAGGAACACCTTTCGGTGATTGCTGAATTACTGATTATGAAATATCTGTTCTAATTAAATTAACTTTCAAAATCAAATTTTGTTTTTCAAAATGCTAAACTACGAGTATTTGTGTTGGTTGATCAATTTTTCTTGGTTTTTTACTCCGTCTCCTTCTGAGGGGGAGTTTGTTTTTGCACAAATACAAAAATAGTGTGTTGTTTTTTCAAATCGTAAAAATGAAAATCTATAAATAGAGTTGTCATTTTTAGGGGGGAGAAATTTGAAAAAGACAAAAACATTGAAAAATGTAAAAAGCCAAAAACATTGAAAAATGAGAAATTGTATCCGACATGTTTGGGAAATGATGGTACATTGGCTGACTGTGTCTGACTCATGGATAAAGTAAGTGAAAAAGCCATAAGACCATTTAATCGATGTGTAAGGTAGGCTTGGCAAATCAGAAAGTATACAAATTTGATATACACTAAATCTGATGCTTGACTTAGTGGACAACATCTTGATGCATATCTCATGATATATCAAGAAAAAGATATGTGAAAAATAAAATGAGAAGTCACTGTGTATACATGTGTTCATTTTGCAAAGATTTAAACTTGTTTGATAATCTTTATTTGGTCAAACGATCGGACTTTCTTTGCGCATCGAAAGATCGACCTGATGGTTGTTCGTTTGACGTTCTGCTTTATTTTCTTTGGTGTTTTGTATAACTCATCGGACTTTCTCTACGAGTACGGGAATACCGACCTGATTGTTGTTGAGTTATACAACTTCAACTTGTTTTTTTTTGTTAAATCTGAGGCCTTATCTGCGTATCGAAAGATCGACCTTAAGGTAGACGATTTAACGTTCTTATTCTTTTTGCATAGAACACAGTTGACTATATCATGGTTACAATCATTATGTGATTGAAATCACAAATGAAATCACAAAATGTGATAAGTAAAAGCATATCTGAGTATATCCGATAGTGTGGGGTACACTGGTCAATGCAAAACTAATTAATATCTTAACATATCCAGATGTTATGAGTATGATTGTACCAGAGTTTAAAGTTGGACAAATTATATATGTAATCGGCATGGTTTGTGTGCTTCAATAATCAAAATTGAGGTGTAGCTCAGCATGTTATGTCCAATATGAACCCAAGTTGTGATCTTTCTCACAAAAGACAAAAATAGTGTCTGATTTTGTAATGCATTTACTTTTCTTATCAGAAAATACCAAAAAGATTTTAAGTGTGTTTTGATATAAAATTTCTAAAAGCCAAAAAGATTTTGTTTCTTGTTTGTTTTCGATTGTCAACACAAAATACAAAATCAACTTTCAAAATCAAAATATCTTGGAGTCTCGAAGAGACGTTTTGAGCCAAGATTATTTATGTTGGCAGGTTTCTATGTGGGAAGAGAACATCACATCTTCAAGTCTTCTGAAGGTTGTGGATAAAGAGATTACACACGATGCACTATCAAGTATTCAAATTTGAACTCATTGTCAAGATCGAGGAAGAGTTTGATTGAAGATACATGATACAAGTATTAATGGAGGAGATGATACTGCACATGCCGAGGGGGAGTTTGTTGATACATGGTCCTGATCGTCATGTGAAGTATCGAATACAAGACAAAACATACAAAGTAGTTGAGGTTCGAACTCCCTCCGAACTTGGAGTTCGGACAGGTCCGAACATGTGGCCGAACCTCAGGTTCGGTTGGTCGTGATTTAGCTAGTATAAATACATCGTCTTCTATAGAATTCAGGAGCTTTTCCGTGTCATATTCTCTGAGTGTACTATGTGGTTCTCTGTGGTCAATACAAAGCATATTTGTATTTACTCTCTGTATTTTACTCGTTTACATTGATTTCATTACGACTAAGTAGAAGATCCACACGCTCAAGCAATTTCACTCAGACGAGACCAAGAGCACTCGACACCATTTTCTCGATTTGCAGTGTTTTTTACTGGAATTTTCGACAGGAATTCAAGCAAACTCGATAAAACGAATTAGAAATGAATTTTTGACTTGAAGCACACTCGAGAAGATCAAACGAACTCAAAATTGAATGACATTTTTGCAAAAATGTGAATTTTGAGTCAAAACTACGAAAAAGAGAGATTTCCGACCAATAGAACAAACCAAAATGCTCTGATACCACTTGAAATTGCTTGAGCATGTGGACCGTCTACTTAATCGTTATGAAATCAATGTTATACGAGCTAGAACACAAAGAGTAAATACAAATGACTTGTATTAACCACTGAGAGAACCACAGAGTACACAGAGAAGATATAGCTTGTGAATTCTATTACAAGACTACTATTTATACACAATGAAACCCACTGGTCCGAACCTTAGGTTCGGACCTGTCGGACCTGTTCGGCCCTGTCCGAACTCCAGGTTCGGCCAGACCTAATCTTGCATTTCTTCGTCTTGTATTCGATACTTCACATGACGATTAGGACCATGTATCAACAATTAAGATCAATAGGGGAATCAAGACTAGATTAAATCATGGTTTTGAGAAAATACGGGGAATACATAATCGTTCTTTATAGAGATAATGTCGAGAATTGATCTTGAGGAGATAGGTAATTCTGTGAATTCTTGTGAAGATGTTGCTAATATAAGAGTTTCGATAGTTGATGATGAGTTCGTTGGATTGGTGATGTACATACGAGATGTATCATCTTTAATGAATGGTTGTTCCTTAAAATGAGGAACTAGATCGAAGGAATTTTAATAAAGTGATATTACAACAAGAATGCCACGTATTATTTGCGTAAGTAATTGGATATTGAGAAATAATAAAATCGAAAGAGATAAAAGCTTTTATTCCAACACGTAGAGATACATTATTATAACAAGTTGATAACAGTTACTAAGATCATATTGAGTACATTAAACATCGCCCAAGTTGGAACTCAGGAAAGGGCTCTATGGGTTGCATTGTCGGTTGGAGGGTTTGGAATAACATCAACAACAAGCAAAGGGCAAGCGTTTCTAAAGTGTCCAGGGTGACCACGGTTATAACAGGTACGATAAGAAGAAATAGTAGTCTGAGCAGGTATCATAGGCTGGACCATCTGAGGCTGAGCGGATAGAGGTTGAGCTCAAATAGGTTGCCGACATACATTTATGAGATGACCAAATTTTCCACAATTGAGACAACGCCAACAAGGAGTTTGAGTTGAGTGATGGTAGCTACAAGTCTTGCAACGAGGGTGAGTTCCAGTATAACGTTTCTTAGTTGCAAGAGTACTAGGGGTTGGTTGGGCAACAGGTCTAGTTGCTACAACATAGTTCTTCCTCTTCTTGTTGTTGGTATGAGTAGGTGAAGACTCAGAATGAATCTCTTTCTCAACTCCCGTCTTTTTGGTTTTATCTTCCTTCTTGTGTCCTTTCCGGGTCAAATTGCCTTTTCTAACATGATTATCAGTCAACCTTTTTCCGAGACGCATAGCATCGTCGAGTGTTGCAAAATTGCTTCCCCATACAGCATCTTGGATGAGCATAGGCAGACCACCAATGTATTTTTTTGATGCACCGTTGTGTAGAGAGGACTGAATCAGGTAACAAGAGCTTCAGTTCTTGGAAACGATCGACATAGGCTTGGCTTTCTCCACTTTCTTGTTCCAGATCGTGAAATTCATCTTCTAAATTCTTCATCTCACTACGCGGGTTGTACTCTTCTTTCATTATATCCTTCAGTTGATTCCAAGGTAAAGCTAGAGTGTTTTCAGAACCACGAAGTCATTTCTCGCTATTCCACCAGGTAAGTGCTTTCTTACTTAGAGAACTGGTAGCATGGCAGACTTTTAAATCTTCGGGACAATCACTGTTAGTGAAGGTGTTCTCCATACCTTCGAACCACTGAAGTAGACCGGTACGCCCTTCAGATCCAGTGAATTTGGGAGGGTTACAGGAGTTGAAGTGTTTAAATGAGCAAGTGGTGGCAACACTATGATGGGTAGGATTAGCAGTTTGAAGTTGCAGTACCATGTTTGCGATGACCTTTGCCATTTGTTTGGCAATCAGTGAGGCCATTTTGCGGGTTGAGTTGTTCTTGCGTTGTTCGTTGAAGTGAATCGACATTCTAAAGAGAAGGAATGTTCGTGAGATAGTGGATAAGGCATGGTTGATAATTGATTTTGGATTATGAAGGGGAATATTTGTACAAAACATGTGAATTCAGAAATCATGAGGTTTTAAATAAGGAATAGAGAAGAAATCATGTTGTTTAGTAAAACATAATGGAATGGTCTCCGTTTCTCGATTGAGAAACTACAACCGTGACTAATCAGAGTTAATTGGAATCCGTAGCAGTAATTGACATGTTTTGGCCTAATAGGTTCCAACACTCTCACCAAAGACTTCTAGGTAGACATCCAGGTCCATACGGCTGATCCGGATTTATACGCAATGCCTTCCTGGATAGACCTCCGGCTACCGGTGCCTTCCCCCTTCCAGTTACTACATGTCTACTACTAGGAACCTAACTCCAACGGAATTTTCAAAATCAGAATTTTCAAAATCCTAAAATGGCACGTAAGGCACCATTACTAAGGATAGAGGCTAGGAAGCCAGAAGGGATTAGTGTACACATGTGTGTCAAGTGTTAAGGCAAATGTGAGATCTAAGAGAGGCAAGTTTAAGCAGCATCTAAAGACATAATATAATAATAGGCATGCAGACATGGGTTAATCATGTAGGACACCTAAGGCATATAGTCTAGGTCATTCGGTTCTAATAACCTAAATCCCTATAGCCAAGGCTCTGATACCAATCTGTCACACCCCAACCGACGGCGGAATATGTCGGGGCGCAATGATTGTCCAGATGCACATGACAACTAAAATAAGTTGTAATACTTAAACATTCCCTTTTCATTAATCAGTTAAAGATATTGTACAAGAATATAAAACATGCATTAATACATATCAAACTGATTTATTGTCCTTAATCTAGGTCCAGAAATGCTAGTGTGGTCTATTTAAAGCTCTAGTATAAATTCCTGCAACATGTATAAAATCAAGTGTCAACTACAAAAGTAGTTAGTGAGTAAACACATGTTTTAAAAATATATTTTTAACACATGTGATATAAGAGATAATTCAGATATACAGTCAATTAGCTAATGAAATAAAATAAACAAGTAATCATAAACCATCAGTCACTTAAGACTTCACATCATAATATCCTCATATAGAAGTAGACTGGCAGACTAGCATATAGAGATTTCTATAGACAATTCCACATATAATTCATTCAATCAGCATATAATCGCATAATGTTTAGAGAAATGATTTTGAATAAAGATACATGTTACACCCCAAAAAAGGTTAAAGATAATGCGGGTATGATTTCTCACAATACAGTTTATCATTCGAATGAATCACAATTAGAAATGATAATACGAATTGAATAGCCATAACCAACAGTATTAAAAGAATGGAGATTTAGTGAATACTCACCTGCTAAGTAGATCGGATGCAAGAGATAGAACCAACTCGCGAGAGATAACCACCTGGAGATTATCCTAATGAAACGAACATGCTAAATGAATATGGGGAATGATAATGATTATAGTACTAAGGACACGAGTAACTTAGGAGAGTTATGTCTTATTTGATTAAAAGACAATTTTACCCTTTATCGGGAAATTAGTGATAATATTTTATTTTATCAATTTTGGTTTAATAGATATTTATTTTATATATATAAACATGATCTAAGACCAAAAACCAAGTTCCAATACATCCCGGTTTGTTTAATATTAAGTAATCATATTCAAAACCCTAATTTTGAAATATTTACCAAATAAATAGCAAAATCTTTTAATAAAATGGAATAAATTTAGGGTTTTTAATTAAAATATTATTTTATAATATACTGTCCTAGATTTAACCCGTTTGTTCAATTTTGACAAAGCAACGTTTAGAAAACCCTAATTTTAACATATTTATTAAATAAATAGCAAAACTTTTTTTTAAATGAAATAAACTTAGGGTTGTTACTTATAATATCATTTTATAATATACCTTAAAAGATTAGCCCTCAACTTAACCCCGTTCGTTCAGTTTTGGCAAAACATTTTATTAAATTGTATAAACTTAGGGTTTTATTTTGTTATAATATATTATAATATTCCTCAAAATATCAAACCTTAATTCAACACCGTTTACTCAATTTCGGCAGAACAACGTTACGAAACCCTAATTTTGACCCTAATTTTAACACACGTAACGAGGTATATAAATACATATTTAATATATATATATATATATATATATATATATATACATATAGGAAGAGGATCATTTGAGAACCAATTGGGTTTGAGAACTTTTGAGAACCATTCTGAGCCACAGGTTATATATAAGGAAATCCCCCCCCCCCCCCCCCATGAATTTGAATGCTTCCCCCTTGAAAATTAGTGGGTCAGAATGGTTCTCAAAAGTTCTCAACGAAAAAAGTTCTCATTTGAACCTAACCCTATATATATATATATATATATATATATATATATATAATGATCCTCTCCCTATATATATATATATATATGTATATTTTTTATTCGTTCGTCCTCGTTAAAACTCGTTAGCCTCTAATATTTTACAAGCAACTTATAATAACCTTATAAAACATTATGGAACATAAAAATATGATTTTTGAAATTTACGTGACTCCCTAATACCGGATTTGCACGAAAAACCGTAAATTCGATTATTTGCGTTTTAATTAACAAAATTAATCAATAATTTAACCAATTGGTTTTTAATGTTATAAAATGATTTTAGAATATTCCAAAGTATATATTTTGAGACAAAGATCTCGAGATTCTTCCTGTAATCGTTAAATCAACACTCGATTTGCGTGACAAGTTTAAGTTCGGATCGGGTTTTGTAAATGGGTCGGACACAGATGTTACAGGAATGACACACCTGCGTTCAAGAAAAAGAACTTCTTGCTCCACATTCAGTCGCCACTAGCATTTAGAATAACGCCTAGAATATTACCCCCGGGCGTTTGTCAAAGGTATACCAGTCACCCTTTTTGACCAAATAAAAGAAAGCTTTGAAAAGTTTGATGGTTGGAACCTCTTCGAAGACTACGCAGAACATACTAAAAATGACTGACCTTTGCAAGGCCAAGAGGATGAAATTGGGAAAAGTGAATTTGGAAGGCTTCAAACAAGCATGCACAAAAACCAGAAATGGGGACACGAAGGTGTGCGAAAGCAAAAAAATCAGAATACAAAGCAATCTTACCCGGAGGACATTGGGTAATCAAGCCATTAGGAGGAGGCAGTTATGCTCCGAAAGAGGGATCATCCAAAGCAAAGATTTAAGGAAACATTGAAAATCTTGCTCTTTCCAGTCAATGGGATATTTTGACATCGAAGACATGGTAACGGAGAAGAAAGAAAGAAAGAAAAGGCTTTGATCGGGCAAGAAATTGCAGAGAAAATCTTAGGGTTTTCGAAAGGAAGACGAAGGTAAAAAATAAAATGGGGGGGGGGGAAGGGGTTTAAATACTAAACCGTTTGAGTCCGCATAATCCTCACCGTTGAATTTAAATCAGCAGAACATGAGGATCACGACACGTGGAGTGTTGTAAAAAGTTGTGAGAAAAAACTCTTGGTTACCCCCGGGTGACACGTGTCCCTACACAAACAGTGGAAATCAGAATGACGTTTACCTACCGCCGAAAAAAAAAGATTGATGGCTGACGTTTGACAACTAACATTAAATGCTTCGGTTCCCTCATTTCATAAAAAATTCCACTTTTATTCCAATCATGAAAACTTAATAAAATACTTCTTGGAAAAAGTAAACATGATCAGCATTTACAAAAAAGACAGTAGACGTGCAAATAAAGAGAAGGGTCCCGTGCCACATTACATCCACCAAAAATAGTAAAGGTAGCAGTAGCATAAAAGGTCTCAGCCACAAAAAGAAATAACCTATGCGCAAGACATGTTCGGCCATTTCTAATAGTCTCGCGCTAATACCTACGCACAGGACTAGGGAAGATTTGAAGAGGATAGATACCAAATCAATCCTCTGGGTCCAAGCCCAATAAATGATAAGTCAAAAAGTCAGTATCCTAATGGGCCAGCCCACAAAACCTCCTACTTACAAAAGTAGAAGGGTTTCATACGCGCGTGTGTAGCTCGCCATCTTCACAGGAACGTTGAAGGCATTAAATGCACCACATATGGGTGGTCCCCACTCCTAACAAACTAACATTCTGCATGTGCTTTTTGACCAATGAGAATGTGACACGAATAGCAGAGTAGCACCTGAAATATTCCTTCACGCGTCGTGCCTGACACGCGCCTGACATCACCACACACCTAGAAATCCTACTTGTAAGCCTATAAATAGCTATTCAGAGTTATGAATCGAGGTACAGAATTCTCTCTATAAGCTCACCTACTTACACTCTACTTTATCTCTGATAGATTACTGACTCTCACGCCGGAGGGCCGATACAAGGGCACATCTCCGGTCCTCCTTGTAACGCCTTGACGTGTTTGTTCTAGTGTGCAGATTCTACTCATCAGATTTGGTTCCATCGCTTTGAAAAGCTCTAAGAGTCTATTTCCACCCTTTTATCCGACCCGGTGGCTTTTGGTTTCTTCAAACACAAACCTCTTTTCAAATGCTTAAACTTTCTTGATCGCACGAACCATTGATTCAAATTCAAGGGTACCTAATATAAATGAACTTGACAAAGTTGTAACTATAATAAAGAAAGTTGATAGCGTTTGAAAAAAGACGTTTTATGTATAGTTCATTACACATTACGGATGATACAGTTCACGGGTTTGGCGATACAGAAGCCGACACATAAGTTAAATGCATTTTCCTTGTTCTAAAGGGTTTCCGAGCTGTGAAACTTCACAGCTTTTAGGCACCTGGGCTAATGAAAATCAGTTTTTCAATCAATCAGATACTTCATTAACACCATGTTGATGTTAAACGATGAACAATTGCTATCTGATCCACAGTCCACAGACACCTGGCCTTAAATAACCCAAGTTTTGATAGAATCCCTATGAGAACCGACAACAAAGAACCTCGATGTGAGTGAAATAGGGTACTCATTATACCACCATACAATAAGGAAAATATCTCCTAAATTAATTTATCACCATTAGAATAAGAACATTTATATATTATACAAAACACAAAGGCTTGAATACTCACAATATTAACTTTTCATAAGATTTATCCAATAAAAATTTTACACGTAATTTTACTTATTTTCCAAGACATCCCTTCTTTTCGGTTATCCCATACCCTATAGTACACATCTTTCTTCTTTTCCAAGACGTTACTGTGACGCCCACACCCAGACTTGGCTCCAGGAGGGGTCACGTGTCGGATTTACACAAGAACACATGGTATAACAGAGATACTAACGCAGCGGAAATATTAAGAACTTTATTCGTATTGCCAAGTTACAACAGTAAACTAAATATTACATAAACTTTAACTATCTAGGTCTATGCCAGCGGTCCAACAAGCTTCCTCTTCATAATTTGCCCATTCATTTCTTTATCACCAAAGTCCTATCCTTACTTCCAGAAGTCTCACCATCACCTGACATACATACTTAAAAAGTCAGCTTACGCTGGTGAGTTCTAAGTTTCTAAAAACTCTTTCTTGATCTGCAAGACAAATCAAGTTCTCCTGGGTCTTTTTGACCCCATTAGTAAACTTTTAACAAGTATAAAACATAACAGAAATTATACAACACATCAGAATTTACACATAACCAGGAATCTATTTAAACAGGAACATCAATCCCATAAACCTTCCTACTTTATTAAATTCAATATTCCTTGCACTAGCAACGTCTTGCTATTCTTTATTCTTTATCTGCTACCCTGGAGCAGCCTAAAGAATCTCTGGTCACTTGTGGTTGTCAAGTACACCTTAGGGTAGGATAGTATTGTCGACTGTCAAACAGATCCTTCCCATCCAGGCATCCCGATATGGCCAGTCTCACTACCTTACGTAGGCCCTTCCGTACACCGGCTAGAGAAATACTACCCTTTTTGTCTCCCTATTTCATGAGCCCCATCTGTACTATCCACTCCATGACCTTACGGATTGCTTTACTTAACATGTTCAACTCATTCAATAACGAGTATCTTACTAGCAATCCCTATCCTCCACAATACCACTACCTGCCTTTAATCAAATATCTAAGAGCCTTAGGTTTATTAGTAGACAGTGATAATGTATCCATATATTGCAACTAATGATCATTTCCCAATTTACCATTAGAGTTTATACACTACTGATATACCGGGTAACATATATATTATTATGCTTATATATAGGATGTACCAGCGGCGTATCCACCACATAATATATAAAGCAAATGTATCATTAGTTCTCGTATATACCTACATACTCACTATACGTCTATTAACAATTCCCTCATCACTTGGACATTTAATATCATAGCAGAGTATAGCACATAACACATCATACTTAATTCACATGCATAGTATCACATAGTCAATCCAAATGAACAATAACACTTAACAACACTTATAATCATTTGGAAACACTTTTCATAACACAGTATGTATGCCAGCCCAAAAACGTTTAAAAACATTTAAAATATTTAAAAGTGGGCTCTTAGAACTCACCTTAGCTTTGCGAAGCTATTATTCTTGAGTTAAGTCCTCGTGAATCAGTTTCTTAATGACTTTAACGTAATGTCCCTATCAAGACATCCTAAAGGTTACACATCATATTTAAGACTTACCCCATTATCCAAAACCCAATTCTTTATTGGTTAATACCTTTAATAGCCAAAATGACCATTTTGCCCCCTTTACATATTTTGTTATATCTTTTTCAAGTCTTTGTTCCTTAATGTTTACCGCTCGTGTTTCCTTATGTCCGATCATTTTGGCGGAATTACTATGAGGAATAGTCACGGGGTTTGGAATTTGGTGACGATCGTTACCGGCCGTGTAGGCGTCATTGACGACCATGAGGCGGAATTACTACAATTGTTGCACCGAGTAGCTTAATTATTAATTATCAAAATTTGAACTCATATATATTTAATATATATGTAAACATGCTCTAATACCAAAAATCAACATCTAATACTTTATGGTCATCCCAATACTTGACAATTATCCTCCCAAACCCTAATTTTGACGTCATTCCCAAATTAACATCAAAACTCCTTTTATCATCAAACCAACTTAGGGATTCTGTTATAACATCATTTTATGATATACCTCAAAAGATGGAACCTTAATTCAAGCCCGGTCATTCAATTTTATCAAAACCATGTCTAGAAAACCCTAATTTTGACCCGCTTCTAAAAATCATACCAAACCCTTTCTTTTTGTGAAAAAAGTTTAGGGCTTTCTTAAAACACATCATTTTAGGATTACCTACCAAAATTCAGGCCCTAATTCCCATCCGATCATCCAATTTTACCCAAACAAGCTCAAGAACCCTAATTTGAGCATAGTTTTAGAAATCATACTTAGGAATCGATTTAGCCAAAACTGAAAGAGGTTATTTTAGATCTTAACTATAGAAGCTTTACTGCTGAATTTCGGCATGCTAACTCTTTACGGTTTGAGAGAAATCGACCCGTGAAGTTTCTGGTCCGAATTTAGGGTTTTTCGGTTTGGATTTCGAAATTGGCAGCTTGTTTGTGGTCTTATGGGAGCTATTTATACATGTTAGGACCGCCCCAGACCTTAGACACGTGTTATAGTGACTCATGAATCGAAAATGACACGTTTAGGTGTGAAAAAAGGGGCTGAAACTTGTCAAAATCGTAACCATGTGCAGGTCACGGTCGATGCGGCCCGCATTGCACACTACGTACCTCGATGCGGCCCGCATCTCATGTCAGGTTTAGATATTTTGAAAATTTTACATTTCCAGTCCTTGAAGTTCTATCTAATGCATATTAACCCCTCGAACTTTGACATAAATTATTATTTTATGTCCTAAAACTTTCCCAAACATATTTCTAATAATCTCTAAGATTCGGGTCACGTATAACGAGAAATATAAACATGGGTCTACGCGTATAAATCACGTATTAACTTATTTTCTTTCCTATTAACTATCAACTATATTTCATACATATGCATCAATATTTCAACATGGAATTAAACACGTATTTGCACGTATATCTTCAATTAAAACACATAATCATTAATGTATCATTATTTTTTTAATCCATTCATCATTTTTATCATATAAACACATATTTATTTATATAATATCATTTCCTAACACATATTTATAATAAAGACACATAGGTAAACATAATCAGATACGTAGTTACCTAGACGTGGATTTTGGGATGTTACAACTCTCTCCCCCTTAAAAGGGTTTCGTCCTCGAAAGTTGCTCAACTCGAGAATAACTCGGGATGAGACTCTTTCATCTCATCTTCCCTTTCCCACGTTGACTCAGAACCCTTCCTGTGCATCCACTGCACCCTGACCATCGGAATGGTCTTGTTTCGGAGCTTCTTTTCACTGCGATCTAAAATCGCAACTGGCCTTTCTACATATGATAACTTTTCGTCTACCTCAATTTCATTTAAAGGCACTATTTCTGATTCATCATATACACACTTTCTTAGATAAGAAACATGGAATGTTGGGTGAATTCCAGACAATTCCTCGGGTAGATCCAACCGATAGGCAACCTCTCCTACACGTTCTATAATCTTAAAAGGTCCTACATACCTTGGGCCTAACTTGCCTCTCTTTCGAAACCGAATAACACCCTTCCAAGGAGAAACTTTTAGCAACACAAAGTCTCCCACTTGGAACTCAATTGGCCTTCTCCTCTTATCCGCATATGACTTTTGTCGATCTTGCGCAGCCTTTAACCGTGCCTTGACCACATCAAGATCTCGAGCCATATTTTGGACTATTTCCTTACTTCCCAATTCTCGTTGGCCAACTTCACCCCAACATACTGGAGTTCGACACTTTCTACCGTACAACATCTCATAAGGAGCCATGCCAATACTAGCATGATAACTATTGTTGTAGGAGAATTCTGCTAGTGGTAGGTGACTATCCCAACTTCCTCCAAAGTCTATTATGCAAGCACGCAACAAATCCTCCAGAGTTTGTATTGTTCTTTCACTTTGCCCATCCGTCTGGGGATGATATGCCGTACTAATGTGCAATCTCGATCCCATATTCTTATGGAATTTCCTCCAAAATCGCGAAGTGAACCGAGGGTCCCTGTCGGAGACAATAGACACTGGCACCCCGTGTTTAGAGATGATCTCATTAATGAACAAACTAGCTAACTCTTCAGAAGAAATCGTCTCACAAATAGGCAAGAAGTGAGCACTCTTGGTTAGCCTGTCCACAATCACCCAGATGGTGTCATAACCTTTAGCTGTGCGAGGTAGCTTAGTTATGAAGTCCATCGTGATGTGTTCCCACTTCCACTCAGTAATTTCTAAAGGTTGAAGCCTCCCGTAAGGCTTCTGATGTTCCGCCTTGACTTTTGCACAAGTCAAGAACTTGCTCACGTATTGCATAACATTAAACTTCATACCTGGCCACCAATAGTCTCTTTTTAGTTCTTGGTACATCTTGGTCGTACCAGGATTAATCGAGTAGCGTGACTTATGTGCCTCATCCAATATCTTATCGCGAATCCCACCAGTAAGTGGTATCCACATTCGACCAAACCTTGTCTTCACACCATACTCATTTTCTTCCAAGCTTCCTGCTTGGCCGACCATTCTTTCTTTCTTGATATTCTCATCCTGAAGGGCTTCATATTGGTCCTTACGAAGTTGGATAAGAAAGTCAGGAGTGATTACTAACTTATATGATTTCACCCGAAAAGAAGGATGATTCTCCTTTCTGCTTAGAGCATCAGCCACTACGTTGGCTTTACCAGGGTGATACATAATCTCACAATCATAGTCTTTAATCAACTCTAACCATCTACGCTGCCTCATGTTAAGATCTTTTTGCTCAAAGAAATATTTCAGGCTCTTATGGTCAGTGTAGATAGTGCACTTAACTCCGTACAAATAGTGCCTCCATATTTTGAGTGCAAATACTACCACGGCTAACTCTAAATCATGGGTTGGATAGTTTGTCTCATGGGGTTTTAGCTGTCGAGATGCATAAGCAATTACCTTGCCCCGCTGCATCAATACACAACCCAACCCTTGATAAGAAGCATCTGAGTACACTACCAAGTCATCAGGCCCATCCGGTAAGGACAACACCGGAGCCTGCGTCAACCTGGTTTTTAATTCATCGAACGCATTCTGCTGACTAGGACCCCACAAAAACTTGACATCTTTCTTCGTCAACTTAGTCAGTGGCGTTGCGATCTTCGAGAAATTTTGTATGAACCTACGGTAATAACCCGCTAAACCCAAGAAGCTACGAATCTCTGAGGGTGTCTTTGGAGGTTTCCAACTCATTACCGTTTCTATCTTAGATGGATCCACTAGGATACCATCTGCGTTAATTACGTGACCAAGGAACTGGACTTCCCTTAGCCAGAACGCACATTTTGAAAACTTCGCATACAGTTTTTCCTTTCTTAAAGTCTCCAACACTTCTTTTAAGTGCATTGCATGGTCTGTCTCAGTTCTGGAGTAAATTAGAATATCGTCTATGAACACGATCACGAATCGGTCCAACATAGGTCGACACACTCTATTCATGAGATCCATGAATGTTGCGGGGGCATTAGTCAACCCAAACGACATCACTAAAAACTCATAGTGACCATAGCGTGTCCGAAAAGCTGTCTTCGGAATATCCTCATCTCTAACCTTAAGCTGATGATAACCTGATCGTAGATCGATCTTAGAGAACCAACTCGCTCCTTGCAGCTGATCGAATAAATCGTCTATCCTAGGCAACGGGTACTTGTTCTTTATTGTCAGCTTATTTAATTCCCTATAGTCAATACACATTCTTAAGCTTCCGTCCTTCTTCTTCACGAATAGCACTGGAGCACCCCATGGCGAGATACTCGGCCTTATGAAGCCTTTGTCAAGTAACTCTTGTAGTTGTTACATTAATTCTTTCATTTCCGAAGGAGCTAATCGATAAGGTGTTTTTGCTACGGGTTTTGCCCCCGGCACCAAGTCAATCCTGAATGTTATTTCTCTATCAGGAGGAATGCCTGGTAAGTCTTCCGGAAATACATCCGGGAACTGGCACACCACCGGCACATCCTTTAGTTCCTTCGGCTTCATTCTCGAGTCAATAGCATAAGCTAAGTACGACTTACATCCTTGACTCATAAACTTCCGTGCCTTAATCATGGAAATGATTTTTACTGCAGAGCGGTCACGATCCCCGTATACGGATATGACTTCTCCAGTTGGCACACGAAGTTGCACCTTCTTCTGATTACAAATAATCTGAGCGTCATTTTCTGCGAGCCAATCCATTCCTAGTACAATATCGAAACCACCTAAAGTCATAGGAAATAACCTTACAGGTAGTTTGATTCCTTCTAACTCTATCAGGCAATTTTCCATTACCTCAGTAATCATAACGTGTTTTCCTAAGGCAGTCTCAACCTCAAAAGGTATCTTAGTCCTAACAGTTGGTCTATCAAGTAACACACAAAAACTATGTGATACAAAGCTGCTACTAGCACCAGAGTCAAATAACACAGAAGCAGGTACATCATTAACGAGAAACGTACCTGATACGACATCTGGTGTTGACTTGGCCTCAGCAGCAGTCAGGGTATATGCTCTACCCCTGGCCTTTGGAGCTTCATTTGTCCTTAAGGGTTTTGGGTTTTGCACCAACTTAGGACAATCAGGTCTAATGTGTCCTATTTCTCCACATTCATAGCACTTCTTCTGACTTGGGCAACGGCTGGCAAAGTGGCCTTCCTGTCCACAGGAAAAACATTTATTTTCTCCCAGCCTACACTCTCCCGAATGATTCTTTCCACACTTAGGACAGTTAGATCGCCTGCCTTTAGAATTATACTTAGGTTTCTTACGGTGATATCTCCCACCCTTCTTCGAACTTCCTTCCACTTCTAACCACTTCCTCTTTGATTCGCCTGGTCTGCCTTCATCACCATATTCTTCTTCATAAAGTGTGGCGCTAAGGTCAATCGCTTCTTGGTACGTCTTAGGAGCATGAGACTTCACTATCTTTCTCACTGCTGCAGGAAGAGCCTGCACGTACCTTTTCACCTTTTCCTCCTCAGGTGTTACCAACCTTGGCACCAATCTTGACATCTCGTTAAACTTACTAGTGAATTCCTGGTGAGTCAAGTTTCCCGCTTCAAACTTCAGAAAGTTGATTTCCATCTTCTCTAGCTCACTTTTTGGGCAAAACTTACTCATCACTAGATCCTTTAAATCATTCCATCGCATAGCTTCAATGGCTTCCTCAGTTCGAGCCTGCAAGATTGAGTCCCACCAAAATAACGCTTCGCCAACAAAGAAATGAGCTGCATACTTCACAGCTTCATCCGCACGACATTCACTAATGCCAATGACGGCTTCCATTTCTCGAATCCATCGAACAGTCAAACTTGCATCCCTTTTTCCTTCAAAGGATGGAGGCCTACATCCACTAAAAGATTTAAAAGAACATCCTCGGCCTCCTGGAACTACATTCCCTTCATTTGCGTTAGCATCACCTTCTCCCCCTGCAGCTCCTCCGGCACCTCCGGCACCTCCACCGACAGCTCCACCGGCAGCTCCTTGGAGTTGAGCTATCAGGTTAGGTAATGCTGCTTGAAATACTTGAGTTACCTCTGCGGCCATAGCCGCTCTTTGCTCATCAGTGAATGCATTAGCTTTCGCATTATTCTCGGGTTCAGGATTCGCACGCGCTCGTCTTCCAGAACCCAGTGGTCTACCGACCCTCCTATCTCCTTGTCCGTTTCTTACCATACTCCTACAGACATGTCAGAATTCGTGTGAGTCGAGTATCTGAATTTTGAAGGCATAACAATTAGATAAGTGCAGACGTCATACAATTATATAGTTATGGTGCGTTCAAAACCCAGTTACTTTCCACACACTCCTTCCTAGTGTCCACACTTTTCTTTTCTACTCTAAATCAAAACCGGTTTCTAAATCCTCTTTCAAAGAGTTCTCTCGGGTCATTGACCAAGTATCTTACTGTCAAATGACTTACACCACATTCGGCCACACAATAGATAGTACTTAGGATATATTCATAAAGTCAATATCAAATTGCAGTAGCTAATTGCAATTCGGTACTTCCATACTCCTATACCCTAAGTCCTACTTATTATGTTCCCAATGCAACCTCATTCTTTTGGGCATAATTATCCTGGCTGGCACCTATACCTCTTATCTTAGTTTACTTTGTCTCCCCAGAGTCCTAGTTTAAGTCTAGATACCGTAATAGTACCTAAATCTCTTAAATCAAGGCTCTGATACCAACTTGTGACGCCCACACCCAGACTTGGCTCCAGGAGGGGTCACGTGTCGGATTTACACAAGAACACATGGTATAACAGAGATACTAACGCAGCGGAAATATTAAAAACTTTATTCGTATTGCCAAGTTACAACAGTAAACTAAATATTACATAAACTTTAACTATCTAGGTCTATGCCAGCGGTCCAACAAGCTTCCTCTTCATAATTTGCCCATTCATTTCTTTATCACCAAAGTCCTATCCTTACTTCCAGAAGTCTCATCATCACCTGACATACATACTTAAAAAGTCAGCTTACGCTGGTGAGTTCTAAGTTTCTAAAAACTCTTTCTTGATCTGCAAGACAAATCAAGTTCTCCTGGGTCTTTTTGACCCCATTAGTAAACTTTTAACAAGTATAAAACATAACAGAAATTATACAACACATCAGAATTTACACATAACCAGGAATCTATTCAAACAGGAACATCAATCCCATAAACCTTCCTAGTTTATTAAATTCAATATTCCTTGCACTAGCAACGTCTTGCTATTCTTTATTCTTTATCTGCTACCCTGGAGCAGCCTAAAGAATCTCTGGTCACTTGTGGTTGTCAAGTACACCTTAGGGTAGGATAGTATTGTCGACTGTCAAACAGATCCTTCCCATCCAGGCATCCCGATATGGCCAGTCTCACTACCTTACGTAGGCCCTTCCGTACACCGGCTAGATAAATACTACCCTTTTTGTCTCCCTATTTCATGAGCCCCATCTGTACTATCCACTCCATGACCTTACGGATTGCTTTACTTAACATGTTCAACTCATTCAATAACGAGTATCTTACTAGCAATCCCTATCCTCCACAATACCACTACCTGCCTTTAATCAAATATCTAAGAGCCTTAGGTTTATTAGTAGACAGTGATAATGTATCCATATATTGCAACTAATGATCATTTCCCAATTTACCATTAGAGTTTATACACTACTGATATACCGGGTAACAAATATATTGTTATGCTTATATATAGGATGTACCAGCGGCGTATCCACCACATAATATATAAAGCAAATGTATCATTAGTTCTCGTATATACCTACATACTCACTATACGTCTATTAACAATTCCCTCATCACTTGGACATTTAATATCATAGCAGAGTATAGCACATAACACATCATACTTAATTCACATGCATAGTATCACATAGTCAATCCAAATGAACAATAACACTTAACAACACTTATAATCATTTGGAAACACTTTTCATAACACAGTATGTATGCCAGCCCAAAAACGTTTAAAAACATTTAAAATATTTAAAAGTGGGCTCTTAGAACTCACCTTAGCTTTGCGAAGCTATTATTCTTGAGTTAAGTCCTCGTGAATCAGTTTCTTAATGACTTTAACGTAATGTCCCTATCAAGACATCCTAAAGGTTACACATCATATTTAAGACTTACCCCATTATCCAAAACCCAATTCTTTATTGGTTAATACCTTTAATAGTCAAAATGACCATTTTGCCCCCTTTACATATTTTGTTATATCTTTTTCAAGTCTTTGTTCCTTAATGTTTACCGCTCGTGTTTCCTCATGACCGATCATTTTGGCGGAATTACTATGAGGAATAGTCACGGGGTTTGGAATTTGGTGACGATCGTTACCGGCCGTGTAGGCGTCATTGACGACCATGAGGCGAAATTACTACAATCGTTGCACCGAGTAGCTTAATTATTAATTATCAAAATTTGAACTCATATATATTTAATATATATGTAAACATGATCTAATACCAAAAATCAACATCCAATACTTTATGGTCATCCCAATACTTGACAATTATCCTCCAAAACCCTAATTTTGACGTCATTCCCAAATTAACATCAAAACTCCTTTTATCATCAAACCAACTTAGGGCTTCTGTTATAACATCATTTTATGATATACCTCAAAAGATGGAACCTTAATTCAAGCCCGATCATTCAATTTTATCAAAACCATGTCTAGAAAACCCTAATTTTGACCCGCTTCTAAACATCATACCAAACCCTTTATTTTTGTGAAAAAAGTTTAGGGCTTTCTTAAAACAAATCATTTTAGGATTACCTACCAAAATTCAGGCCCTAATTCCCATCCGATCATCCAATTTTACCCAAACAAGCTCAAGAACCCTAATTTGAGCATAGTTTTAGAAATCATACTTAGGAATCGAGTTAGCCAAAACTGAAAGAGGTTATTTTAGATCTTACCTATAGAAGCTTGACTGCTGAATTTCGGCTGCTAACTCTTTACGGTTTGAGAGAAATCGACCCGTGAAGTTTCTGGTCCGAATTTAGGGTTTTTCGGTTTGGATTTCGAAATTGGCAGCTTGTTTGTGGTCTTATGGGAGCTATTTATACATGTTAGGACCGCCCCAGACCTTAGACACGTGTTATAGTGACTCATGAATCGAAAATGACACGTTTAGGTGTGAAAAAAGGGGCTGAAACTTGTCAAAATCGTAACCATGTGCAGGTCACGGTCGATGCGGCCTGCATTGCACACTACGTACCTCGATGCGGCCCGCATCTCATGTCAGGTTTAGATATTTTGAAAATTTTACATTTCCAGTCCTTGAAGTTCTATCTAATGCATATTAACCCCTCGAACTTTGACATAAATTATTATTTTATGTCCTAAAACTTTCCCAAACATATTTCTAATAATCTCTAAGATTCGGGTCACGTATAACGAGAAATATAAACATGGGTCTACGCGTATAAATCACGTATTAACTTATTTTCTTTCCTATTAACTATCAACTATATTTCATACATATGCATCAATATTTCAACATGGAATTAAACACGTATTTGCACGTATATCTTCAATTAAAACACATAATCATTAATGTATCATTATTTTTTTAATCCATTCGTCATTTTTATCATATAAACACATATTTATTTATATAATATCATTTCCTAACACATATTTATAATAAAGACACATAGGTAAACATAATCAGATACGTAGTTACCTAGACGTGGATTTTGGGATGTTACAGTTACTTTATAGTGGGTTGCTATTCAACCCATTCTTCCTCCACCACTACATTTCTCTGCTTTGGCCTCAACTTTACACACATCTTTCCCGCCCCCACAGAATTCCACCATCGTTGCTACACCACCTTCTTCATACATCAAGATCGACCCAAGTTCGGGCTATACAGACTGTTCGATTCTCTTTTACACCGATTAGTTTGCTTCAATCGATAATTTTAGGTCTCCAATTGGGGTTTTCTACTGATGCAAGGGGACCTGAAATCTTGAGTCGCTCCTTGAGGTTCGATTTCCATTTTGGTTCAGGTGCGATGTGAGGCTTCAATCTCTTCCTCAGGTTCGTGTATCTCCATTATAGCGCTTCGATTTCGACCTTTATTTTCTACTGATGCAGGCAAAAAGTCCTGAAACCTTAATTTGCTCATTCAGGTTCGATTTTGATTAAACCCTGGCCGATTTCTTTTAGGGTTTGATCGAAGATGCATGGATGAGATGTAGGTTCAAGAATATTAACACAATTAGTTTTAGCAACAAAAAAATATGTATGTTCCTTTTTAACTTCCAGTTACTAATATGTATGTTTCATTTTAACTTGCAGTTATTATGTTAATTTTCTTTATATTTTTAACATTTTCTTTTTATTGGTTTAGAGGTTCAAAGCCCTAATTTGCTTTTGCACTTTGTTGATGAGATGGTTGGTATTTAAATAGTCTTTACATTATTACTTTCAACTCTTTCCTTTCTGTATATGAATTATTGGTGGTGGTTTATGTCAAAAAAAAGGTAACATGGATAACTGGACAATGAAGGTAGGATGGACACTGCTCTTAAGGTGGATAGTTGGACAATGAAGGTAAGGTCCTTTTCAATCTAAGTTTTTTTTTTAATCCGAAAGGCCAAAATTTTGGTGTTTGTAGATTTCATTGATAAATGAGAGGCATCTTTGGAACTATATCTATGTGGTACAATCAATATAAATAGTATTAGATGGCATCATTTTGTTGTACTAATGTTAGCCCCTCAATAAATCTCGAGACGGCTCATGACGGTTGTCTACCGCAACGCGGATGGGTCAATGTCTATTACAATATTTTATTTTTTTCGTAAAGAGTTTATGATGTCTATCATTGCTTCATTGCTTCAGCCGATCAATTTCTATTACAATGTATCTCCTGAATAAATTTATTATCCTTTATTCAGTTGTTGCCCAGGTTTAACAAATTGCAGGTCGTAGTCTACATCAGAAAAGATGAACAATCAGAGTTGCGATTTTTTAAAGGATTTTGGGTGGGTCTCTTGATTCCGCGGTAGGTTAGTTTTTCAGGTTTAATATATGCTGTTGATTTTGATGTGGAATTTGAATTTCAAGAGTTGGTAAAACAAGATTTTCCTTGAGTTGTGGTATCTCATCCACTAAATCTCTTACACAATGTTATTTTTAAATTTATCTCATACTTAGAGAACTCACTCGATGCTATATATTGTAGAATGGTGGAAGTAAGAATGATATACAATCCTTCAGAGAGGTTGGTTAATAATGAAACATGCTTGGTATTTGACTTCACATCTACTATTATCTATTTTGATTACTAAGACAATTACCTATCAAACTGGAATTTAGAATCTTTTTGTTTGGATTTGTAGGTGTTGAACTAAAGAATCGTCTTTCTTTTCTTGACATCTAAAACGAGTTTATATTTTTTGTCAAAGGTCTGACATAGTGTGTTATGTGTTCTTGCAGGTTTTACAACTTTTTGTGCTCTGTTGATTTTCTCTGAACAAGCCACTGACAAACCAATAGAAACTGTAGGTTAGGGACTGAGTTTTTCAGGAGATTCGCTCTGCATATTTAGATGTTGTATTAGACCATGATTTTGTCACTTTGGTCAGTTCGTTCCTACTTTCTCATCCCCAATTTCGTTTTAATTGTTCCATTCATTTTGTTTGATGCCTCTAGAAAGGTTTTGTTTGTACTGATTTTTCGACTAAGATGGAATAATGAGTTTTCTACAAAGAACCCATTCGATTGAAGATTTCAGGTATGTCACTCTTGGTGAAGGATTGTTTTAGGGATTGGGGCTTATGGGTGCAAGTGGTTGATTATACTTTTATGTACTTCTTTGTTTCTTTTCCTTATTATATTTGTGAGTTACAGATGTTATGCTTAAAATATTCAGTTTAGCTTTCATCATTTTATAACTTTTATGTAGTTATTAGTTTCTCTTCCCTTTCACATTTGTGAGTTACAGACTTACAGGTGCTATGCTTAATGTATTAGGTTTAGTTTTCATCATTTATAATGTCGCATCAATGGCAGTTTTGTACGATGGTTTGGATCAGGTGAATTTTAAAAATCTCTTGATGATAATTAATTGATTTTTGTTAAGTTGTGATGAAGATGATGAACACATCAATGGCAGGTTGGTATGATGTTTTGGATCAGGTGTACCTTCATTACAGGTATTCCTTTGAAGACTATGGATTCAAACTAATGTTGAGCGATATGCTGTCACCGTTAGGTGCTTGGGTTTCTAACACATCAATGGCAATTTGGTAATTCTCTTTGTTCTTATTTTTATTTTGCTTTTTGTGGTTCCTTAATTTAACTAAACAATTAGCTACTAGAATTAAGGTACTTTTACTTAAGATGGATGATGAAATCATGTTTGCTATTACGTTTTTCTTTGTGTTTTTTAATGGTTGTATGTTTGAGATATTATTGGATACGTTTTAGGTGCAACACTGTTCGACCTGCGTTTACTTTTACTTAAACGGTGGCCCGTCGCAACGCGCGGGCAGGTCACCAACTCGTAGTAACAAAGAGGAAATCTCAAACATTGAAATATTAAGAAGGTTTTCTAGCATTTGTATCAGTGTTTCTCCATGGATTGAGGGCTTCTCGCATCGCTTGAGCTTCTGGTGAATTCTCCCAAGCCCTCTTCTCCGACTCAAGAACCGTCACTTTGTCATCTGTACAAATAGAAACTGGATGTAAAATCGATAAATACTTTGTCCCTTTTCAACTAATTGAGAAATGGATCAAACAGGTTCAAGATCACCAAAACTGCATATTTAATGTTCATAGCTTCCTAAATTGTCTCTCTGAATAGATTAGAATATCATTGTAATAACATAATTTTCGCAATCACATTCAATGGTTTTACCTTTATTAGAAAAAGGAGGAAATTACAAATGGAAGTCAACATGTTTTGACCTGTTACCCAACCCATTTTCACCTCGATGGGAGACCATACAAGTGCATTTAACATCAAACCACGTGCCTATTGGATGATCTTTAACATGTACCCAACACACATACAAGTACATGGAATGGATTAATATTGTTAGAGAATGCCCAGCTTATGATCATCATTATGTGCCCACTGCCCCACTCCAATGCTCACATAAGTTCATGGCCTGGTCATAACTGTAATAAGTTTTAGTTTTTAGGCTGTATATGGATTTTTAAAACCAAATTACTTTAAAAAAAAATCCTAATATTAATACAACTTCACACCTTATAATCTTATATGAAAACACAATTTTGAACAATTATATCATTCCTATTGTGAAACTATGAACCCCTGTGATGGTACTCGATCTATTGGCAATCTATAGTTTCTTTGCTGCCGTAGTTCATGGGTTTGGCTATACAGAAGAATGTTAGGTGTTCATGCAAGTTGTGTTGTTTTCATTTAAGTAGTGTAATATTGCATTTGAAAAGGATGAGAGGAAAGTTGATCTAAGTTCTAGTCTCCTTCTCTTAACTTCTTGAGAATGTTTGCATACTAAAAAGGGCTAAATCTTTTGATCGGTTGACCCGCTCGGACAAAGAGGCTGCCCCATAAGTCAAATGCATTGTTCTTTCTCAAAAGGGATTCTTTACTGAATCTTCATAGCATTAAGCTATTCGGTATTTAAACTAAGAAACCCAAATTTTTCAACAAATCAAATAGTCCCTAAACAACCATGTTGATGTTCAACAATTCACGATTACTATTTGATCCATAGGCACCTGGGTATAAAAACCCTAACTTTTAACTTATGCACTTAATTACTATAATTTCCAAAAAATTATCTAACTAAAAGGGCATCGTTCATGAGTTCTCTTGCACATTAAAATCACACTAACTAATCCTCTGATCTACTTCCAAATTAAACCCCCTTCATAGTGATTAATCAGAATCTCTGTAGCTTCATAAACAAAACTAAATCGGATAGCGAATTCCAATGGCTATATGAAATTAGGGAAAAACAAGATGCTATAAAATCGTTGGATGGAACTAAAAAAGCAATAGAGAAGATGAAATGAAAGATGTCACTTACAGAAGCCGGTTTTGATCATGAAATACTCCATAGATCCTCCGATTGCGGCGGATACGACTGCAATCTTCACGTACCAATCCACAAACTTCATTGATTTACACGGACGGAGAATGGTAGAGAAGAGAGTTCGGTGACCTCAAATCTGCCGTCGGCTTCTCCGGTTAATAGAAGCGTTGAGAGTTTTACGGTTCTCTTTGGTATTAGGGTATGGGTAATACCTCCACCGAGGTGATCGGGAGAGGTGATCGGGGTTGGTCGGTGGCCTCGGTTCGATCGGGAACACCACTGCGGTGGTCTCGGGGTCACCGATCGGTGACGTGGTTTGGGGTACCGACGCCGATGAAGAAAGGGGTGGGGAGAGAGCCGTTGGAGTGGGCCCCCCCCCAAACGGCTATTTTCCTTTTTTTTTTTTTTAAATTTTTTTTTTTCAAAAACCCAATATTTTAAACCTTATAAATACCCACTCATTCCAACTCTTTTCTCACACTTTTTATAAATACCCACTCTCTATCACTCTCTTTAAAAAAAAAATGAACCCCAACCACATTGAACAACCTTCTTCAACCCCTTCTTTTCAAGGCCCCCGAGTGTGTATACGTTGGGATGAAACGCAAGAGTTGGTACTAACACGTTGTTGGGTCGACGCCTCCGAAAAACCGGAGGGAAATAATTTATGGCAAACAATTACAAAAAATTGGCATAAGGAGTTGAACCTCAATCCCGACACCCGATCGAAACACCAGTTAATTGCAAAGTGGAGCCAAGATGTGAACCCGAAAATACAAAAGTTCAACAACATTTTCATCAACATCTCCTCGCAATGCAGAAGTGACCAAAGTGTTTCCGACATTTTGAAGATGGCACAACATCGTTTTAAATTGGAAAATAATGGTGCCTCCTTTGATAAACTTGATTGTTGGGAAGTTGCTCGATCGTCCCCTAAATGGCGAGCGGAGACCCAAGCTCAAGCCTCAAAACCCAACGAGTAATTTTATTTTTTAGGATTTTTTTTTAATTTGTAATTTTAGGATTTAGTAAGTAATTTTATGACTTTTTTTTTAATTTGTAATGTTAAATTTAATTTTTATTTATAAAATGTATTTGTTTTTATTAGTATTTTATTTTAAATATTTTATTATAAAAAAGGGATTGGGGAAGTGGGGAAATGGGGAAACCATTACCCACAAAATGGGGAAAAATGGGAAGGGGTGGGGAATGATGAGGTGGCACCTAAAATGGATTGGGGAAATGGGAAAATGGGGATTGTATTACTTTTAACCTTACAGGTTAGGTTACTACGGGGAATGGGGCGGACAAGGGATTGCTCATGATTTTTTAATTTTTCTTAGGGTGTTTGTAATGGGTCTCCCAAGACCCCATGATCCCAAGCTCTCCCAAGTTTCCCAAGACCCCAAGCTTTTTTCAAATAATACTCATCCTAAGCTTCCCAAGACCCCAAACCCTTCAAAACCCACAAAAATGGCCTCTCCCAAGCTCCTCTCCCACGGGACCCCACTCCCACGGGACTCTCCCGAGCTCCCAAGCACCTCTCCCGAGCACCTCTCCCGAGCACCGCGTCATGGTGTTCCCGCGACCCCGAGGGATCCCGAGCTCGGGATAGCCTCCCAATCTTGCACCATTACAAACACCCTTCGAATATACCCGTTTATCTAATCCGTTATTTGATAACATATACTTATTTAACAAGATGCATATCCCGCGCGTTACGGCGGATAGCTTCTTTTTTAAAGTGTATTTTTTTAATTGTTTTATGTTTTGAAATGAGTTACTTTTATTCATGTAGTAGACTTACATGATTGTCTTAGCATACAATAAGGATTTTTTATTTTCTAATCTATTGGTTTTCAAAGCAGTTCACTAAGTTCAAAAAACAATTTCAAAAACCTTAAGAAAAAACATAGACATGGTACAAACAATGTAGAACGAAAGATTGCTTATTATGCACCCACACGTTCCGGCGGGTCACCGCAAGTAAAAAACAAAGATACGTCCAAGACTATTCCAACAAAAAGATATCTAATAAATGACTAAATTTTCAAACACAAACCTAGGATAGTAACTTTTATGAGAAATAGAGTGACACTTAAAAGGTACTTAAATCTGTTTTAAGTAATTAAATATGTTTTAATTAGATATTATTCTTTACCCTTCCAATTCCTAATTTCTCTCCACAGTTAATCAAGAATTCATATTCATATATTATATAGAAACACCAATTCAGCCTATACAATTATGTGGCAAATAAAATTATAAACCAACATATTTAAACCAACTAACTCTATTTAGGTGTTGTGCATTTCAAATCAATAGTATAATCATCATATCCACTCACTGGAATATATCAAAAGTTTAGCAGATTTACAAATTGTTATATGGATAATAAGATTTGTAATCTACTCTTTATTCAAGTGAGAAATTAAATAGTAATTAAATCAAAATAAAATAAATAAGTTAATAAAAATGCAAAAAGCTTCAGAATCTATGGTGCTTCAAAAGTTCAACTTTCAAGATAACGAGGTGTCAACCGCGCGTTGCAGCGGTTCACTGGTTGTATCAAAGTTACAGTAGACGTTACCAATGTAGATGAAAAATAGTGTTAAAAATCTAAATGAAACATAGGTAAAACATTCATATACATAAGTTTAGGTATATATATTATTATTATACTCATTGGTTGTCATAATTTTTTTTGCGCGATTTAATAAAAAAAACCTCCACCATATTAGTTTGTATATAACCATTACTAGGTTTGTAACCCGTGTGTCACACGGAGTGTATAAGTGAACACAGACAAAGAAATAGATGTGGACATCGTGAACAAACTGTTATATTTCATAAATCTCTTAAGACATTCTTTTATACAACATTTGATGTTTTGTTGGTGAGATTACCATCAAAAAATAAGAAAGAAACTTATTTTCTTTTGTTATTAAAAATCATTCACGTAAAAGATATATTATGAGCAGGGCCGGTCCTGAGAATTTGGATGCTCAGGGCACGAGTCAAAAAATTGCCCCTGTTAAAAACTTTAAATGTCGGTGATCGGTCTACTCGTCTCAGACGCCTGGAAAAGTGGAGAAAGAATCGATCGGAGAATGAATCGTCTCGCCTGGAAAAGTGGAAAAGTGGAGAAAGAATCGATCGGAGTCCGGAGAATGATTGAATGAATCGTACGTAGTTTTTTTTATTAGCCAATAATAGATAAAAAACCTAATAACCAACCTGCTGCGGGCTGCCCTCTAACAGATTGGGCTTAATAAAAACATAAGTTACCGTATCATTGGGCTGAAAAAACATAAGTTAACAGATTGGGCTAAAAACACTACTATTGGACTTAATAAAAACCTGCTGCCCACTAACAGATTGATGCCCTGGGCTGGAGCCCAGCTGGCCCAGGCCCAGGGCCGGCCCTGATTATGAGAAAGACTTGCATAGTGATATAGCACCCCTATTTAAATCTAGTTGTTGGGTTGTAGACTATTGATCACTGTGCAGGTCTACTTCAGATTGTAACAATTCTAACTGTTAGCAGGTCACTTCAGAATCAGACGAGCAACAGGCAACACAAAGTGATTATTGATTTTTCTATAATGATCTGATATCAAATTAATCATGTTTACAAATAGGGTTGTAAATCTTGAAAGAATCCACATTTCACCTTGAAATCATAAACCCATCAGATGTGCACTGCAACAATATTTTACAATCAGTTACGCTTCATTCCATTCTGGCGGCAAGTCAAGAAGCACAAAAGAGGCTTTAAAATTGTGCAAAACAAACTGCAAAAATTTGAAGGAATTTTGATAAATGAGTACAAATAAAGAGAATTGATGTGGTTAATTGATTGAAAAACATATTAATAACAAACAGAAATCAGCCTCAAAGATCTTGGTAATAATTGATGATACTTGAAGTTATTTGAATAACTACTTGTAGCCTAAAATTTCTACTTGATGATTGAAATCGTGTAGCAAAAATCTGTAAATGAAGGTCTCTTGCATCCTTATGTTGAGAAAGGCTTTCTGATTTAACTGAATCAAACAACATGGTGACAAAGTTATGGAAGATTTCCAAACGTAACAAAACATTAGAAACACACAGGTTGATTTTTAAAAACTCATTATTGGCAGAAACTAAAACTAAAGAATCACAAACAGTGGCATGATCAATTGGGAGTTTGGCACATATAAATAATGTAATTGATATGCAACTTGAGATTACAACTTGGAACACATATACAACTTGAAAGTGACCTGGAGGACATAATCATATATGATTACAACTTGGAACACATATACCTCACATAAAAGTTTTAAAAACATTCCTAAAAATAAGATGAAAAATAGATGGAAATGGGTCTAAAAAAACAAATGGAATTATGTTGATGAATCTTCAAAAACATCTCAAGAAATCCCCATTAACATATTCAGCCACATTAGTGCAAACAGAAGAAAAAAATAAAGAAAACTGCAAATAGAAATTAACATATCACATGATATTAAAAGAACCTGAACATCTAAATACAGAGTACTTAATTAACTCATAAGTTATTGACAGACATGTGTTCACAGGATGGAAAATAGGCGTCGTGGTAAGTGTTTGACACTTTGACCAGTAAAGGAACTACCTAAATTTTCTGAGAAGTCAGAAAGGCAGAAATGGAAAGTAGTCAAACCCATTTGTGGTCTTATTGTAAACATAAAATATCTTGTACAAATTCCACACATTTCAGTGCTGTAAACATAAAAAATTCTGTACAAATTCCACACATTTCAGATAGAACATGAAACGTCAAGAGCATAAATGAACATTTAAAGAAACGTTGATTATATATAGCCAAGGTATGTTACACATTATTTTCAAAAGGTGCATAAGAAGCCAAAACAATATGGTCATTCACTTCCCTTTGATAATATAGGTCAAGCCTGGCAAAGGAACATGTCTTTTAAGTATGCAATTTAGGCATGAGAAGTCATGAACTAAATTGGGGCTCCTTAAAATTCAAGCGGTGTATTACCTTAGATGGCATCCATTCCATTCTCTGTGGTCAAATGACAAGTGCAGTAACTAAGCTCAACAACAACAACAAAAAAGTTCAATAGAAAAGCAATTGAACACATGCCAAAATCACTTAATATATTCTTGACTCCATCAAAAGAAAATAATTATGCTTATAATCTAATTAGAAGCCTAATCTAACTACAAAACAGAAAAATCGTTATCTACGTAACCAACAAAAAAGTTAAATTAGCAAAGGATGCGAATACATCTAACAACCCATTGTTGACCTAAGTGAGGCTTTTCATCGAGCACCACATGTGCGAAATCGGAAAAATCAATTTCAACAAAAAATAAAGCAAACTACTTACTTGAATCGAAGGAAAACAATAGCAGGGATGCAAAAAGAAGTGCTGGTGAGAATCGCGTAGCACTAAACAAACTAAATACAACTTGTAGGCGAAGAACGCGCTCTTGGATGCCATTGAAATCCAAAACTTAAAGTGGTTATGAGCGATTGCTGCTGGGTCCTTCTTACAAAGGTGCTTCCTGAGAGCCTCCTTTATAGTACCACCTATTATTAATTATAAATAAATAAATCAATAGATGGATTAAGAGAAAGAAAAAGAAAAAAAAAGTTATCGGATCACTCAAGTTCCTAGCTAGTGGTTACCAGTAGTTGCTACTGATGCAGTAGTAGTCTCCCTACCAAGATCAAGACGAGAAACATTGTGATTGACCAGGTTATTCAAAATATCAGCCGTTCAGAGAAAAGGGACGATCTTCATCACTATATTATATATGCAACATATTCGATTGGAGACAAGAAGATGAAATTGAGTATAATTCATTCAATCATTCCAAGAAAAATCATTAGTATACACACAAAAACACCAATTTCATTCGATTGGAGACAAGAATTGAAGATGAAATAATTATTCCAAATATTTACTTGAGTATAATTCATTCAAAGAAAAATAATTAGTATGCACACAGAAACACCAATTCGATTCGATTCAATTGTTATGAAGAATTCATACTACATAGGATGCATATGATAACTAACCATCAAATAGCATTAATTACGTACCTTCGCCTTCCATCTTAAGTTGAGATTGTGACTCACTCGGACGAGACTATTTAGATTCTAGGGTTTGTATCTTCAGGGAAATTGGGAGGCGATTGAATTGCAATTGAAGAAGGTTTAATCAATTGCAATTCATGTTGATGCACCTCAATACGAAGCGACACGTGGCAAGCCAAAACAGAGGACACGTGGCAAGCCAAGATCACTCAGATCCTTCTTTATTAGTATAGAGAGATTGACTCTTCATATCTTAAAATTACATTACAACGATTCATCACATATATTTGATAAGATTCAAAATTAATCCTGTAAGTGACAATGGTTATATTAGACTTTTTTAGATAAATAGGCATATCTAGCCTAGAAATAAAATGGCGTGCAACTAAAAATGTAAGAACATCGACCTGAGATCGATAAGAATTTCTCAGAATCCCTTGTAGCATCTTCATTCATTCGTGTGTTTAGCTAAAAATGATGTACAATTACTACTAATCACATAATTACCTGGTAAACCTTCTAAACCCATTACAAAAAGCTATGGTTAAGAAATAAAAACATACAAATTGACTATAAATGGAAACACAATAAAGACGAATACATTTCTAACAATGAAGTAAATATGATCCACCACTTTATATAACCATATTTTAACACTCATTTAAAATTTAAAGTTAAGTACTACATTTCTAACATTGAAGTAAATATGATCCACCACTTTATATAATCATATTTTAACACTCATGTTAAAGTTTAAAGTTGAGTAGTAAGGTTTCCAATGAGATTAAATAGAAATTCCATCATCTATTTCATAACTCTTACTATCGTAACAAATAATCTATAATAATATTAGTCATAAAGTAAAATTAAGTGCACCTTCTAGGAAAAAATCCATAACTAATTTGTAGTAATAATTTCAAATAGCACAAAAATGTTTTATTTAAAAAGCTAATAAAAAAGACACAAACATTTACAATTAAATAGGTATAATAATAATAATAAACATAAATAAAAATAAAATAAAATAAAATGATTTCCATACAACCTCTAAGTTAGAAAGGAAAAAATTAGAAATGGGCTTAGTGGGCCATGCGAGGGTTCGAAGGGGCTGAGGTAAAACAAAAGAGGAACCGAATTCTCAGGTAGGTAGCAAAGAAAAAAATGATTTCAATACAACCTCTACGTTAGAAAGGGGCTTAGTGGGCCATGCGAGGGTTCGAAGGGGCTGAGGCAAAACAAAAGAGGAACCGAAAAAGGTTAAAAAACGGAAACATGAAAATTAGAATCCGTGACCTATGGGTAGAAAATGAAGACATGTGTCGGCTCTACTAAAACTCATTTGATAACTTTATCAAACATAACACACTTAACATTGAAAGGTTTAAATTATTCTTCTAAAAGAAAGTTAGTTATTGTGTTATATAGAAATAATAGTATTATATTGTATCAACTAGAGGTGTACAAAACTGGGTTTTTTTTAAACCGGTTTGTCAACTTTGATCAGAACCGGTTTAGCCCAAAATCGGTTTGGTTTACAAACCGGTTTGAAGTAAAAAAACCCCAAACCTATAGAACCGAATCGGTTCAGTTTGAAACCGGGTTGGGTTGAACTGGTTTGTAAAAAACCGTTTTTTTTTTCTCAAATAATCAACAAAAAAAATTAAGGCTTAATATAAGAGCAAAAAGTTGGCTAAAAGTACATTAAAAAAAAATCTAAGGCTTCAAATTCTTAAGCTTGAACACCAAAGGCTACAAGTATTAGTAGAACTAAACATGTAATACTTCTATTTGTACTGGATTGAGTTCGTTAATGCATAAACATGCACCAACACCAAAGGTGGTCATAACAATATAAGGACACCTAAATAAATAAGAAGTTCTGATTTATATTATCCTATCAAAAGTTGACATTGTCACTTAAGGCTAATTGAGAACTCTCCTTTAAAATGCGACGGCTATTTCAATTAAGATCCATCTAGTTATGGCTAATAGGATTTAAGAGATTAGTGGTTAATTGAAATTAGAAAACGAGATGGGTTCTAAAGCGGTTTCAAACCGGTTCCAAACCGGTTCCAAATCGGTTTCAAAGATAACCCGGTTTGGAACTGATTCGCTAAATGAGAATGCCAAATCGATGGGGAACCGCCAGTTTATACTCGAACCGAATCGGTTTTCTTAAATCGGTTTTTATCCCGAACCGGTTTCGGTTTTTATACCGGTTCGGTTTGCCAATCGGGTTTTTTGTACACCTCTAGTATCAACAACACACGTGTCACAAAGAGATAAAATACTCCACCTCACACAATTTAATGTGGCTAAATTTTATTGGTGGAGATTATGAAATGGATAAATACTATTGGTTAATATGATATACAGTAATTTGTAAGTGGGGAAAGTAATTTAAATTGTTATATATAGATGGTGACCCGTCCACGTGTTACAACGGGTCACCTTTTTATAGTTAATTTTATCAAATGGTTAGTTTGTTGGTGCAGTCTATCATCTCATGAAACTTAATTATAGCAGCAAAATTAATTTTGTTTTTTAAAGATGTTTACTTATGTAAATCTTTGCCAAGGAAAGTGTTGAATCCCACTTCATGGTATCTTAAGTTAAGTTCATGACATTTTGTTTGTTTCTATGCATAAATGTGAAGCAAATAATTAATAGGCCTTGAAGACAACAAATAGTGTTGATATTGGTCATCGGAGGTATCTATTTGCTCTTTCATATATTGTTTGTAGACATTGAAAAATCTTCTTTATCATACACTAACAAAGTCTTTTATAATTATATCTATCTTAATTTAATTTGTTAAAGCATTTATTTCATAATTACTAAACATGTAATATTAAATGATTTAGCACCAATGCTTATTAAACAACACACGTGTACAATATAATAGGAAAGAAATAAGAAAGAAATAAAAAAGAAATAAAAAGAAATAAGAAAGAAAAAAAATAATGAAAAGAAAAATCGGCTAGACTGGAACTCGTGTAGAAGACCACAACTTCAAAAAGGAAATACTAAACCACTCTGCCACTTGAACAACTATGTCAAATAACCAAACAAATAAAATAAAGAAACAAATGTAGGCATAAGAAGCAAAAAAAATTAACGTAGAATGATGCCATATGTCACAAAAAGAACATGGCAACACAGTATAAAAGGAGAGAGAGTTGTCAATCAATAAATGGCTAAAAAAATATACAGTAAATTGTGAGTAAAACTTTGAATTAAAAATGTTATATATATAAATTATATGATTTTACTTATTTCTTTTTTATTTTTATTTATAGTATGAAGTTATTTATTAAAAAATTAATTTAAATTATTAAATTTATTACTTGAGATATTTATTGTAATTCTGATAAACTTAAATTAATAGTTACACTTAAGGGGTAAATACGTTATAAATACTCAACGGATTTTGGGTGGGATATGGGACAAACTCTTATAACCGAGTGTGGGATTGGGATTCCCAAGCATGGTCAGTTTGATCCAAATCCGTCACCCGACCGGAAAAAGTACTTAGATCAAACAGGGTTCAACTCTTCTCCCGAGTCTGATCGTCGACGCTGGGTGAAAAGGCTGGAAATTAGCACCTGTACAGGTACTAGCGCGTTATGACCAATACAAAGCCGGAGATTGTGCTATATTTGGGTCCTCCGGCGTGAGAATCAGTTGATCTGAGCGAGAGAAGAAAGCGCAGAGTGAGAGTGTATGTGAATGAAAACCTGAATGGTACCTGAGCAAATCTAAGTATTTATACTTAGGGCTGCATGGAGAGTAAGCGTGTAAGCTGCGCATGGGCACGCGCGAATCTACATGGAGGTTGTTAGAGTTGGAGGCTGAGATCAGAGGACATGTGTTAGGCGCTCAGATGTGCATCACGTGTCATAATAGATTTTGTACCATGAATGTTTGATTATTCTATGATCCCAAGGATTTAGATAGGACCACTATCATGGGGAATCTTGCAGGTCAAGAGAGATCCGTGAGGGGTCTAAAATGGGTCGGAAATCGGATCTATCATTTTCAAGTCCTTCCTATCTAGTGTTAAAGTTTTTAGACTTTGATGTTAGGTTAAAAGAGGGAGCGTAGACACGTAATCGTGTGATTTCTCGCTTGTCATGGAAGAAGAAAAAATTTGCGCTAGGGAGCTTTGCGTGTCACATCGCAACTGACGACAAAATATGTCGGGGTGCAATGCTTGTCCAGATGCTCATGACAACTAATTAAATTTGCAATACTTAAATATGCCATTTTTCAATAATTAATAGAAGATATCATACAACAAAGTTAAACATACTTAATGTGGGGTTTCACAGTGATATTCGGGTTACCATTTATAATTTTTAATTAACGAGTAATTAAATAAAACTAATTTTATATATTTAACAAAATATATATTTATATCTAAAACAGAGATACACAGCGGAATGAAAAATAATGTGAATATCGCGAAACCTTTAGCAGGATCAGTTCACTATACAAAACGTAAACACAAACATAATTAATCTAAACTACGGGTTTAGATATACCTTATCCAGATTCGAATAACCATTCGAAACACCGGGATTCAACATGTCCTTGCTAGGGTTGAACGAAACACTTGACTCAAATCTCCGAGACAACTCGTTAACGGCGGCAGACGACGGCAACAGTGGTGGCCAGGGCGGTAGACTTGCCGGCGGTCCACGTCGGTGGCGGAGGTGGTGTCAGGTATAGGGGCAGGGCCCGGGCATCGGCAGCAGGGGCACTGGAGGCGGTTGAGAGGGCTGGCGCCATGGTGGTTGATGGTGGCAGAAAGGGGCAGAGGGTGGCGTCGGCTCGGGTATGCGATCGAGGAGGAGGGTTTGCTGCTGAGTATTGGGTATGCGATCGAGAAGGTCGTTCGTGGGCGGATCCGTGGGAGAGAGAGAGAGAGAGAGAGAGAGAGAGAGAGAGAGAGAGAGAGAGAGAGAGAGAGAGAGAGTTCGATGGTGATGTGGTGTTCACCCTTTTTTTAGCAACCCTAATGAGGTGGTATTTATAACCTCCTCACCAGTTGTAGATAATCCACAACTGGTTTAAATCACATGATTATCCAGCTAATTAACTAATTAATTAACTCCACCGTTATCCACTAATTAGTTATTTTAAATATGTAACTAATTATCTATAATTATCTTATTACTAAAATATAAAAAATATATTTAGTAAATAAATAATTTCATCATTTAATTACTTTACTTAGTAATTAAGTTTCATTCATAATCAATAAATTACTTTAATTGATTTATGACATGTTGACCCCCGTGTAACTCTTATAGGTCAAATACCGGGTTGGGTATGTAAAATATCGGGTCAGGACATTCAATATCCAACAGTCTCCCACTTGGACTGATTATGATAGTTTTAACATATACAGTCAGAGGCACTCTAGTTATGCATGGCTGTACCAACCAGTCATGACGCTTTAAGTCGTCAGCCAAGGTATAATTGTTAATCAGAATAGAATACACAATGGACTTATGGTGTTTATAAATTCATTTGTTCCTTTCTGTAAAAGACATCTGATGAACCATAAGACATGGCTCTCATGTTACGTTCAATCATTTAATTCTCGATTCAGTTACTAAGTGATCCAATCAAACACACAGTTAGTTTGGGTGAGGCCTAACACTTATCACTCGGAATCCACGAGGGCGTCTGATGTCTAGCTGTTGCAAAATACAAGAGTACAGAATCCCATATTACCCATACACTACTCCCACTGAACTTCATATCTATTCCCAGAAGTAGCCTTTATGACTGGGAGTTACGCGATAGTGGTTGACCACAATAAAAAAATAGGTCTTGGTAAACGGTCATTCAAGTGTACGTCTCAGGTCGAAGGATACAATTGAGTATACCATTTAATCAAGGAAATCTCTAATCCATGGAGTTCCCTTGACCATGGGGACAGTTCCTTTCTTGGAATTTTCCATGTTGAACCTAGCTATTATTTTGTCAGTATATGTACTTTGACTAAGACCTAGAAGTCGCTTAGATCTTTCCCTGTGAATTGTTATTCCGAGTATGTAAGCGGCTTCTCCTAAATCTTTCATAGCGAAACATGATGATAGCTATTTCTTAACTTCGTTAAGTGTAGGTTTATTGTTTTCTATGATCAATATATCATCCACATATCGTATGAGGAATGATATAGTGCTCCCACTTTCCTTTCTGTAAATATAGGGCTCATCTTCGTTTTTAGCAAAACCAAGCTCTTTGATTTTCTTATCAAAACGAAGATTCCAGCTCCGAGATGCCTGTTTAATTCCATATATGGACTTATTCAGTATGCACACCTTATTTGGATATTTTGGATCCTCAAAACCTTCTGGCTGAACTATATAGACATCCTCAGACAGGTGTCCGTTCAGGAATGCGATTTTGACTTCCATTTGCCATATCTCGTAATCATGGTATGATGGTATGGCAAGTAATATCTTGATTGATTTGATCATAGCAACGGGCGAGAAGGTTTCTTCATACTCAATCCCTTGGGTTTGAGTGAAACCTTTCACAACTAGCCGTGCTTTATAGGTTTGTATATTTCCATTAGATAGACGTAATCATATCTGTTGTAGTCAACTATGAAGGTTACGAAGTACCTTTCATGATCCCCGTGATACATCTAAAGGGTCCACACACATCAGTATGGGTGAAGGGTGACTTGGTTAATTTACCAGATATGCATGACTCGCATTCATTGATAGCATCTGCATTATTGGATTCTAGAATTCCTAGAATTTGTAGCTTTCTTATGCGGGACTTACTTATGTGACCAAGCCTATGATGCCATAATGAGGTACCATTACTATTGGTTTTGTTTCGTTTATAAAAATGATAGATTTGGTCGTTTGTTTGAATATTTATCTCATATATACCATGTCAAGGTTTAGTCTCAAAATAAAAGATATCATTTAAGTAGGTTAAAATAGAAACTCCATTAAACTTATACTTAAATCCTTGTTCAAACAATGAAGAAACAAAAATTATGTTGCTGGACAAGCCAGGTGCATATAAATAGTTATCTAGAGTAACCATAAGGCCAGAATGACATGTTAGTGAATATATGCCAGTTGCAAGAACCGGGACCCTTTTTCCATCACCCACAATGAGATCGATGTCGTCTTTTTCCACATTCTTCCATTTTTCAGGTTCCTGCAAAACATTAACGATGTGGTGAGCACATCCACTATCAAATACTCATGTATTGGAGGAAACACTAAAAAGTTCAATAACATTTATTGAAATACATGTTGAGGAACTCTAATAAGAGTTTCTAATCATCTTTAAATTAGCCAGATATATGGGACAATTTATTTTCCAATGTCCCATTTGGTTGTATTCAAAACACTGGCATTTTTAAAGCATCAGTGATGTGACAGCCTTTTTGCCTTTGCTTTCATGAGCTTTGGTATGTGATTTGGCTTTCTTGAGATTCGTTTCCTTGACTGTAAGCACATCCGGTGTGGTTCCTATTTTAGCAGTTGGAAGAAATGCTATGAGCTCATTTAATGTCTCCACTGAGCAATTAATTACATGAATGCGATAACACTCAGGGAGAGAGCCAAGGATAATATCCATCGCCATACAATCAAGTATGGGGTATCCGAGCTCATGTAGTCGATCACGATAAGCTTTCATCATCACGACATGTTCATAAGTGGAGGAATCAGGCGATACTTTGCAATTCATGAATTCTTGAAGTGCCTTGTATCGCTCCTCTCTTTGATGAAATTCAAATAAATCCTTGAGTTTCCTTATGATGTCGTAGGCACTCATATCATGTAAATTGTATCGGAAATCCAGTGACATACTGGACAGAATCATCTCAGTAACTTCTCGAGAGTCGTTAGTGTGTTCATTCAATTCAGTTTGAGAAAGCCCATTCATTAAGTAGGAAAGATTTGGAATGGGTCTGTCCAAGACATAAGGTTTTCCAAACAGCCTCAAAACTTTTCTCAGGGTGGCTTGCCATGATAGAAAGTTTGTCTCAGTCAATGTATCTAGTTTGATGAGTGAACTTAGTGAGTTTTCATTAGCCTTTGTAGAGATCTAGAAAATGAGGCTTTTGCATTAGATGAATTTTAGGTTTATTTTAATGCTTGTGGGCTAGTAAATACTTGTAATTGGGCTAACTTTTGTAGGGTTGATGGGTTTAAGGGGTTCGATCGGTTTTGTGTGTGTCTGGGCCGAATTCTAGTGGGGTTAGGAGATAGTGTGTTTTGCAAGTTTGTTATCTCCCTATATATAGAACCCCTTGAATACTAGAATAGGTTGTTGCTCCTAAGGTGTTTGCGATTTTTTGGTGATCTCGATATTCTCTTTGAGAATTTCGACCAAGTGTGTAAGCAATCGGTGATTAATAGTAAAGTGTTCTCTTCAATCGGTTTGTGTTCTTACTTGTTTCGTTATTGCTTTTACGTATTTTTTCTTGATTTATCTTGAATCACTCTAGTGTTTGGATTCCGCACATTCACTAGAGGTTGTGATATCGTGTTTGGGTTATTTCGATCCTTACAATTGGTATCAGAGCCAAGAAACGCAAGTTTCGAGGCTCTCGCGATATCCGATTCAAGTTTTTATTAACTAACCGTTTGAGTTTTGTGGTGATTTTCGCAGTAGCAAGATTCGGAAGATTGTTTTTTTTGCAGGTTTTGGACTGAACAGAAGTGATCGTGATCATCAGCCCTTGTTTCCGAGACTTTTCGACCCAGCCAAGCACTTTTCGATCAGCCAGTCTGATCGAAAACCCTTTTCTGCCGCCCCTTTTCGATCGAGAAAGCCCCCTTGTGGCTTTTCGATCAGACCATTCCAGTCGAAAAGTCCCCTCCTATGACTTTTCGACCGGCAGCTCCCAATCGAGAAGTCCTTCTTCAAGACTTCTCGATCAGCTTTCTCAATCGAAAAGTCCCCTGTGACTTTTCGATCTGTCACCTTTCAATCGAGAAGTCCCCTTGAGACTTCTCGATCCAATTTCTTGATCGAAAAGTCCCCTGTGACTTTTCGATCCACTGTGCTCATCGATCGAAAAGTCCCTTCAGTGATTTTTCGATCCATACCTCACTTTTCGATCAACCGGAACTTTTCGACCAGCAACTTTCCGATCGAAAAGTACTTTTCGATCAGACCATTTTCAACCGGAAACCCTTATTCGATTCAATTTTAATTCTTTGCTTCAATGGCCTTTGACATGTCTACCTTGTCAAGTGCCACTCTGGAAATGGACGCCAAAATCGGAACAAATGCCAGACCACCCCGTCTGTCGTCTGGCAAGGATTTCATGAGATGGAAATATCGTTTCATCAACTACATCAACTACCATGATGCCAAGATCATGCGTTCGGTCGAGGTGGGAGACTTTGTCCCATCAACTGCTGGAGCCCAGGGTCAGCCACCTACACCTAAAGCTAAAACTGAATGGCTTGATGAAGACTGGGAAAAGGTGGAAAGAGATAGAAAGGCACTGGCCGCTCTAACCATGGCCCTATCTCCTGAAGTTGCCGAAGCTTTCAAAGAATACACCTCCGCTAAGACTCTTTGGGATGCCCTTGTGGCTGCTTACGAGGGAAATGATGATATGAAGGAATCTCGAATAGAAAATTTAAGAGAACAGTTCAATGAGTTTAACTATATTCCTGGTGAGAATATTGAGACTCAGCTTCAACGCTTCATCAAGATAGTCACTGGAATGAAAGATGCTGGAGTCACATATACACAAGTGGAGGTCAACAGAAAGCTGGTCAACTCACTGCCGCCAAATTGGGACAGCACCATTGAACTGATTAAAAAGACGATGCAAATGTCCACGTCACCCCTAAGTGAGCTCATGTATACCATTAGAGCTTATGAAGAGAAGAAACAGAAGAGGGCAAGAAAACTTGGCAACGGGGCATTAATGAATCAAATGAATCAAGCTTTCATCTCTCAGCCTGCTGTCGCTCCAAATAATCCACCATCCACTCTACTGGGATTCATTGCACAAGCCACTGGGTCAAGTGCATCTGGAACATCAAATGTTGTCTCTCTAGATGTTAATGCTTTAACTAAAGACCCCGACTTTGCTCTTGGGGTAGGGATTATGAGTTGCTATCAGGCACTCGTAGCAGGCTCACTTCTTCCCACGGATCTATCTCCTGATGATGTCAATCAAGTAAACCCTGACGACCTGGAGCACATGGATATATCTTACCAAATGGGAATGTCAGCCCTGAGAGCTAGGCAGTTTATGGCAAAGACAGGACAGAAGGACTGGAATGGTGGCAAAGGAATAAAGCTCAGTTTCAATAAAGCAAATCTGAGGTGCTACAATTGCAACGAGTATGGGCATTATGCAAGGGAGTGCACCAAACCAAGGGTTGATAGAGAAAGGAAGACCGACAACAGAGGTGAAGGCATGAAGAAGGAGACTGGAAAGAATGACAAGGCACTGGTGGTTCAGCACACGCCAGGATATGACTGGACACCTCATGTGGAAGACTTAAGTCTGTCACCCGATCATGTAGCCCTGTTAGCTGAAGAAGATGTTCAGAAAGAAGCTGCTGCAGCACTCCATCATGCATTCATGGCAGACATAACTCCAGGACCCTCAACCAGCAGCATTGAGGTATGTTTTAACCCTAAGTGTCAAACTATATTTAATGAATCTCAAGACTGGCAACGTAAGTTTTTCAATGAAACATTAAATCGTGAGCTATCTGATAAAGACTTGAGAGAATACAAAGGTAGAACTAAATCCTTAAATGAAAACCTAGAAGCTGCCAAAGTCGACATAAAAAATCTTCAAAGGGATTTGAGTGACAAAACCACATATCTTAAAATTGCTAATGAAGATATTGTCATATTAAAATCTGAACTTGAACAACTTAAAGGTAAATTAGAAACATCACAAACCAAAGTTGAGCGCAATGATAAAATTGTGTCTGAAATGATGAAGGCTAGTTCTCTGTTTTATAACACAGATGCCCGAATGCGACATCTAAAAGCCAACTCTGGTTTGGGTCTCGGTACTGAGGTTAAAGATGAAAAATCCACTCATACAGTACCGATGCCCTTGATGCATGAAATGATCTCAGATTATGAGTGTTCTAAGACCTCCTTAGAAGCCAAGGCTGAGATAGAAAAGAAACTGGCCGCCTGTTTCATTAAAATTTCTGCTCCTGTTTCTAACCTTAATAATACTTTTACTTCTTGTGCAGATAAAGGTAATAATGAAGCAGGGGTAGTAAATTCCAAGGAGTCCACTAAGAGTCCCATGAAGTCTGAAGTTGATTTTTTGCTTTAAAAATTATGATTTTGAGAAACCTGAAACTTTTGTTAAGTTTGAGTCAAAAACTGCTGAGTCTGATGTGTGTGATAAACTTTCTGAATGTGGTGTGTTTAATGTTGGTAAATGTGATTTAAAACCTGTGAAACCCCTTAGAACTGTTAAAATTTTGAGAAGGGGTAAGGGACCGCAGGTTGATGGTCCCAAACCCACAGGAAGTGTGTAAATTTCTGAGGATAAGGTTAATTATCCTACTCCCAACGTGCAGAAAGTACGGGACACAAAACCCCATGACTTTGTCCCGTACCCAGAAGTTAACTCTGCATATGACCAGGTCCAGCCGATATAACGGGAGTATATTCTGACCACAAAGCCCCATGGTAAAGCCCTTTGGATCCATAAAAACGCTTCAAATCCAACTTGGATCTCCACTGGGCGTAACCAACAACAGGCTCCCGTGTATCCAAAGAAACAATCCTGCCATGTGTGTGGCCAACCAGGACACATGGCAAGAAACTGCCTGCACCGTCCTTATAAGCCTTACTATCCAAAGAAGGTCCAACAAAAGACTGTCTCATTGGGCCAAACACATGTTGGCCCAAAACCCAAGTTTGGACCTTCAAATTCCAAGGTGCAAAAGTCCACATCACCACCCTCACAGGCAAAGATACATGCTAGGCTAGCAGCAAAGACTGTACCTTCAAACCAAAAGGTGCAGCAGGGCAAACCACAACCAAATGTCCCCAAATGGAGCCCAAAGCCCAAGTCACCTAAACATGAACCATCAATTGTGAAAAGTAAGGGGAATAAAAATGCTAAGAAACCTTCAAAGATTTTCACTAAACCTGCTAGGGTGTCCAAAGCTGTTAAACCTTCAAAATCTGTTTCTCGCCCAAAGCAGGATACCTTTTTAAAATCACCTGTTCACCCTCAACCTGTTTTCAAAAGATTTTCAGAAACACCATTTTTCTCAAAACATGCAGCAATCACACAATCAATCAAACAGAGGGATGATGAAAGGTGGAATGTCCCAAAAGTTGTGAATTTGTCCTTCAAGCCCACTGGAGTGTACAAAAAACACTCCATGTCTTTTCAAGAGGTTCAAAGTTCTAAAATAAACAAAAATAATCGACAGTGGCTTGGCAAGGAAAATCACTCCCAAGATGTCAACATAAAAGACATCCTCAGTCCAAACAAGGACAGACCAGTCACACCCGGACCAATTAAGGCCTGGGTACCAAAATCTAACTGATCTTCTCTGTATGCAGGAACAGCCAAGGAGGACTGTCAGCAGCCTATGGTTTGTTGACAGTGGTTGTTCCAGGCATATGACGGGCGACATATCCCTACTACAAGACTTGGAGAAATTTGATGGAGGATATGTGTCGTTCGCCGGAGGAGTTGGTGGATATATCAGTCAGAAAGGCACAGTTCGCAACGGTTGTCTCAGCTTCCACGATGTTAATTATGTAGAGCAGTTAAAACACAGTTTGTAAAGTGTTTCACAGATATGTGATCGAGAGTATCCAGTCCTATTCAACAATAAAGAGTGTCTCATTCTTAAACCTGGATACTCCATCCCCGATGATTGGGTGTTAATGAGAACACCCAGATATGGTAACTCCTATGTGCTGAACATGCAGAAACCCCCCACATCTGAGGTGGCCTGTCTCCTTTCTAAAACAGCTGAGAACCATGCTCAGCTGTGACACCGAAGATTGGGGCACATGAATCTGAAGAACCTGTGTGGCTTGTGCTAAGGGGAAGCAGCACAAACGGCCACATAAACCGAAGGTCTTCAACAGAATCTCGTCTCCACTGGAATTGCTTCACATGGACCTATTCGGTCCCGTCAGTATGTTAAGTCTTAACCGATGTGCATTTTGTTTAGTTATTACTGATGATTTTTCCCGTTTCACTTGGGTGTTTTTCTTGTCCAAGAAAAGTGATGTTGCAGGTATACTGATCGCCTTCATCAAGCTCATCGAAAATAAATTAAAGCTGCAAGTGAAGGCCATCAGGAGTGATAATGGGACGGAGTTTAAGAACCACACAATTGATAATTTCTGTGCCGACAAGGGAATTGAGCATCAATTCAGTGCTCCCTACACCCCCAGCAGAATGGCGTCGCAGAACGAAGGAACAGGACCCTGATTGAAGCTGCTCGCACTATGTTGTGTGATTCAAAGCTACCAACCATGTTTTGGGCAGAAGCAGTCAACACTGCATGCTATGTCCAGAATCGGGTGCTCATCAACAAGCGGCAGCAGAAAACTCCATATGAGCTGATTTACAATGATAAGCCCAGAATTGGACACCTTCGGGCTTTTGGGTGTCTATGCACAGTTTTAGTAAACACTGATGTTCCCAAATTTGCTGCTAAGTCTGATGAATGTTATTTTGTAGGTTACTCTGCCAGCTCCGCTTACAGGGTTTTCAACAAAACAACCGGCACTGTGATGGAGTCTACAAATGTGGATTGGCTCGAAGAAAATCCATCTGACGGTGGAGTGGGTCCTCCTCAAGCTTTCGATTATAATCAATTCTTCCATTTTTTGGGTTTGGAACCTGTCATAGCTGAAGAACTTTATGAAGATACAGTTTCAGGACCACCATTATCACACTCCATCACCAAGGCTCCAGTCATTGCTCCTGAAACAGATACCACGCCAGTACAGGAGACTGCTGATCCTGTGGATAATCAAACACAGGAAACTGATGCGGAAGTTGATCCCGCCTTAGGCACTCCACAAACACAGGGAACTGATGCAGATAATGCAGCTGAAACAACTGATGAACCCGTTCTTTCAAATTTACCTCCTGAAATTCCCGTTCAGGCCGTTGCGGAGACCAGAATTCATAAATACCACCCCTTGGACAACATCATTGGTCCATTAGCATCCGGGGTGGTAACAAGAAGCCAGTCAGGAGACATCAATCACTGTATGTACTCCTGTTTTATCTCACAAATTGAGCCCCCCAACATTACTATGGCCTTGACAAATCCTAGTTGGGTGGAGGCCATGCATGAAGAGTTAAATCAATTCTCTCGGCTACAAGTTTGGAGGTTAGTAGAAAGGCCCGCTGACAAAAAGGTCATCACTACTCGGTGGCTTTACAAGAATAAAAAGGATGACAATGGCATCATTTTCAGAAACAAGGCCAGGTTGGTGGTTTAGGGCCACAAACAAATCCAAGGAGTGGATTATGATGAAGTGTATGCACCGGTGGCCCGATTAGAAGCAATAAGAGTCTTCTTAGCCTATGCATCCTACATGAACTTCACGGTCTACCAGTTGGACGTGAAAACAGCCTTTTTATATGCTGAAATGGATGAAGAGGTTTATGTCACTCAACCTCCTGGCTTCATTGATGAGGAGCACCCGTATCATGTGTTCAAGCTAGACAAGGCCCTGTATGGCTTGCATCAGGCCCCTCGGTCTTGGTACAAGACTCTGACTGATCATCTTCTAGCACACGGGTACACAAGAGGCATAGTGGATCAGACACTTTTCAGGAAGGAGGTTGGAAATGACATAATCATGGTGCAGGTATATGTTGATGACATCATCTTCGGTTCTACCAATGAAGACTTGTGCAAAGAGTTTGAGAAGGTAATGCGCACAAAGTTTGAGATGAGTCAGATGGGTGAGATGGAGTTCTTCCTTGCCCTACAGGTAAAGCAAAGTGACAGTGGGATACTTATCCATCAGGCCAAATATGTCACAGAAATTTTGGAAAAATACAAAATGATGGATGCAAAGCCTGTCTCCACACCTATGGCGGCAAGACCAGCACTTACCAGGGATCCAGACGGTCAACCAGTGAGCGAGCACATGTACCGGTCAATGGTTGGGTCTCTGATGTACTTAACCGCCAGCCGTCCGGACATCATGCTCGCTGTGTGCCAATGCGCACGCTATCAGGCTAATCCTAAACTCTCTCATTTCTCTGCTGTGAAACGCATTTTCAAATATTTAAAGGGTCAGCCTCGTCTAGGCCTCTGGTACCCTAAAGAGTCAGGATTTAATCTGTATGCTTTTTCTGACAGCGATTATGGCGGCAATGAGCTTGACAGGAAATCCACATCTGCTGGAGCTCAATTTTTGGGTGACAGGTTAGTATCCTGGCAGAGCAAGAAGCAGCACACGGTGTCTCAGTCGACAGCCGAAGCAGAATATGTGGCTGCATCCGCTTGTTGTTCACAAGTGGTATGGTTGCAGCATCAGCTGGGAGATTACGGTTTGAATTTCTTCGATACTCCCATTTTTTGTGATAATAATGCTGCATTGCAAATTGTGAAAAATCCCGTGCAGCACTCCAAAACCAAACACATAGATATCAAAACACACTTCATTCGGGATTGCTATGACCGCAAGCTCATCCATTTAGAACGGGTGGCATCGGAGGACAATGTGGCGGATATGTTCACCAAACCCCTTCCAAGTGCAAATTTTGAAATGTGTGTCAAAGGCCTCCGAATGATAGCCTTTGATGAGTAGTCTGGTAATTTTGTTTATTAAAAAAAAATTAAAAAAAAAATTTGAAAAAAATTAAAAAAATTTTTTTGAAAAATTTAAAAAAAAAAATTTCAAAAAAATTAAAAAATTTGAAAAATCCAAAAATAGTGTTTTTTTTGGTGGTTAAAAAAAAATCTAAAAGCAAGGGGAAGATATAAGATATACATTTCCTCTAAAGTGTGTGCTTTTAAATTTTTTACTGGCTTTGGTTGACGAGGTTGGGAAGTGATATAAATTTCCAAGTGTTTGCTGACTGACACGTGTAAGGTGGATGTGAAAAGCAGTGATTCATGGTTGATATGCTTGGTAGGCTCTGCTGACAATCAATCAAAAGGTATGTTTTATCACAACACTTGAAGATAACGTATGATGCTTGAAAGGGAACACACACTTAGGTTAGTACAACTTCTATTTGACTGTGCATCAGGAATCCTGAGACACACGCCCGGTTCTGAGTTTTGATGTCATGCTAAAAAATCCCATTCCCTCTGCTTTGCGTAAGCAATGACCTGGGAATGTTGTACGTGAGTCAGGACTCCTCTGTTCTGCGAAAGCGGAGACCTGGAACCACCCTGATCCATGTACGTTTTTAGATCACATTGTATATATATGTTAAACCAAAAAGATGCCAAGTGCACAGTCAAAAGAGACCCTAAAGCGTCCAAAACCCTCGGCCTTTGTCACTGATGAGAACATTATTAAAAATGTTTCAAAAATTCAGCTGACTTTGTATATTATCCAACAAAACCCCCGTGATCTATTCTTTTCTTTTCTCAACCCGTCTGGAGCATGATGTTGGGCTTAAGGAAAGGTGTGGTGAAAAATGTTGTACGGAAACCAGGTGTGCTTGATAGAGTGTACAAATTATACCTAGGACTTATGTGTGTGACCTGGATAGATTGTCATAATTAAATAAACCTTAAAAATATAAATTGTGTGATGAAACTACTTGAGTAAGCGAAAGTGGCATGAGTTTAACGATGGACCAAAATACCGGCAATCACCTGAACACGCGAAGTAACTGAAGCTGAAAAAGGTTCCTCAGTCACAGACTATCTGGTATGATCCCTAACAATGCCTCTTCATTCAAAACTCAGTTAGTTAAGTTTTTTTTGTTAGCTTAATTTTATTTTTTTGGTTTGGTTATTTTGTGTTAACTTTATTTTATCTATGGTTTGTTTTAAATTGCCAGATATTAAATCTCTCGGGCTTGACTTCAGGGGAAGTTTTTCTGAATAATTGGGAGTGATTTTGAGTGTTTGGTTGTTTTCTTTAAAGATAACCTTGTTAAGAGAAAATGTGTTTAAGTTAAAGGGTTAGGTGTTAATTGATCATCTTCAAATGCTAAGGGGGCCTAAATGAAAAATTTTAAAATTTAAATAAAAAAAAAGGGGGGAAAGGGGAACCGTCTGCCCATTCTCATCATTACCATCTCAACTCTCTCTCACCGCCAAACCCTAAATTCACCCCCACCACCTCCGCCGATCAACACCACCACCACAGCCGTCCGCATCAACCACTAGCACGACCATCGCCACCCTCCTGCGACTCCACCACCACCATTCCCGTCTTAACCCGCCACTGGAATACACCCAATCTCACACATTGCCGTCGCCGCCACTGCCCTCTCCGATTCACTGCCCTCTGCCACAGTCGCTGTCATCCGACACCTTCCCCTCGGTCGGAATCCACCTCTGAACCCGCTCCGGTGCTTATCTTTGTGTAATGGCGCCTCGTTTGAAGCGTGTTGCCCGACCTCCTAAAGACCGAGTTGAGTATGTCTCTTCGATTTGTGATTTCTGTGTCAGGATTGAAAGGGATTATGGTTTGGGTACTTGGTTTGCTTGAAATAGTGTTCAAAACACGCATATATGGTCTGTTTAATTGAGTTGCAGGTTAAAAATCGAAGAAGAAAGACTTTTCGATCGATTCAGGGGCTTTTCAATCAGCCCCTGACACTTTTCGATCGACTAATCACCGATGAATTGGGGCTTCTCGATCGAGAAACCAAGCTTTCCGATCAAGAGTTATGCTTTTCGATCGGAGCCTGGACTTCTCGATCGAGATATACACTTTTCGATCCAAATCCAGTACTTTTCGATCACTCGTCATCGATGACCTGATTTTTCGATCGAGGAACTAGGCTTTCCGATCAAGAGCCTGGACTTCTCGATCGAGACACACACTTTTCGAACAGGGTTCTCGGTAATCAAGTGACATTCCGATCGGACGGATGCTTTCCGATCGAAAAGCCTGCTTTTCGATCGGAAAGGTACCTGATGATGTTTTCAATGGTTTTACATTTAATTTTAAGCCGTTATGCTGTCCGTTTTTCGAGAAATCCGTAAGACTAATGAACTTTCGTTTGTTCTGGATGTTTATCTGTGTCACAGTGCCTGAAGGAAATGGGCTACCTCACAATATCTCCTCCTACCATGAAGGCTCTCATTCCACCATATTGGAGGATGCTGGCACATTACCTGCAAAAATGTGTCATTGCCAAAAAGAGCTCTACAGATCAGTTAAACCAAGTGCACACCCATGCAATGGTGTCACTAGTTAGAGCACTACAAGAAATTAGGCTTTTCCCGACTACACTTTTCCCGACAACAAAAGTCGTCGCGAAAAGTGAAGTTTTCCCGACTACATGTCGTCGGGAAAAGCTAAATTCTATATTTTTATTTTTTTATTATAGCTGAGTATTGCCGACTACATGTAGTCGGGAAAAGTGGCCCGCGAAAATTTTGATTCCCGCTACATCTTTCTCGACGACTTGTTGTCGGGATAAGGTAAATACTTTATTTATTATAATCTTTTTTCCAGAGAAAAAAACCCGCGTAAAAGACCGCCTATATTTCGGCTTTTGCCGACTACATGTCGTCGGCAAAAGGTTTTTCTTCTTTTTATTTTTTTTTTCGTGAGAGAATAAAGAAAACGACGTCGTTTACCCCTGACCTTTACCGACTACATGTCGTCGGGAAAGGTTTAATCTTTTTTAATTATTTCATTAAATTAAACGTCGCCGTTTGGAGAACACTGCCGATAACATCTTTGGGTTTTGCCGACTACATGTTGTCGGCAATAAGGAAGCCGGATAAAAAACCCTAAAGTCGATCATATTCAGTTGCGCTACTGGAAATTGGAAGAGAGCATCTCCTTCGGCGATTTAGGGCGAATTCTAGGTACGTTCTGATTTTCTTTGTTATTTTGGTGTAAACCTTTGAATTTCATAGTTATAATGGTTCTCTTCATCTTTGTTTCTCTTGTCTGAACATGAATGTGGTGATTTTGAGATAGATTTGGGGGCTTTCAAGTGGTGTTTGCTCATAGTGATTTTGGGTCCTCTTTTCAGGTATATTTCCTCCTTAAGTAGTGTGGTAACCATATTGTGTTGTATTCTTTTCAGATTTTGAGTTGGAATTGTCACTTTGAATATGTGTTAATTTGGGGGTTTCATGAATTTGTGGTTGTAGATGTTATAACTTGATGTTGGATAACTAAATGAAGTCTTATTGAATATACACTTTGATGCTCATTACACCTTAGAAGTTTACTTTTGATATCATTACCAAAATTAGATCATAGTACACTAACCTACAATCAACTAAAAGTAGATAAAAGTTATTAGTAGGCTACAAATTTGGGCTGTATTTTGGCTGTATTTTGACTCTAAATATGTTAGAATAGTAGTTGGGTCACTATGATTTGGGCTGTATTTTAATAAGAACACACATATATTGTTTTCTTAATTGTGAGATGTGTTTGGTATTACACGAATCTTCTTGTGTATAGGCACCCTAACAAAATGATATTGTCTTTCTTGTACGGATCTAATTGGTATAAAAAGAAGAATTGGTAATGAGAATCATAAAAATGATGATTGATTATTAATTGGCTTAATATTCGATAAACCTTTGTTGGGAAAAGAAAACAAACAAGGTATAGAGCCGTAAGCCCATCCACATGAATCCCTTGTGACTGAATTCGGAAAGGAGGAAAAGTTATTTAATTAATAGTTCTACTGATCAATGCATAGCATATACGTGGATACAAACTTCACAACACTCATTCATATTTTTCACTTCGTTTTCAAGTGGTAACCGGCTCAGATGTGTCACTTCTAAACTTGAAGGAAACATTTTACATACAAAGGCATTTTTACTTTCTTTTGAAGTTTATGACTGATACAAGCTTAGTCATTGTGCTACCTAGTTAGTCGCTAATAATGCTTGCAAAGCATTTGGAAATGATTTAGGTTGGAGGGATAAAGTATTTGGGAGAAAGTACATAATTCTCAACAACTAAGTAATTAAATTGACAAGATAGAGAAGAACTTAGCTGTCTTATTAGTCACCAGAATGCTTTTAACACTATACAGTTAATTTTTTTTAATATTTCTAATATTGATTTCTTAATTCATTGCTGTTCTCATCCTCACCTTCTGTGTCTGACTCCCAATTTTCATATTATGCATCTTTATTCTAACATAATTTAGTTCCTAATATTATACTATGTATAAACAGTAATGACAATCGATAAGAGTTGGATTCACCTAACAAATCGCAAACTCCCGGCTTTCAAAGATGGTCTTAATAGCTTTATAGAGACGTGTAAAGCCGTCGCCAACAGTGATGGAAAAGCCTATTGCCCTTGTAAGCAATGCATTAACAGGTATCTATTTACTCTGAAGGAGATATATAGGCACATATACATCAACGGGTTCTTTGAATTATATGATTCTTGGGATAAACACGGTGAGGAGCGAACACTCGATGCAGATAGTATACCATATTACTTTCCCCAAACTGGTACTTCGAACACGAGCAATATGGATGATGATGATCAGATCTTCAATCTACTTGATGACGTTAGGGGCATGCATGATACAAATGAAAAGGAAAACAATGTATCTGGAGATGAGAATGAGTTTGATGAGTTGTTTCAGGAGCTAAATATGGAGTTATATCCTGGTTGTACTTGGATGTCATCTTTAAACTTTCTTGCTAAAATGTTGCATCTTAAGGTAATTAACAAATGGACTGATACTTCGTTCAACCAGTTTTTAGAGTTTTTAAGGGTTGTATTGCCGAAAGGAAACCACGTTCCATCCTCCTTCTATGAAGCTAAAAGGAAGATGAGAAAGATTGGGTTAGGATACGAAAACATACATGCTTGCGTAAATGATTGTGCTCTATTTTGGAAAGAGAATGTCAATTATGATCATTGTCCAGTTTGCAAAGAAAGTAGATGGAAAGACGACAACACAAAAGGGAAGAAAGTACCAAAAAAAGTGTTACGCTACTTTCCATTAACTCCGCGTCTTCGCCGGATGTATGGTTCAAAATTCACTGCAAAAGATATGACTTGGCACAATACTGGCCGCTCAGCGGATGGTATGTTGCGACATCCGGTTGATGGGAAGGTGTGGATGGATTTTGATAAGCGATATCCGGATTTCTCCTTGGAACCCAGAAACGTTCGGTTGGGTTTGCCTGCTGATGGCTTCAATCCGTTCGGTAACATGTCGTTACAATATAGTATGTGGCCGGTAGTGTTGACAACATATAATACACCACCGTGGGTATGTATGAAAGAATCTTCTTTCATGCTTACTTTGTTAATTCCCGGTCCCAAATCGCCTGCAAAAGATATCGATGTTTACCTACGTCCTTTGGTCGATGAGTTGAAAATGCTATGGAGCGATGGAGTCCGAACTAGGGACGCGTCAACCGACACCGTATTCACGATGCGTGCGTCACTATTATGGACAATTAACGATTACCCTGCTCGCAGCAGCTTGTCTGGATGGAGTGGTCAAGGTTATAACGCATGCCCTACCTGTAACATAGACACACCTTCTGTTCGGTTGGAAAGTAAAATGGGTTATATTGGTCATAGGATATTTCTGCCTATGACGAGTAACTTGAGGAAGAATCATTCGTTTAATGGAGAAACAGAGAACAGAAACACTCCTAAAAGATTAACTGAAAAAGAAATATTAGAACAACTATCGACGCTCCCTGATCTTGTTCCGGGAAAACTTTGTGACCATGGATCCGAAAAGAGAAAGACTCCAGAATTCGAACATAATTGGAAGAAACATAGTATCTTCTTGGAGCTTGAATACTGGTCTTCTCGTGAATTAAAACACAATCTTGATGTTATGCACATCGAGAAAAATGTTTGTGAGAGTCTGTTGGGTACTTTGCTTATGAATAAGCATTCAAAAGATACAGAAAAAGCAAGAAAAGACTTAAAAAACATGGGTATTCGGCCAGATTTATGGATAAAAAAGAAAAAAGATAAAAGTTACCAACCACATGCTTCTTACTCTTTCACACCCGTTGATCGTGCAAAATTTTGTGAGTTCATAAAAAACGTGAGGCTACCTAATGGTTTTGGATCAAACTTTAAAAATAAGGTGGATGCCAAATATACTAATATATTCGGGTTAAAGTCTCACGATCATCATATTCTTATGCAGCGATTGCTACCAATAGGGGTTCGTGCAGGTCTTCCAGAGAATGTGTCGAGAGCAATCATTGATCTTTGCACATTGTTTAAAAAAATTTGTGCACGGACAATAGATTTGGAAGACATGCGTAAAACACATGTTGAAGTGGTAAAGATTTTATGCAATTTGGAATTGATATTCCCTCCAGCTTTTTTTGATATAATGGTTCATCTTGTTCTACATTTACCCGAAGAAGCTATACTTGGTGGGCCTATATATATGAGATGGATGTATCCGTTTGAAAGATTCATGAAGAAGCTTAAAGCCTTCGTCCGAAACAAAGCAAAGCCCGAAGGATCTATAGCTGAGGGTTATGTTGCAGATGAAGCGTTGACATTTTGTTCAATGTATCTGGAGGTGTTAAAACAAAATTTAACTGTCCGGACAGAAATGACGATGGGGACGATTCAAATACCCAATTTTCTGTGTTTTCGTCATCGTTTCGAACACTGTCTGCGAGCACATTCATTTCCCTCTCAGGACCGGTTAAAAGCGCTTTACAATGGTTTGTATTGAACAACTGTGATGAAGTTAAAGATTACATATCGTAAGTTCCTTTATAAGTTTTTTTCTTCAGTCATTTCAATTATAGTTATAACATTATATAATGGTTTGTCTCTCATTGTAGATCATTTGAATCTGAACATCCCGGAAAGGATCATAAAACACATTTTCCCTCATGGTTTGCCGACAGGGTGGCTATGTCTCCAAACTCTCCAAAAGAAATAAAGTCTTTGGCACACGGTATTTTGAGTGTCAATTCTTATAGTGCCTGCATAGTTAATGGCGTTAGATTTGTGGTGTACAGTCGTGATGTCAAGCGCACTACTCAAAATAGTGGTGTTGTTTCATTAGGAGAGGACGATACACAATTTTATGGTCAACTGGAAGAAGTTTTGGTATTAAACTATCTTTATGACTACTCTGTTCTAATCTTTCGTTCTAAATGGTTCGACACACAACGTAAAGGAAGATTAGTAAAGAAAAACAATACCCTTTACATCGACGTTAGTCATGAATTGTATGTTGGTAAACCTTGGTACGATAGTGATCGATTAATTTTAGCTGCACAAGCTAAACAAGTATTTTATATCCAAGATCCTACTCGAGGGAAAAATTGGAAGGTTGTGGAAGAAGTTCACCATCGGAAAATGTGGGATCATCCAAGTATAAATAATGAAAAAGAGATAGATGTATTGCATGAAACCCAATCATCTGATTATCAGTTGGCCGTCGAGGAAGGGTGTGAAGTTGGTAAATCAACAGGAAGTTCAGATTGGGATAAAGAGATTGCAGATGCGATCGTCATTGATGAAGATGACATTAAGATTGAGATTGTTGATGATGAAGAAGAGGTTGAGATTGATGATGATGAAGAAGAGGTTGATGATAGTGATAACGAGTCTGATGAGATTAACAACGATTATGATTCTGATGATTCCGATTGACAGTGTATGTATATGCTACTGTGTATAGTTCTGTTAAATTTATATGTATGTATATATGTTATTGTGTTTTATTTGTTAAAGTTAATTATATGTATTGAAATATATGGTTTCTAACATATATATGTTTAATGATAATTAGTTAACATGTTGACGACTGTGATGTTCATTACACTTGTGGCCTATTTGATGACCGACGTCTCTTCCCGATACCACGGAGGAGACAATGATGACGACGGGAGATATCCCGGCGGGAGGCGGTCTAAGATTGCCTCTCAATGCGAGGCTTCAAGTAAGTTACCTGGTTTTTTTTCAAATATTCATTATTTATATATATACTTTTATTGTGCTAACTGCTAAATCTAATACATCAAATCAATGTAGATGCAAAAAAGGGCCGTGGAAAGAACTCCGATAAAGAGCTAGAAAAGGCGTTCAAGAAAAACAAGTGTAAGCCACTACCTGTCTATTACATGCCCACAGGTAAAACATTTAAGTTAGTTGGAGAATTCAGCAGTATGTATACTCGAAAGCTTTCAAAAGAGTTCCTAGAACGAGCTGATTTCCACTGCTTTGGATGGCGTGATGTCTCTGATACCATTAAAACTCGAATTTACACCACATTGCAGGTAATACAACAAACAATGTATTACTTTATTTTTATTTCAGGTTCTTAATCACTTTTATATGTTTTTCTAAGTTATAAGTTGGTTTTGCAGCATTACTTTGATATTCAAAGCATGCAAGGGGTTCCTGATTGGCCATTTATAAAGAAACGCATTGATTTAGAATGTGCACGTGCCTTCAAAGACCATAAGTATGAGATGAAGCAATGGTTTACAGCGAATGGAGGTCTTGAAGATCTTGCTACATCAAGAACAACACCGTATGAGGATATGAATGAAGCCAAATGGCAGCGTATTATTGATGATTTGTGGTCGAATCCCAAGGCAATCCGACAAGCGAAGGCAAATGCACAAAATAGGGCCAAAGTAAAGTATACCAGCTCGCACGGGAGTTCCTTATTTGCGCAACAGTTGTATGTTTTGGTAAGTTAATTAAGATATGTCACATTGTTAAAACTATCATTACTTTAGTTTCGTTCATATTTATTTTTGCTAATTTTGGTCACAGGAAAATGATGAGTCGGTTTCACGAGAGAATGCTGGTCCCCTTCAAGTCTGGTGGAATAATCATGTGAAGAAAAACCCAAATAACGCTAAAGCACAAGCCGATTGGGTAAGTAACGATATTTCATTTAATATATCTATATACATGTGATGTAGTTAATTAATATATCCTTGTCAATATCAATAGCTATTATACTTAGGTTGGAGTGAATTTGAGAATTATTATAGGGTATTAGGTATTTTTGAACAGGTTGGTTATCCAATTTACAGCAGTAATGCTGCCCAAATTTAGTAAAAATCTTTAATTGTCTTTTCTTATAGGAGAAGCTTCAGAAAATGAGGAATACGATGACAGCTAATGAGGCGCGAGAAGATGGTTCGGTTGATGAGGTATATTTACTATCTTATAAAAATTTGTCAACACTTGTTGTATTAGTTTTCTATGTTTGACCTATTTTTTTGAGAATAATTTGATGATACTTATTGTTTTCAATTTAGGTGGAGTGTATGAGACGTGTCTTAGGTGTGCAACGTGGGTATCAACCGAGGATTGGTGCAACGGTTGGGTACGCGGCACCCGAAATGCCTTCTTCGTCATCATTTGCTTCACAAGAAGCAAATTCTTATCTTCAAGATGTCAATGCCCAAGTTGATGCACGAATGAGTCAATTTTTTGAACAAATGCGTGCTATGAACCCGGGTATGAATTTCCCAACAATGCCATCTCAAAGCAACCAGAACAATGACGAAGACTATGTTCGTAGTAAGAAGAAAGGGTCAGTATCCATTGGAATACTACAAGAGCTGGACCCAGTTTTACTCCTGGACGAATGTAGATCTCACAATGTTGTACCAAGCACCATTCTCAAATCCATCAAACAATGAGCAAGCAAAGTATTTCTACAAGAAGCTGGAAAATGCAGTGCGAAGCAAGTTCAAGAGATTTGAAGAGTTTCAGCACAAGAAATCGTATGTAAAGAAGTATAGGGGTGTATTCAAATGGGATGGAAAGAAGAGTATCCCAGGAAGGGAAAGTGTACCAGCAAAGAAGTTCACAAATGTTCTGTATCCACCAACAGAAAGACAAAGACAATACCTCTGCCCATGAGACATCCAGAAGATTGCTTGCATGATTTTCAAACCTGGGCTTATAGTGATTATTCTGGTGAAGCCAAAATTCTCTGCAAATCAAAGACAATCAATGTCATGGAAGTTCATGATTTGATGAGGTTTCACAAGAAGGATATAATGGTACTAGCAAAGCATCAGATTGAGAGTAATCAAGACACTGAAGAATATGCAAAGTGTTATACTCAGACCGTAGCTGAGATCGTGGCAAAGGAGCTGTGGTATGATCCAGCAACGGTGAATCTATCAAAGAAATTCAGAATGTGAAGACGGTCTAATGCTAAAGCCTAGGGGAAGATTGTAGAGACCTAGAAAATGAGGCTTTTGCATTAGATGAATTTTGGGCTTATTTTAATGCTTGTGGGCTAGTAAATACTTGTAATTGGGCTAACTTTTGTAGGGTTGATGGGTTTAAGGGGTCCGATCGGTTTTGTGTGTGTCTGGGCCGAATTCTAGTAGGGTTAGGAGATAGTGTGTTTTGCAAGTTTGTTATCTCCCTATATATAGAACCCCTTGAATACTAGAATAGGTTGTTGCTCCTAAGGTGTTTGCGATTTTTTGGTGATCTCGAAATTCTCTTTGAGAATTTCGACCAAGTGTGTAAGCAATCGGTGATTAATAGTAAAGTGTTCTCTTCAATCGGTTTGTATTCTTACTTGTTTTGTTATTGCTTTTACGTATTTTTCTTGATTTATCTTGAATCACTCTAGTGTTTGGATTCCGCACATTCACTAGAGGTTGTGATATCGTGTTTGGGTTATTTCGATCCTTACAGCCTTATGAAAAATAAGCATAGTATTTTAATTAGTATGTTCGATGTTTAAATTCTTATATTAAATGTGGTAAGTGTTTAATATATAAGAATTTTGAGAACTTGATTAACCAACTACTAATACTAAAGGTGGTTGTAGCACACAATCAATAGCAATTCGCTAAATGAACTGACAGCGGGTGTCAATTATGAACTCGGTCACAACTCTCGGTATGAGGCTGCAAATAAAAACTTGTATTTATTGCAATACGTTTAGCCTCATCCATGCCACCTCATTTATATATATCAATAATGCGGTGTTAAAGATTCCAACCCTATGAAGGTTACGAAGTTCCTTTAATGAAACGAATAGGCTAAGTGAATACGGGAACTCATAAAGATTATAATTCGAAGGACACATCGAATTTAAGGAGAGTTAGGTTTTATTTGAAAAGACCATTGTACCGTTTTCAGTTATTCAATGATTTTGTGATAATATGAAGACACACAATCATATAAGTAAACGCTCACTCCGGGATCGCTCAATGAAATATGCCAGATCCCAATTGGGATTTATGCGACACACCACTATGCCAGAAACCCCAGTGTACAGGCGCTTACCCTTCCGGTCCGTATGAACTTCTAAGTATATAACATATTAAGAAAGATCAAAATGTGATTTTTGAAAATCACAAGAATCCCGGTTAATACCGAATTCGCATGAAAAACTGTAACGTTTTTATTTGTGTTTTAATTAAATCAATTCCTCTTTAAATTAACCAGTTGATATAAAATGATTACAGGATATTCCAAAATGTGTATTTCGAGATAAAAATCCCGAGATTCCAGATAAACAATAAATCGAATACTGAAATCGGATAAAAATCAAAACTTGTTTTATTTTTGTTTGAGCAATTCGTTTAACCTAACAATTTGTCAATTTATTATTTTGTTGTGAAAATGATTATTAAATATTTCAAACCTAATGTAAATGTATAATTTTAGAACGTTTCTTCCGAAAACCGTTATATCAAAACTTGATTCACGCGAAAAATTCATATTTGGGTCGGGTTTATAAACGCATCTGACATAGATGTTACATTGCGCGCATATATTGGCTTCTTCAATGTCTTTTAGCTGCTGAAGTATTGACGTAGTGCCTTATAGGATAGCAACATTTGGGATTTTTATCAGCTTACCGACATAATTCCCCTTGATGTCGGCATTTGGTGGTGGACAAAGTTTGTTGTTGATGTTGGTGATATCACTGTGTAATTTTTGAATTGCTTTTACCTATGGGAGCTCAACCTTTGCGTTGTTATACATATTGAGTGATGATGTATGTATTAAATACTGGGACGTCAAATGACATGTGATGCAAACTCTACTTCCCGTAGTCATGGTTTACACGTGTGTGGTCTCTGATGATGTTTAAATTTTTTAAGTAATCATGAGGGAGTAAATACCCTTCCCCTCTTCATGTTTTCATCATCTTGCTTTTTTCTTTTCCTTTATTATTCCTCTTGTCTTTCTTTGTGTAAGTCCCGAAAACGATCCTTAACACGATATCACTACTCGATTGAGTGTGCGGAATCCAGTCAATCGAGTGATTCAAGATGCGAGAAATAGAAATCAATGAACACAATAATTAAACAATAAAAACCTGGAACGAAGTGCACACGATTAATAATCGTCTGGTACACAGATTCAAAAGAAATCGAAAAGCCCCCTTCTATCTCTCTCAACTGACTAGCTCCTCATATGAGTATTAAGATTTGTTTATATAGATAAACAAATCTTAAACCTAATTTTCGGATTTGACTAAACAGGCCCATTAAACTCCCCTTAAACTCTTTCTAATTGGGCCCTAACATGTCCAAAATGACCCAATGACCCAATACAATGAAAACCCAACTATTTTACACCTATTCTATCACATAGGCCTTCAAAATAATCCGCCATGTGATGATTTATTACACAAGCCACAAATTATTCTATTGAGGCTAGATTATGAGGCTTGTAATATTAAATATGTTGGGCTGGCCTTAGAGGGTTTCATTAGTTTAGTAGACTAGTTTGGTTATTGTATGTAGTCTAGTTTATGGTTGGGTTTGAGTTTACTCTTGGGTTTATGACTCAAGAGGCCCAATAGTAAACCCATTGGGGTGCCTATATAAACCCGACTAGACCTCCTCATTTGGGGCTTGCTGGTTTATGATTCTAGGAGCCAGATTACGATTCTAGAGGAGCCTTTACGATTACGATCATAAACCCGAGAGAGACAGTTTACGATTACGATCTTGTACCCGACAAGTTCATCTTGTGTGCAATATCAGGTTTTTATTGTTTATATTCATCGTATTCTCAGTTTTCTTCTCATCTCTTATCTTGAATCAATCAATCACTTGGATTCCGCACTCGTGATTGATAGAATATCTTGAATGGTTGTTGTTTTCGGACCTACATATTCCCTTACAATCTTCCCCTTGGCTTGTGATATTAAATGTCTTCTACTTTCAATCTTCAGACTTGCAGTCTTCTCCTTGGCCAAGAACCAGATGTAGGATATGAACTACCATCCTTCTCCTCCAAGTTCAAGGGAATAACTGATGGAGTGATAAGTGAACCTAAAGTTGAGAGGCCAAAGATCACCATCAAGCATCCAAGTATGAAACCAACAGCTGGAGTGAAGAATGAAAAACTCAAGGAAGTAGCTGTGTCTCCCATTTCTTCAGTTGGATCATGCAGTTGTTGTTGTAATTGCAAGAATGGTGCTTCAACGTCAAAGAATCAAGGAAGCACAAAGACAGTGAAGACAGGTTCGACACAGGCTTCGACAAACCAGCAGAAAGTCAAATCTGAAGCTGTAGTCAAACCAAAGAAGCAGACACAAGGCAAACAAGCTCCATACCAGCCACTGAAGACAAATGGGTACACGTCTGACTTCTATCTAAAGAAGCAGACTTGTTTTTGTTGTGGCATCGCTGGTCATGTTGCTAGAAACTGTCTTTATCGCCCCTATGAACCCTATTTTCCGAAAAGTCAAAGGATTTCATCTCAGGAGTCTGTAAAGTCTAAGCCAATGATGGTGCAAACACCTAAGGCAAGGAAGACTGTTGCTTTTAAGGTTAAACCCTCTGATCAACATTGGGGTGCTGCCAAAGCTGAAAGAAAATCTTTAAATCAAAACAACAGCTTTCCAAGTTACCAAAATTTCCAAAAACAGGTGAAGAAACCTTTTTCAAAACAAACAAAGTCTGAAAAACCCAAGGTTACCCTCCCAAGGTAACTAAAACTGTTTTGAAAAATGATTCTAAAATGAAGAAGGTTGAAATACCTAAAGTCACAACTCCAAAGGTGACTAAAACAAATGTTAAATCACCTGGAACTTGGAAACCAAAAATCAAGGCAGCTCCATCACAACTTATTGATTTCTCAAAGGGGATGTTCTTACAAGAAGTATCCTTTATTGATTCCTCAGGTGTACCCAGAAAAACAATGGCCTGGGTACCAATGGCTAACTAATCTCTCACTCTGTGCAGGAACGATCAAGGAGGATTATCACTAACGTTTTTATTACTAATTTGTTTGTTGATAAGTGATTGTTCCAGGCACAGTTTAGGATACGTATCTTCATGTCATGTCAAGTAATCTATAAATGGAAGGTATGTCTCATTGAGAGGTAAAAGGTCAAAATCAGCATGAAAGGTACTGTTCTTAACTTGGTTGTTTGAATGATGAGGCAGCAAAGGATCTTTTGAGTTAAACCTATTTAATTAAAGTTTCAATTAAGCTGTTGATTGATTATGTGTTTGACATCAAATGCAATGAAGTGTGCATGTCATGAAACCCAATTTTCTAAAATTTTCAAATCAATACTTTGAAAGTTAGCTTGGCCAGATATCTTCAATATTTTGTGTTTTGTTCTTTTAAGTGTGTTTGTGTGTTTTATTTTTTAGTTTAAAAAAAATTGTCAAGATAAAAAAAAAAGAAACTGAAAAATGATGTTCACAAGATTGTGACATTAAAAATCAAAAAGCAAGGGGAAGAAATGTAAAGATGAAGAAAAAGTTGACCCCTCAAAAATAGTGTGCTTTTCAATTTGTAATTGTTTGTGTCTTGTTTTTGAGAAGTTTAGGGGAAGTAAAATGAATGTCCGGGTTGGAGATGGCTGACACGCGTAAGGCGGAAGTGAAAGGCAATCTCCACGGTGATATGCTCGGTAGGCTCGACCTAAATTTATGACCTCCAATGAAAGTGCAGTGAACTTAAAAGATATTTATGTTTAGTTTCCCATCCCAGGTTGCATGGTTTAAAAGACTGAGTCCCGGCAAAAATGGGTTGAGAGTGGTAATTACCTAGTATTCACTCTCTCACACGCCATGTCTCTGCTGTCATGACTACACCACATAATAAAAAGAAAAGAAAAAGAAATGAAAAAGAAATGAAAAAGAAATAAAAAAAATGAAATGAAAAAGAAAAGAGAATAAATAATCACTCAGTTGGTCTTCTTTGCGTGCTTAGCGGTCGACCTGATCACCAACTGATGGTTAATGAAATAAGTGGTAGTCATAGCCGTGGTGCATGGTTCCTCAAGTTGGGGGTTTGTGAATCCTCAATAAACTCTGAGGTTTGGTAGGTTTTGCTGTGTACGCTTGGATGTGGGGACGATTAAACATGACGGTAATATTGTACTATATTAAGCATGACGCATTCGGTTGGGATTAAACGGGATTGAGTTTAAAGCGGACAAACATACCGGCAATCACCTGGACTAGTTGAGTAACTGAAGCTGAAAAGGGTTCCTCAGTCAGATTCATACGGTTTGATCCCTTGTAAACTTTCTCATGTTTGGTTTGGTAAGTATTTGTTTATTTTTATCTTTCGTGTGTGAGTCATTAAGTTCTTTTTGGTGTGTTTTCGTCTTGGCCAGGTTGATTTGAGAAGTCAAAATGTGTTTTTCATGGGTTTTAATGCATGACAATATGCCCCCGACAGATCTTGCCAAATTTTTAGGGGAAGGAGTATGGGATAATAAGTATTATCCGAAGGGAACTCGAGGATGATACTTATTATCTAATGGAAAAGACTTCCTCCGTCAGATCTTGACAAATTTTTAGGGGAAGGAGAGGGGATAATAAGTATTATCCGAAGGGAACTCGAGGATGATACTTATTATCTAATGACAAGACTTCCATAATACATAGTATCTGAAGGGAACTCGAAGATAATATGTATTATCTCAGGGGAAGTCCTTAGCTGAGGGGAAGTTATCAGCTAAGGGGAAGTCTTTAGAGGTCTTGGGTTCAGGGGAAATTTTATAGAAAACCCGTAATCTATATTAGAGTTTTTGGTTAAAATAATGTTAATTTGAATCATCTGAACAGATGATAATTACCTTCTAACCCAAAGACCAGTCATCATATGTCTGGTGGAGTATTTTTTTAAAAATATGTGTCAGACAGGTTGATGATAGAAAGATGCTGCTGATGCTGCTGCTGCTCAAAGTTAAAGAACCAGCCGGACAAGACTTCCATTTGGAAAAGCAACTGTTCAGGGGAAGTTGTTGGTGTCTTTACAAGTTTTCAAAAGCTTCAAAAGAGCTTCAAAGAAGATGTTCACATGTTTAGGGGAAGCTGAAGATTTCAAGTCGATCTTTGATAAAGAAAATGATGCAGAGAGCAGTTAGAGATCATGAAGATCCAAGATCAATAATCAAGTTCTCCAAAGTTAGGGGTTTCAAGTTCATTTTTACCCTCTAATTTTTGGAGATTCAAGACAGTTACCGAGGATTCAGCAAGAACCAGTTCTTTCATGAAAAGCATGTCAATGAGAGTCCTCCATTTCATTGCTTATTCATTTCAAGAAGTTCAAGCTGATGCTGATCAAGAGGAAGTCCCAAGTGCCCGTCATGAAACCCATTGAAGATTTCTGCGGAAAGAATCTTCATCAACATCTTTGCCAGCCAGTCAACAAGAAGAACTTCAAAGATTGAAGACATTTAATATCACAAGCCTAGGGGAAGATTGTTGAGGCTAGATTATGAGGCTTGTAATATTAAATATGTTGGGCTGGGATTAGAGGGTTTCATAAGTTTAGTAGACTAGTTTGGTTATTGTATGTAGGCTAGTTTATGGTTGGGCTTGAGTTTACTATTGGGTTTATGACTCAAGAGGCCCAATAGTAAACCCATTGGGGTGCCTATATAAACCCCACTAGACCTCCTAATTTGGGGCTTGCTGGTGTACGATTCTAGGAGCCAGATTACGATTCTAGAGGAGCCTTTACGATTACGATCGTAAACCCGAGAGAGACAGTTTACGATTACAATCTTGTACCCGACAAGTTCATCTTGTCTGCAATATCAGGTTTTTATTGTTTATATTCACCGTATTCTCAGTTTTCTTCTCATCTCTTATCTTGAATCAATCAATCACTTGGATTCCGCACTCGTGATTGATAGAATATCGTGAACGGTTGTTGTTTTCGGACCTACATATTCCCTTACAATCTTCCCCTTGGCTTGTGATATTAAATGTCTTCTACTTTCAATCTTCAGACTTGCAGTCTTCTCCTTGGCTTAATCATGAGTTGATGAAGATTCTTTTCTTTAGCAATCCTCATTGGGCAGCATGTGGGATGTTTGATGGCTCTCTCTCTCTCTTTATCAGCATCAGCTTGAACTACAATGAAGACTAAGTAATGAGAGGAGGATTCTCAAATACTTGCTTCTTCTTGAAAACTATTGAGTCATTGCTGAATCAGTATTAACTGTCTTGACTTGCATGAGACTTCAGAGGATAAATTTTGAAAACCTCTGTCTTGGGATTCTTGAATTTCTTGTTGTGACTGCTTTGCATCTTTTCTTCAATTAGCTTCCCCTAAACTTGAGAACGGTGTCTTTGGAAGCTTTACTTGAACAACCAACAAACTTCCCCTGAGCATAGGGTAAGTCCTTTTCCGGCTGGTTCTTCAACACGAACAGTAGTAGCACTTATTGACTTTTCTTCTCCATGACATCTCATTTAACCTGTCATGCACAACATGGAACAAACACTAACCAGACAATGATGACTGGTTATCGGGTTAGCCTTATTTAACCAAAAACCCTAACATAGGTTATGGGTTTCCTATAAATACTTCCCCTGAACCCGAGGACTCTTCGCATTATCTCCCCTTGAGATTTTGGAGGAGTGAAACATTCTTGCATAAAACCCATAAAACTTATTAAAACCTTTAATTAACCTGGCCATGGTTGAAAAATAAATAATAAAAACTTAAGATGACTCAAAAGAAATATAAAAATTAAACAAACATACCAAATTTCTAAACGAGAAGGTTTTATTTGGGATCAAACCGTATGAATCTGACTGAGGAACCCTTTTCAGCATCTGTTACTCGAACACGTCCAGGCGATTGCTAGTATCTTGGTCCTTCTTAAACCCATGTTCCTCATTTTTCCCGGCTGTTTGTCACTTATTTATCTTTTAGGTGCATTAATTATGAACATCCGACAGTCACACACAAATCCTAGGTAATTAATATGTGCAGTCTATCAAGTTTGATCATTCCCTACCACATATTTTCGCATTCCCATATCCAGAGTTTTGAATCTTTTCTCGAGACTTGGTTGAGAAGAGAAAGAACAGATCATAAAATAGATAGGGATAATATACAAAGACTTGTATGACTTCAACTCAGAGGCGTTTATCAGTCAGGTGGTAACCTTTCATCAAACACATAAGCCTAGTCATAAAGTCAGGGCTGAAGGATTTTGGACGCTAGAGGGTCTCTTTTGTTGTGCACATTGGCATCTTTTGGGGTGTAAATTATATACAGCAATCTGCAAGCACGTTAATACAGACTAACCAGGTCTTTGCTCATGCAAAACAGAGGAAAGTCTGATTAACACGTCAACCATTCTACACCAGGTCATTGCTCACGCAAAGCAAAGGCAAGACTTGACTGACGGCTTTGACATCCCCAGATCTTTGCTCACACAAAACAGAGGGGACACCGACTTTTTGAGATTTTCGATTCAACACTTTGGAGTCCGGCGTGTGTATCGGGAACAATTTCGCAGTCAAATAGAACAAGCACTTAACCTAAGTGTGTGTTTCCTGTCAAATGACATACTTTATCTTTAAGTGTTGTGACCCATACCTTTTTTTTTTGGAACTGAGCCTACCGAGCACATCACCTTGGATCATGTCTTTCAATTTTGCCTTACGCGTGTCAGTCATTCTGAGAACGGAAATATTTCACTTACCTCCTTCTCAAACACACAAACAAAAGATTAAAAATTAAAAAGCACAATTTTTTGAGGGGTCTACTATTTCATCTTTTCTATTCTTCCCCTTGCTTTTTGATTTTTAATAACAACACACACCTTTTTCTTTTTCCTTCTTCTTCCCCTTTTTTTATTTTTTTTTTGTATTTTTTTTTTATTTTTTATATTTTTTTTAATTTTTATAACTTGAACATACTGACACATCACTAAACATCGACTCACTAAACACAATTGGCCAAGTTAACCTTCAAAGTTTATCTTTTGAAAAATTTCAGAAGTGGGTTTTGTTTAATGCACAACCATACTTCACATCAGATTTGCCAAGAAACAAACAATCAAGACAGTGTTACCTTTTTTCTGCTGATCTTTTCAGATTTACCTCTCACAAGGAGAACATACTCCCCATAAAAATCTGCATGTCATGAAGTAGAGAGATGCCTCCTATCCTGTGCCTGGAACAATCACTATCACAAACAAACAAGGTTAATGAAAGTCCTCCTTGACTGTTCCAGCACAAGGTGAGAGATAAGTTAGCCATAAGTACCCAGGCCATTGTGGTTCTGGGTATTCCTGAAGCATCAATAAATGAATCTTCTTTTAAAAACATTCCCTTTGTGATATCAGGAATTGGGGGTGTGGCTGCCTTTGATTTTGGTTTCCAAATTCCAGGTGATTTGAAAGTTGTTTTAGTCACCTTTGAAGTAGTGACTTTAGGTATTTCAACCTTTTTCTTTTTAAAATCATTTTTCAAAACAGTTTTAGTTGCCTTTGGATTGACAAGTTTAGGTTTTTTCAACCTTTTGAGGTTTTGATCTGTTCACCTTTTTATGAAAATTGTCATAATTTGGAAAAACATGTTTTTGATTTAAGACTTATCTTTGCTCTTTGACAGCGCCCCAATGTTGATCAGAGGGTTTTATCTTAGGAGAAACAGTCTTCATTGCCTTAGGCGGTTGCACCTTCATTGGCTTAGACTTAACTGCTTCCTGAGATGAAACACTCCGACTTTGTGGATAATATGGCTCATAGTGGCGATAGAGACAATTTCGAGCAATGTGACCAGAATTGCCACAATTAAAGCAAGTTTGCTTCTTGAGATAGAAGTCATTCGTGTAACCGTTTGTCTGCAGCTGCTGAGGTGGAGCACCATTTGCTTGTGTCTGCATCTTTGACCCGTTTGCAGATCTTGGGTTGACAGTGTACTGGTTCCTTGAAGCTTCAGTTCTTGTGCTCCATGTATTCTTTGATGTCGAGGCAACATTTGTAGGGATATGATCACGTATTAATAAGCGTATGTCCAGAAAGTATTTAAGCCTACGGGGTTACACGTCTCGACACTAATGTATTTGTATTAATTAATTAGTTAATTAATATTTATCACGAACATTTAACGAGGTTTCGTTAAAAACTAACAGTTAATTGTTAACAGGGGTGTTTGTTGTAATTAGAGAGAGTTGTAATTGGATTACAATTGAGAGAAGGGTTTGGATAGAGCCTCTAGGCCGAATTCGGCTAGGGGGTCCTATGCCAATCCTTAACTTGTTTTCCAAGTCTTTTAAACCTATAAATAGACCCTCTGGGTTTAAGGTTTTGATGCTGATTTTTATCTGATAAAAGTGCAAACCCTAATCTCTCTCTTTCTCTCTAATTTTCGGCGACAAGAAAGAACCCTAGGGGTTTCGGTTTCTTGTGTGGTTCGACCAAGCCTACTTCATCAACAGGAGTTCGTGATCGAGTACTAGCATACGTACATCGGTGTGTCGTGTGTACGATCGTAGAGGGATTTACTTCAAATCCTAAAGGTTCTTCTCTTGCCGAGCTAAAAAGGTACACGTTCTTTAACCGGTTAGTTAGATTAAGTCATAGGATTAATTCCGCTGCGTACTCGTGTTTAAAGTGATAATTTGTTATATAACCCAACAGTGTTATCACGAGCCACCTATGATTTTAATTAATTACCGGGGAATAAAACTTGAAAGGGGGGTAACCAAATCAAGATTCTAGCTTTTCGATCCACTTAAAATCGTGTTTTACAATTAGAAAAGGTTTCGCAATTGGTAAAAACGAAAAACACTAATCCTGATCGAAAACCGGTTCTCGACCCGTGGCTTGGTTCCCAAAACGAAAACCGGATATCGACCCGTCGCTGCTTTCCGATCGGAAACCCTTGTTTTCCGATCGAAAACCACACTTTTCGATCCAAAATCGTTTTTCTCGATCGTAAATATGTTTCCGATCGAGTTTAATTCGTAAACTGTTTACGGCCCGGTCGAAAAGTACCGATCGGAAACCTTGTTTCCGGATCGTAAACCCCATTCCGATCGGAAACCCTTGTTTTCCGATCGGAAACGAATGTTGGATCGAAAACCCGTGTCTCGATCGTAAACCATAACCGAAAAGGGATGTTCTCGATCGGAAACCCTGATTCCGATCAAAAACTATATAATGGATCGAAAACCTCTAGCCGAATCGGAAACCCTAATTTTAGGTCTAAAATTTGATTCTTGTGATCTAAAATTAAGAACCCAAGTTTTTGTTATTTGATAATCAACATGTTGTACCTTTATTTTTAAATGTTAAAAAGAAGTAAAAACCATAATGTTTCATGCAAATCGTTTATGGTTATTACTTATATCGAAGAGGATTAAAATTAAAATTATATTAGATAATTAGAAACCCTAAGATTATGTGATTATTGTGATAATTGTGACATAATAAAAGGTTTTAATGCAAATTTGTTTTATGAAAATCGAAATTTGTTTAAATGACTATTGAAATATGATTTTGTTTATAAAATAAAATTTGTGTCCTAAAACTTAAAAGAAACACCGGCTCACCCATTTGAACACACTCTAAGAGAGGTATAAGTCGGGTCGCCATGCTTCCCTAAAGCGGGTAGGTTTTTAATTGCAAAAGTTGCAAACCTCACCCCTACGCTTCTTTGTGTGTTGCGAATGGAGCTACCTAGCTCTTTTGATTTGGAAGACAAACTAAGAATTTTATAAACACATTATGTGATGAAGATGTGCATGAATCTTCACACATAACATTTTTGATCACACATCAAAATTGTTTTGACCCAAACCACACTTAAGTCTTTGCCATCCACCTTGAAAAGGACACTTGTGGATGTCATCTTACTCATTGGTACACAATGGTATAATGGCATTTGCATGGCAAATTCCCACTCATTGGTACACAATGGTGGACAATTTGTGCGTTCTTAGTTGGACGACTTAAAGCGAGCTAGGCGGTGAGACCCTTGGCCCGTGGCAAAAGATGGGATGAAACATGACTACATATTACTTGATGCAAGATTCACATGTATTATTTGTAGGTCCCATTAAATCTAGAAATTGTACTTGGAGTACAATTATTAATCGTCACTTACCTTTTGAGTGCATCATTTCTAGCAGATCAACTGATGAAATGATGGCATGTCGATTGGATCCTAGCCTTAATAAACTTAATTGTTTAAAGTGTTTAAACATTGGGTAATTAAAATTTATTAAGGAAAAGATTATCGAAAATACTGATTTTTGAACTTAATCTGTTTTGTAGATGGCAACAAACCCTCCTCAAAACAATGTTGGTCATGCTTTTCGTCAAATGTTTGAAAGAGAAAAGCTGAATGGATCTAACTTCAATGACTGGTACCGTCAACTGAGGATTGTCCTTAGAGTTGAACGGAGGACCGATGTCCTTGAAAATCATTGGCCGACCGAGCCAGCTGCTAATGCTTCTGATCAAGAGAAAGCGTTCTACAATGCAGAGTATAGCAGATACGATGAGGTTGCTTGCATGATGATCTCGAGTATGACTCCCGATCTTCAGAAGCAATACGAATTTCATACACCTTTTGATATGATCAAAGAGCTAAAGAAGATGTATGAAAAACAAGCTGGTGTTGAATTGTTCGACCTAGTTGTGGAACTCCACGACTTGAAGCTGGAAACTGGAAAATCGGTCAGTAGTCATGTGCTCAAGATGAAGAGATACTTTGACAAATTGGAATCGCTCAATTATGGGTATAATCAGGCTGTGGCAGTTGGCATGATCCTCAAATCTCTTACGAAGGATTTTGAGGGTTTTGTGTGCACCTACAACATGCATAGTATGACTAAAACTATACCTGAGCTTCATCCTATGCTTGTCGAGTATGAAAAAACGATTCCTAAAAAGGCCACTGAAACACCCCAAGTTCTTATGATCAAGGGGGGAAAGATCCAAAAGGCTAAACGACCACAAAAGGCGAAGGGCAAGAATGATGGTAAAGGAAAAGGCAAGGCAGTTGCGTTTGTTCCTAAAACCAAACAAACCCCTCCGGCCGCAAAAGAGCATCCGGCTAAAGACTAGATCTGTCACCATTGTGGTGAAGTTGGACACTGGAAGAGGAACTGTCCTACCTATCTAGCTGAGTTGATGAAGAAGAGAAAGAATACTAGCGGGGCAAGTACTTCAGGTATCTTCACAATTGAATTATTTTCCTTTTCTAAGTGTGATTCATGGGTGTATGACACCGGCTGTGGAACTCACATCTGTAATTCGTTACAGGGTCTTAGAAAGAGGAGGAAACTGAAGCCTGGGGCTTTGCAGTTGTACGTGGGAAATGGTTTGCCAGCAGCTGTAGAAGCTATAGGAGAATATCATTTAATTCTGCCTTCTGGGTTATTCATTGTATTAGACAATTGTCATTATGCACCTTCTATTACTAGAGGTGTTATTTCAGTTTCTTTGCTGAAAAACCAAGGATTTAATAATGCATTTAATAATATCGGTATTTCAGTTTCTAAAAATAATGTTCATTATTTTGATGCTATTCCTTGTGATGGCATTTATGAAATTGATATGCGTGGTTATGTTTCAAATAATTCAATGTTCACTGTTAGCAAACGAGCCAAAACTAGTTTGGACTCTACCTATCTTTGGCACTGTCGTCTTGCCCATGTTGGCAAAAATCGCATTGAAAGACTTCAACGTGAAGGGATCTTACAATCAAATGATGAATCATTTGATCAATCCGTTTCCTGTATCTCGAGAAAGATGACAAGAAAACCCTTTCCGAACAAGCCGCAAAGGGCTAAAGAACTACTAGGACTCATTCATACTGATGTTTGTGGCCCATTTAGACATGTGTCAAGAAAAGGTGCTAGCTACTTCGTGACTTTCACGGATGATTTCAACCGTTATGGTTATGTTTACTTGCTTAAACATAAACATGAAGTGTTTGAAACATTCAAAGAGTTCAAGAACGAAGTAGAAAATCAACTCGGAAAGACCATCAAGATCCTTCGATCGGATCGTGGTGGAGAATACTTAAGCCAAGAGTTTAAGGATTATCTTAAAGCGTGTGGATTTGTCCAACAACTTAATCCTCCTTACACTCCTCAGCATAATGGAGTCTCTGAGAGGAGGAATCGAACCCTACTAGAAATGGTGAGGTCGATGATGAACCTTACAACTCTCCCAATATCGTTTTGGGATTTTGCTCTAGAAACCGCTGTACGCGTTCTAAATATGGTTCCAACCAAGAAGGTTGAAAAGACAACGCATCAATTGTGGCATGGAGAAGTCCCTGTGTTGTCTTACTTAAGAGTCTGGGGATGTGAGGCACTTGTGAAGCGTGATACGCCTGACAAACTACAACCCAGGACTACTAAGTGCATCTTCGTAGGATACCCAAAGGAAACAATGGGTTACTACTTTTACAATCCTTCCGAAAATACTGTTCGTGTTGCTCGATATGCTGAATTCTTTGAAAAGAATTTTATAGCTCAAGAGAACAGTGGGAGACTTGTAGAACTACTAGAAGATGTGTCACCTTCTGAAACAACTAGCAATCATCAACTTGGGGGGCGGGGGGAAATGTTCAAAGTGATGAACCTCAAGTCGATGATGTTGCGATTCCACTTCGTAGATCCAAAAGGGTCGTACGTAATCCGGATAGATGGATTGGTCTAGTCGAATCCGAGGATAACGTATCAGGAGATCTCAATGAGCCTCCGAACTTCAAAGCTGCATTATCAGATCCGGAATCTGACAAATGGCTTGAAGCTGCGAACGTGGAAATGAAATCTATGAAAGATAATCAAGTTTGGAACTTGGTTGATCTTCCTCCTAACGCGAAGACTGTTGGGAGTAAATGGATCTTCAAGAAGAAGACCGACATGGATGGAAATGTACACACCTATAAAGCTCGTCTCGTGGCGAAAGGTTATACTCAACGTTTTGGCGTTGACTATGATGAGACCTTTTCACCAGTAGCTGACATTAGAGCTATTAGGATTCTCTTAGCCATAGCAGCGTACTATGACTTTGAGATATGGAAAATGGATGTTAAGACTGCCTTCTTAAATGGTTACTTGGATGAAGAAGTCTATATGGATCAACCTGAAGGGTTCATTGATCCAAAACATCCCAACCAAGTATGCAAGCTTCAAAGGTCCATTTATAGACTAAAGCAAGCATCAAGGAGTTGGAATAAACGGTTTGATGAAGAAATCAAAAGGTTTGGTTTCGTTCAGAATCCCGATGAGCCATGTGTATATCGCAAAGCTAGTGGGAGTAATGTTACTTTCCTTGTCTTATATGTAGATGACATATTGATAATAGGAAAACACATTCCAATGTTGCAAGATGTAAAATCCCATCTTGGAAAGTGTTTTGCCATGAAAGACTTGGGAGAAGCAGCATTCATTCTTGGAATCAAGATCTATAGAGATAGAACTAAGCGGTTGATTGGACTAAGTCAAAGTGCTTATATTGATAAGATCTTGAAGCGATTCAAGATGGAGAATTCCAAGCGTGGTATAGTACCTATGCAGGAAGGACTTGGTCTATCGGTCAAACAAGGTGCTTCTACACCTGATGAGGTGAAGCGTATGCAAAGAGTCCCTTATGCTTCGGTTGTAGGCTCTATAATGTATGCGGTGAGATGCACTAGACCTGATATAGCGTTTGCGCAGAATATCGTTAGCCGATTTCAACAGAATCCGGGTGAAAGTCACTAGACTGCTGTTAAGACCATTCTCAAGTACCTACGGGCTACTAGAGATTTGTTATTGCTATATGGGGGAAATCCAGATCAAGAGCTCAAAGTGACCGGATACTGCGATGCTGGATTTCAGACTGATAGAGATGACACGAAGTCTCAGTCTGGGTACGTCTTCATTCTGAATGGAGGCGCTGTGGATTGAAAAAGCAAGAAACAAACCACTATTGCTATGTCTGCAACAGAGTCTGAGTACATTGCTGCTTCGGAAGCTGCAATGGAGGCAGTCTGGATAAGGAAGTTTATTTGTGGGCTTGACGTGATCCCTACAAGTAACTTGCCTATTGATATGTACTGTGATAATACTGGTGCATTAATCATAGCCAAAGAACCTGGAGTTCAGAAGGGCGCCAGACACTATGCCAGGAGATATCACTATGTTCGTGAGCAGATCGAACTAGGTGAAATCAGATTACTCAAAGTTCACACAGATATTAACTTAGTTGATCCTTTCATGAAAGCTTTGTCGAGGCCGAAGCTTGAAAGGCATGCCGAGGGCATGGGACTTAAATTAGCTAGTTAAATCATGTATGTCTGATGTTCGGTATATTGGATAAGGGATGTTAAACAATTTCTATTTATATAATGAAATAAAGTACTTGATATGTTTGATTTCATTTAATAGTAAATTGTGTCCTAGATTTGCATGTTTAATCCTTGAGTACTTGTCAAGTATTCTAAATTGTCCATTGTCGATTAACTATATGGGAATATAGTTAAACTAAGACAAATCTGAGTGATTGGTAATATTCTTGGAATATATAATGGATGGTCCCACCAAACTCACATGATATTCATAGGATGCATATCGGACAACCCCACTAGCGAATTGTTACTTTATGGATCGTCGTCATTAAGTGAAATTCGTAAATGGTTGCTTTACTTATCCCTAGACTTGAGATACAAGCAGGTCATGCATGTATGGATTGCACCTACTTGATATAGTTCTGACTATCCTGAATAAGGTGGTACAAAAGGGCTATTTTCAGTAAGTGTAGTGAAGTATGTGACTGGACACGTGTAGTCAAGAGGATTTGTTCCTTCAGCTTAAAAGTTGAAGCAGATACCACTGGGCCCCTCATTGAGACTAATTAAGATGTCTGCATGGCCATGCCCAAATGAAATCCAGATGTGTCTCGATTTTGAATTTGGTAATCTTTAATTAGTTATGGAATGAGAAACATAATCGTTAAAGTATGAAATGACTTGATCCATATTCATATTTAACAACGGTATCGGTAACAAAGGGATAGTAAATGACTGTACCATTTAAATACACTTTGAGAAACTGTACTTAAATATTTCCGGGAGCATTGGCGTGTTGCTAGACGCTAACCAATGTTATTACCTTTATTACTACGAGCTCAAGTGGGAGCTGTAGGGATATGATCATGTATTAATAAGCGTATGTCCGGAAAGTATTTAAGCTTACGGGGTTACACGTCTCGACACTAATGTATTTGTATTAATTAATTAGTTAATTAATATTTATCACGAATATTTAACGAGGTTTCGTTAAAAACTGACAGTTAATTGTTAACAGGGGTGTTAGTTGTAATTAGAGAGAGTTGTAATTGGATTACAATTGAGAGAAGGGTTTGGATAGGGCCTCTAGGCCGAATTCGGCTAGGGCTCCTATGCTAATCCTTAACTTGTTTTCCAAGTCTTTTAAACCTATAAATAGACCCTCTGGGTTTAAGGTTTTAATGCTGATTTTTATCTGATAAAAGTGCAAACCCTAATCTCTCTCTTTCTCTCTAATTTTCGGCAACAAGAAAGAACCCTAGGGGTTTCGGTTTCCTGTGTGGTTCGACCAAGCCTACTTCATCAAGAGGAGTTCGTGATCGAGTGCTAGCATACGTACATCGGTGTGTCGTGTGTACGATCGTAGAGGGATTTACTTCAAATCCTAAAGGTTCTTCTCTTACCGAGCTAAAAAGGTACACGTTCTTTAACCGGTTAGTTAGATTAAGTCATAGGATTAATTCCGCTGCGTACTCGTGTTTAAAGTGGTAATTTGTTATATAACCCAACAGCATTTCTACAGCTGCAACTGCATGAGCCTACTGATGAAACTGGAGACACATCCACTATCTTCTGCTTTTTATTCTTCACAGCAGTTGTTGGTTTGACACTTGGAGATTGAATGGTGATCTTTGGCCTCCTAACATAGACTCCACTTGCAGAAGCATTAGTGGATGACCCCAATCCTTTGAATTTGGAGGAGAAGGAGGGTAGTTCATAGCCAGCATCTGGTTCTTGGTCAAACATAGACCCAGATGTCATAAATATCTTCCCCTGGGGTCTTGTTGTCATGATCACCTTCTCCCGCTGCACTTCATACACAACCTTGAAGTACACAATATCGATTTTTGGATACTGTTTCAGCTTTTTCTCAGCAACGTTTCTTTCTTTGTTGTCATTGAACTTGAGCTTTCATTCCCAGTCGTGTTATTCACACAGTTTGTGTGAGTATCTTACTTGACAGACTTTTCAGCTGCGGACACAGGCTGAGGCCCATATACCATGTTCGCCTCATTTAGGGACTCTTCCATCAATTCCTCGGCAGTTTTGGGCAAATTGATGTACTCGTGTTGTAGCGGAGGAGGAACATTTCCTTGTCCAAGGCCAGATTTGTCTTTGACATGCTTCAGTCGATCAACTGAGTTAAACAGAGCATGATGAGATTCCATCATTTTCTGTTGAATGTTCTGATGCTTCTCTAAAGTAGTTTAAGTGGCATTAAACTTTGCCTTTAATTCAGTGAGTTCTTGAGTCAATTCCTCCACCTTGCGTTCAGCAACTCTTAAATAGGTGCTTTTATTACTAACATCACGTTGAAGATTTTTAATGTCTAACTTAGCAGCTTCCAGTTTCTCTCTAAATATCTTGGCTTTACTTTTATATTCCCTAAGATCTCTGTCAATTAATTCGCGATTTAGGGTCTCATTGGTAAACTTATGTTCCCAGTCTTTAGCCTCACACTTAGGATTACAACATATCTCATTGATGTTGGTAGATGCAGTGGTAACTGGCAGAATGTGTGCCATGATTTTCTGTGATTGAACGAGATTTGGATCGGAAAGACTCGATCGGATAGAAAAAGGTTTTTGATCGGATATGGGTTTTCGACTGGACAAGAAATGGGTCGGAAAGTGCTTCTCGGTCGGAAAGGGATGGATCGGAAAAGTGTTTACGATCGAAGGAACGGATCGAAAAGTATGAGGAACCGATCGGAGAGTATACGGATCGAAAAGCCAATGATCGATCGAAAAGAGGCTTTTTGGTCGGGCAGAGGTTCGGCTCGATCGAAAAGCTCCGTGAAACGAAAAGCTACTTTTTGATCAAGCTTCTCGGGACGAGGCCACATGCTGATCGAAAAGTATGGATCGAGAAGTGACCAACGGATCGAAAAGTCGATCGGAAAGTCACAAACACGATCGGAAAGCTTATGAATCCGGTTGAAAGTCGGTCGAGGCCACAAATTCAACCGGTAAGCTTGAGTATTTGAACTGCCTTGCTTCTATACCACGAACGAAACTCCACAAGGTGCAGAAAAATTCAACGATCAAAACCCCGTCAAAATTAATTTGCACCAACTTCAATTGAGCGGCCGTTTACAGCTTCAGAATCCGGATGATGTGGACCACATATTCTAAATAAATACTTATGGCAAAGTCGTAATTTTTGAACTTTAAATTTCACGAGAATTCAAATTCTAATGCCGGTGAATCGATTTCGATCGGAACCTGCTGTATTATTTTTTTAATCTCAAAATTACTTATTTAAAAAAAACATTTGATCACGTTGACCATGCCTCCAAAAGATCAAACAGAGAGAAAATCGAAAATTAAAAGGAAAATTGGCCCCTATTAATCCCAGTTATCACATATTGGCCAATAATAATCCCAGTTTTGATGTTTCCCTATAATAATCCGAATTATCAAGGTATTGGAAAACATTGCACCGTCGTTAAAAATATCCTAACACCGTAAGTTTTTAGTGACATGACATCTTATGTATATTTTTAAACAAGTTACTAAAATAGATGGATCATTCTTGTAATTTCTTAAAAGTTTTTACATCTTCTCCCCTTTCATATAACCCATCGATCAACCTCCGGCAATTGTTTCCCGGCGACCCAAGCTTCAAACCGGCTATGTGTAAACTTTAATCTTTGTTGTTCTTTCATCGATGCAAGCAATTTTGTTTACAAACATCAACTTTATTTATTTTCTCAACTTGAATTGTAAAATCCATCGACCTGCAACAATTCGTACAACCACAAGTTCACAAACAAGAATCCAAAAACAGAGCCTAAGAACAGATCTCAACCTCTCTTTAGATTTAGGATCAATCAAATTACCTTCATCGTCAAACTTCGAAGGAGATTCAAATGCTTTAAAAAAAAACTCCAGCTTATTAATAAAATGCAGATGTAGGTAAACGCCGCTTTGTCGGAGAATATACTGCGACCTTCCTCTGCTAAATCCTTCATCGACGCTAACCATAGAGGCGGCCTTGTCCGCCCACACGTTCGGCGGCCTAGACGCCCAATCAGTTGCGTTCTTCAACAGTTTGGTAACGGAGTAACTGAACTCCGGAGAAGCGAAGATGAAGCCATCGGATTGCAAGTTTTTTTTTTGCGAAAAGCGGCGACTGCGGGTGGATATTTTCTGTCGATTTTGAGATCAATGTTGAGCATCGACAACACTGATATGTCGACGTAGTCGATTGACATTCCGTCGACTGATTGAGGGTCGGATTAGGTCGCGGGTGAAGGAAGCTTTAGGGAGACGCAAATGGCAGTAACGTTGACGATGGATTTGGGGATGTTGTTTGAGGGTTTAAAGATATTAAAGTTATAGTCCCTTTTGTTTGAGGGTTTAAATAAATTACAATTATAGTCCCTTTCGTTTAATAACATAATTAAAAAAGTCACATAGGATGCACGTCATGTGAGTAGTCAGTAAAAACCAACGGTGTTATGGTATTTTTAACGGCGGTGCAATGTTTTCCAATACTTTGATAATTCGGATTATTGTAGGGAAAAATCAAAATTGGGATTATTATTGGCCAATATGTGATAACTGGGATTAATGGGGGCCAATTTTCCAAATTAAAATAGAATAAATAAATGCACCAACTGATTTAATTAGAAATCTCAAATTTAAACAAAAAAAAAAAACAAATTACATAAATCTTTGATTACGAACAATCAAGTTCAAAAATTAAAGACCAAAATATGATAAAAGGCACCTAAAAATTATGATCCCTAATTTATAAAACACAGACGTCAAACGCAAAAAACACTCAAAATCAACCGAAAAACATCAAAAAATCTCGAATCGGATATCGTGAGAGCCTCGAAACTTGCGTTTCTTGGCTCTGATACCAATTGTAAGTCCCGAAAACGATCCTTAACACGATATCACTACTCGATTGAGTGTGCGGAATCCAGTCAATCGAGTGATTCAAGATGCGAGAAATAGAAATCAATGAACACAATAATTAAACAATAAAAACCTGGAACGAAGTGCACATGATTAATAATCGGCTGGTACACAGATTCAAAAGAAATCGAAAAGCCCCCTTCTATCTCTCTCAACTGACTAGCTCCTCATATGAGTATTAAGATTTGTTTATATAGATAAACAAATCTTAAACCTAATTTTCGGATTTGACTAAACAGGCTCATTAAACTCCCCTTAAACTCTTTCTAATTGGCCCTAACATGTCCAAAATGGCCCAATGACCCAATACAATGAAAACCCAACTATTTTACACCTATTCTATCACATAGGCCTTCAAAATAGTCCGTCATGTGATGATTTAATACACAAGCCACAAATTATCCCCTTACACTTTGAGAGGAAAACCTAGTTTCCATGGCCTACTATGCACGTCCCGCCGCATTTATGGAAGTTTTCTCCCATCCTTGTAAATTATATACTGTGGAGTTGGACTACATTGTTCAAGAATATGACCTTGATCCCAGTTGGGGTGCCACTCTTTCCAAATCGTCTGATAGTTCATATGATCCTCCCCCGAGGATGATATCTCTCTACACATAATTTTCTATGGGTAGCCATGTTCATCTTCCCTTTAGTGGTTTTGCCCTAAAGGTATTGGAGGCCTACCAATTCCATATTTCACAAATACATCCATTAGGTATGGGTAAGTGATGCATTTTGAATATGCAGTACGAAGTCTCCAACGATGTCCTTCCTTGGAACTTTTCAGAGATTTTTTATAATTTTTACCAGAGGTCCTGTTCAAACCACTTTAACAAGAGGAGCCTTCCCAGCTATCGCTTCAAAGATTGGAAAGAGAAATTCTTCTTTACTCACGCCGATGTGATCCCAAAGAGGATGGTTTTTTTGGACTGGAGTAGAGCCTGTGGTTGACCTTCTGCCTTCTCCTGAGGTTTTGGAATTTCTGGAGTATCTTTAGTTAACTCCTCATCCTGTTGAGATGGATAGTATTAGAGAGGAGGCGTTGGTGGCTTTAGGGATGAGCAGCAGATGGTCTTTGCTAGGTGTGAGCCAATAATTAGTAGGAAGAATGGGAGCTATTGTTCTTATTATGATTTATAGGAACATGGGGAAGAGGATGTTCAGTTTGATAACTGTTCTTTGGTAGAGGGTGATTCGGAAATATTGGTTAGCACTTTTTCTTGTTTTGTTTATCCCTCTTTGGATGGAATTTTCGATTCAAGTCATGCATTCTTGGTTGGCGTATAGATACACGTTATTCCTACTATGGTTGTATCGTGGTAAGTCCAGTGCATTATTCTATTTTGTTTCTTCTATTTTTAGTACTCTTTGGAGGTGGAGGAGTTTTCTGACAATTATGCTGAGGTGGCGAATATTGTGCCTATATATTTGTCAGCTATAGCGGGATCATATGAAGTTTTGGATATGCCTAACGATATGGAAGTGGAGAGTGATATTTTGACGTCTGAGAGAAAACTGTTGGCTAGTGAAGGTGGCTTGCAATTTAATATTTTGGTTTCAAGAATGAAGAGGCAGAGAGCCATTGGGTGGAAGGGGGGGGAGGGGGGAGGGTATTATGGCTGAAGCAATAGAATTTAAAAAGGGGTCAGGGGATACATATGCGTAGAATCGTCCATAAAGCAATCTCAGGGCTCCCTAACTCCACGTGGATGTGTGTTAAATTCTATCAATGTTTATTCCCTTCTTTTTAACACTGTGTGTATGTTGATATCCACTGTTTTGGCGCATATAAAATAACATCCTTGGGTGTTTCCTGTGGTAATATGGGGCCTAGACTTGTTGCCTCATTTATCAAGCCACGGTGCTGGCTATACCTATCTTGTCTTTGGATGAGGGGGCCATCTGCCAAAGTCTACAGGGGGTCTCTAGTTCTTCAAGTAAGGGGTCAGTTCATGTTGCCCATGAAGTTCGCGCTTCCAAGGAGATCGCCAGTTCCTCTGTTAAGGGTAAAGAAGTGTTTGTTGGTAAATTTGTGGTTGGATTGGAGGTGACTGACTCTGTTGCGGATCAACGAGTAGATGGGGTGATTGTGTGTGCAGCGCTGGGGGAGTTGGATTTGCAAGGGGAGGCGTTAGCCGACTTGCACCATGCTCTGTGCGCTACGCGCAACATTGCCTCCGCTTACGATGCTTATACCTAGCAAACGCACGTCGGGGGTCTCCAGGAAATATTATATCCTCTTACCGTGGCTTATAAAACTGTTCACGCAGAGAAGACACATGTTCCTGACTAGAAGATTCGCCATGGCACACGCCTCGCAGACTCGCCCACCTATGAGCATTATCTCTTGGGGGCCTTACCTCCTTGTGAGTTGGCTATGGTACAACAAAGTTTTACTATAAACTTGCGGATGATTTGGCATTAGGTAAAGCTCTGGTGAACAGTCGTTATCTAGAGATTTGTAGATGAGGTGAATTGGATGTTGAAGAGGCAAAGAAATTCGAGGCGTAGGTCGAGGTTTTAAGACAGACTCGCGATGTATTACAGGAAGTAGAGTTGGTGAGATGGTCATTATTGGAAATTATGAGGGAGTTGACAGAACGAAAGATTTTGGAAGAGCGGGCCAGGCGGAAGTTGAGGTTACAGGAACATGATGAATTACACGCTAGTGTTTCTGTACTGAATGTTGAGAAGGCCGAATTTCTTTGTAGGGAAGAGAAAGAAACTGCACTCTTGAAAGAAAATATCTCTCTTCTGGAAGTAGCAAAAGGCACCTTAGCCGAGAAAATTGAGGGGCCATTGGGGAGGTTAGAGAGATTCGCAAATATATGCAGGTTTTGTCTAGTGAAGAGGCAAAGTTTGTCTGGACTTCCTTACTCTTTCATTTTAATAGGGAATTCTTTATTTCAATCCATGTCCTTTTCTTTCTCTTGATACACCTCGAGATAATGACACTGCGAGAGGAAAGAGCTTGGCTACTGACAGAGGGCTTCCCACGCGCATATCAAAAGATTATAGAAGGGAATGACATGGATGCTTGTTTAAATCATTGTTAGGTCCCGTGAGGGTCTCTTTAACAATGTTGGCACAATTTGATTTAAACAAGATAAACGAGTTGCGGAAAGTAAATCAAATTGGAAGACAACAATTCATAGAAAGGTTTTTCTGTATATCTCAAATGTAAATAATGGTTTACACGAGTTTATAGTATAACAATGTATCAACAGAAAGAACTTTTCTATGGAATAAGTTGTGATTGCTTTGAGAAGCTTGTGAATTGTTTGCTTGTTGTCTTGCTTTTTTGGTAAAGTTCTCTTACTAATTATAGGAAGTAGTGGCAAGTTGTAAGCGAATAATGTGGTTGAGGACAGTTGAATTTGGAGTGTGTCAGAGTATATATAGATAAATTGAGGATATTCAATTTATTTTTTTAACTGTGTTCAACTACTTTCGTGTTAAATGCCAAGTTGGTTCACTTTTACTTGTTCTTCACACAAAGGCAAAATTGTTCTTATCGTAAACTTTATCTTCTAATAGTCCAGAACTCCTTCAGGACTCTTTTTTGAAGACTAGTAATGCTTCCCATTAAAAGCCTTCTACATAAATGAGGATTTCTGTAGAATCTGGTCTGTACAAAACTACTTCGGAAATTCCGGAGTAGTTTTGTACGAGTACAGAAATCTGTAAATCGTACGATTTTCATATTGTTTCTCTTTTGAGGATATATTTATAGTTTCTTCTAATACTTGACTAGTTTCAGTTACATTTACATTGTGTTCTAACAATCTCCCCTTAAGTATTTGAACAAAATAAATAAAAAGAGAAATAAAGATAAGCAAATCATTTGTATTGATCAAGATACAGAACACTTCTAGTTTACAATTTTTCTTTATCTTGGCCCTACTAGTAAGAGAATTAATTTCAAAGTTTTAGTTCTTGCTGCACTCTTCTTTTAGCGTATAAAAGATTGTTCTCTCCTTCTGTATTTGTTTAATCTCTGTTTTTATGACCTCTCTAGCTGCGTTGCTGTTTGTCTTGATTTGTGTACTTCTGCTTTTCTTTAAGTATGAAAAATCTTCTTTCTTCTTTATGATCTCTGAAGCAAAGTCCAGGAGTTGCACCAAGTGCTGTTGTCCCAAATGCCCTCCATGAGATTCCCGGAGGGATGTTTTCATTTGGGTTGGTTGGGAACAACAGAGAAATATCAGCGTCTTTGGCAAGTTGAATGTCAAACTTTGCTTGCCTCTGAATATCCTTTTTCCAGCTTCTTATCCTTTATATGGAGCAGTGCTTACTCTTTCAGTTTTTAAACATTGGGCTGAAAAGTACCTTCGGAAGGAAATCAGTTGAATGGGATTCATCTTGTCAAGGTTGTTATCGGTGAATTCTCTTGATTCTCCATCAATTTTTTTTACCAGATATTTGTTGAAGTGATCTATCCAGAGATGTTTCTGCATTGGTTGAGCTTTGATAGTCACGAACTCTTTTATCATGGGCATTGTGTATATTGAGTCTTCTTCAACTTGATTTCTGAAGGTTCTGTCAAATACCTTCTTTGAGAGAGGACTCATTGAAGGTCTGTCTTCTTCTTTCTTGAGCAGTTTTTCCTGCAACTCTCTTACTTCTTCCCAAATTGCTTTTTGCATATCTTGTTTCTCGGTGTAGTCATCTTCAAAAGCAGACCCAGATATGAAAGACCCTGCTAATCAAGATGATTGCCCTTGTTTCTATTCTTTGGCCTTAGAAGTTTTCTTTGTTGCTCCAGAGGTTAGGGGTTTAAAGGGATTCACTTTCTCGGTCGTTTTTTATGGTGATTGAGTGGGAGGAGAAGGAGGAGGATGAGGAGGATGCATACCCTCTGAAGTTTAAGGTGGAGGTCTGCATCTTTTTGAATTTTTTCTTTTAAGTTGTTCTTCCTCCTCTTCCTGTTCATCTGAGTCCTCAATTTGAACTTTTATTTTCTTAGCTGGTGGTTGAGTAGAGATTGTGATTTGTTTCCTTTTCTCACCTGTGCCTTTCAACTTTTGTTCTCTTCCAATTTCCATCATCTTATCTTCTTGGAGGGAATGTTTGATGTCTAGATTTACAGAAGTCATTTGATTTCTTATCAGGTTGCTTCTGACAAGCTTTGTTATCTCCTAAGCTTCCTTTATTTGACTTCTGCCCATTTCATCCAGAATCCTTTTCTCGTTCATTAGTTCTGTAGACAGGTTCTTGATCATAGATTCATCAGAACTTGTGTCTACAGGTGGCAACTTTTGGAGACTTCTGTTGATTTCTTTTGATACCTGGTTAGTCTCCTCTCTAAGTTCTTCTTTCCAAGTCTTCAGCTCATTCACTAGAGTTGTTATTTGATCAGTGTTTTGAGCTGTTTCTCCCTCTTCCTTCTTGAGACTTTCAGAATTTGAAGAGTTAAGCTTTGCTAACTCATGAAGGCAAATTCTCTGATCTCTTTTAAAATTAGAGATTTTCTCTCTAATTGACTGAGAAAAATTTAAGAGTCAGATTTGAGTAGAGTGTTGGGTAAATTTAGAGATGGATCAACAGATGATCTTTCTCTTTCTAACGCACCGGTAGACAACACATGTCCTGCCGTTTTACTAATAAACACTCTATTGAGAGTTTTATTAGTGTCCAGGGAACCAAAAATATCTGGTGTTCCCAGGTCTTCAACATTCATTGTCTTTTCCTCAAAGGAGTTAGACTAGTGTGTTGTGTGAATGTTCTTTTCAGAAGATCCATGTGTAGAATCCATAGGAAACCAATCCCTGTGAATTCTTTCCAAGATTCCTTGACTCATTGAGTCTTCACTTATTGGTGCTTGTTGATGACTTTCAGAGTCATCAAACAGGTTAGGCTTGGTGGCTATTTCAGGGATGTGGATGTGAGGTGATGAGTTTGGTGGACTGAGGTTGAATTCTTTGTAAGCGGGGGCAGAGGAATTGGATGTGGGAGAGTTGGGGGGGGGGAGGGGGTTGTTCAGATTAACTGACTCAGAATAATGGGATGCTTGTGGGCTGTGTTTAGGGATTGGTTGTTCTGATTCAGATGGGTTCTGCTCCTGGGATTCTATTCCTAGTTTGTATTTCATGAGGAATGGAGATCCATCTGGTATATTTGACAGCAAGGAAGAAGGTACAGAAGATATGGAGTGAGTTGTACCTGATTCAAATTTCTTCAGTATTTTCAGAATGGTGGAGTCATGTTTAACTCCTGTTAGAGCTATTGATTTTTCCTGAGCCTTCCTGAAGATAAGTAGAGAGAGAAATATGATAAATGGAATATGAGTTGTTTCTTTATTTTCCTTTTGTTTGTCTTCAATTCTTTTTATCAGATTCTTCGAGAGTATTGCTCCATAATCCACCCGTTTGTTTAGAATTAGAGCGATCATTATGGAGTATACGGAGTCACTAGCCTGATCTGATGATCCAACTTTTGCAGTCAGGTTGTAGATGAGGGTGTGCATCATTAGCTTCCACTTTCTCTCTAGATGATTGATGTTTATTACTGAGACAGTGGTAAAGCTTGTGCTTTTTTTTAGAATTGATGATCTTAAGAACTTCTGTCTTATTAGGGGGGTTTACAGGACTTTCTGGTGTTTTGAGATCGATAACCTGTCTGAAATCTTCTTCTGAAAACTTTAGCGTTGTTGTAGATCAGTCTTCATTCTGAATGAGTGCCTTAATCCATTCCGTTTTGTTCCCTTTCACATTCTCTGTATTTACCTTGATAGTTGACCAAACATTCATAAGGATCTGTTTGGTAACTTCTTCATCTTCTCTAAGAGCTATCCTGAGTGGTGAAAATCTTAGGGCCTCAATGATGATTTGTACGTCGTCAGAGTATGCCGATGGGTTTAAGTTTGCACACACATTGTTAGGTTCGATGTTGAAGGTTTTGAATGGTGAGACTTGAGAGGAAGAGACCATTTTGAGTTCTTTGATCGTATGAGGGGATGCTCTGCTTGGTGAAGATAATTGTTTAGGAACATTGTATAATTTGGAGAGTGAGTGAGGATCTTATAGTCGGCGAGAGATTTTAGGTTTTTAACGGCTCTTTTTCATTGATTGGATAAATAGGGTGGTGAAACGGATATCCGTTGGGTCAATGATTTCTTTGTAACCGAAAAAGTTATTGTTCCTTTTCATTAGAAGTTTTATCACCCCCCATTAAAGTTTAAGATTATTAGTGATCTTTATGTGAGATCAGTTTTAATCCTTAAAATTTTTGAGGTGACTCTCTCAACAGAGATTATTGTTCCCTTTTTTTCATCCTTCTTCTTCTTTCCCCTCCTTCTAAACCCCCTCCTTTTGTGTGTGTGTGTGTGTGTGTGTGTGTGTGTGTGAATGTGTGTGCCTTTTATGAGAATGTTGCCTTTTAATTTCCGAAGGATTTTAGGACTTCTGTGTGTGTACAAAACTACTTCGGAATTTCCGAAGTGGTTCTGTAAAGCTTGTCCTCCTCTTTTTTTTTAAATGTACAGACATCTCATGATTTTTGGTAAGGATGATCTGGAAATAGCATAATCTGAGTTTTTCTTGTTAGTTCCAAAAGATTGCATATTCCACTAATTTTTACAGAAGGATCAAAAGAAAAATTACCCTATTTAGATATTAGATTTAAATGATTACAAGTAGTTCTACAGGTACATGGTTTGATTATTTTGGTGGGTATGGGTGGATGAGCTCTGGCTTTGATTTGAAGAGGGATATGATTATGAGAGATGATTCGGATGCCCCATTCTTCTTCTTCTATCAAGTTAGGAGGTAGTCCAGTGAGGTGGATACCAATGGATCTTTGAGATAGTAGAAGAAAGTGTGTGAAACCCCTTGGAATCCCAACCCATTTCTTGGCTTCACAAATCATTCTTATTACAAACATTGAATAAAGGATGATTCTCTCCTCTATGGGAAAAGAGCAGTTGGCTTTCATGTTCTGAAGAATGTAGTGTGAGAAGTTCATGTTTAATCCCTTGATTAATGCGTGCATCACCATTTGAGTGTTGTGTAATGCAAGACTGTGGTTCTGAGTGCATGGAGAGAAACATAGCTGGATTTGAGCAAAGAAATACCTCAAGATTGGAGGAAGATGTCCACTGTTGGCATGTTCATCCACAAACTGACCATCATATCCCATGTCAATGAGAGTTTCAATGAATTGGGTTCTGTTATAGTAAGTGTCCCCATTGGCATCATTCATCCGGAGGGCAGAGCGAATAGAGTATTCTGTGATCAGAAAAGTGTCATGATCAACTCTGGTAATGAATGGGCTGAATGGAGAGTTTGAGTCAGAAATGGCATTCACCCAAAATTCCCTTAGAATTTGATAATTGATAGGGCAATTTATGGTGAGGGCAAAGCCGATTGTGCACATTTAAAGGAACCTCATCATCCTTATCAAAGTTTGTTGGTGATTTGAGGTATGAAGGCATAGATTGTGTACTTGAGGAAGAGGAATTTGGTGGTTTTGTCTTTCCATTAGGGCTTGAAGATCCATTTTTGGATGAAGATTTTTTTAGATGGAGATTGGGATGAGTAGATTATGAAAAAGACATCCATCTATTTGTAACCGGGACGAGTACAGAGATCTGAAGATTTGTCAGTAAGACTTTCGGGCTTTGTCGGCTAGTTAGGCCCCTAGGGAAGGTGGTTGAGAAGGTTTGTGAGAGGGAATTAACTCTTATTTTCATCATTCTCCTATTTTAGAGTTATTGTTTCCTCTTTTGGGTGCCTTAACTCACAAAGATTTGCTTCCCGATATGCTCATTGTCATTTAAAATGTGATTTGATGGGCATCATTGCATTTCAGGAGGGAAGAGAAAGTCAACTTTTTGAAGAGAGATTCTGGGAGTAACACATGTCCTTTTAGAATCTTCATTTATTTGGGTTAAAAGGAGGAAAAGATAGATAAAAGAAATGAAAGAGAATACACAAAAGGCTCCACCTTGATAAGTGCGAGGGAGGAGGTTTCTTGGTTGATGCCAATGTGCTTCAGAAAATTCTGAAGAATGTCTGTACGACTTCAAAAAGAGGTTTTATCTGTTTTTTTGGAACCCATTTGCTTTTGGGTTTTTTGTTTATTGTTTCTGCAAATTCTTTCCTTCTTTTGATTTTCACAGATTAGGAAGAAACACTTAAAGAGGTGTTAGCATTTGCAAGATTTATACTTTTCATGTAGTGTTTTCCAATCAATTTCACCATGTCAGTGCACATACAGTGCCTATCAATTGTTCTTTCCCTGAAGTTTTTGAAGTTTTGACTTGAGGAGCTGGTGGACTCAGATTTTGATATGTTAGAGTCATCAGGATCAGACTGATGATGAATTGAGATTTCGGAAACTAATTTTTTTTTTTGGCATTGTTGTCCAGTTGTGAGTCATTTTGACTGCTGCTTTTTACAAAGACAGTCTTAGAACTCTTAGTCCCGTGTATATACTTAATCCCTTGACCATAGTTTCTTGGTGTATATGTCATGTTTTCAAGTTGTTCATGAGAATTTATGAGACCGTTTAATTTTTTTTTGTTTCCATATGCAACCTTTGATACAAGGTTGCACGCTCGGTCTCATAGTGATCAATTTTGGCTTTATTACTCAAGTTCTGTGTTTTGAGTTGTCTTAGTCTTGACAATTCATTTTCTCGATCTCCTTTTAGTTGATGAAGTTCAGATAGGAGAGAGTTCATTTCTTCTTCAAAGGTTTTAAACTTGTTTTCATTTAAAAGTTTGTTTCTTTCGGAGTTTTCTTAAAGAACTTTGTAGTTTGTTGACATGTTGTTGAATTGAAAGATTAGATCAGTATGAGAGGAGCTTACTTGTTTCTCATGTGAAGCTTCAGAGAGATTGGATGAGTATTCTTCTTCAGACGATGAATCTGAGTCCTAGTTTTCAACTTCAGCCATTAATTATTTTTCTCTCTACATGGCCTGTTCATACTTTCTATTATAGTATGCGGCATCTTTGAGTTTTTGATTCTTGCATTCAGAGGCATAGTGGCCCATTACTCCACATTTGAAGCACTTTATTTCACTTATGTCAACTTCAGGTTTAATAAATTCTGAAGATTGTTTTTTGCTTTCTTCACCTTTTGAGAAATTTTTTCTGGTTGACCAGGAGGGATTCCTTTTGTTGAATCTCCCAAACTGTTTAGTAAGTAGTGCTAATGATTTTTCAAATGAGTCATTTTCTGTTTCACTTTCAGAGGATTGTATTTTTGAGTCACTTAAATCTTTTCTTTTAGATGGATTGACTCTTATTTAGTGATTCATTTTCTCTTTTCAGAGTAAAGAGCCAGTGGATCGACTTTGGTTTTGGAGATGTCTAGCATTTTAGATTCTTGAGAATCTACAATACAGAAGAGATCATTTAGGTTTTTCTCTTCCAAATCCATATTTGATTGAAGAGTCATGAAGTTTAGGGATCATTGTTGCCATCATAAGACATATCACTGTCTAAGAATCATCAATATGCCTGACCCATTTTGCATGGTCAACACTGTTATGATCGGCGGGTTCCTCAGGGATTAGGTTCTCAAAAACATATAACTTCTTTTCGGCCGTGAGAACGATTTTCAGGTTGCTAAACTAATCCATGAAATTGGTATTGTTGAGCTTTTCCTTCTGAATGATGGACTTAAGGGAATATAGGGAGGAGGTGTGGACGAGATCGGAATTACTTGATGACATCTAAAAGAAAATAATGATTTAGAAATTCTCATGCAAAAACCTAATTAATTTTGACCCAATTAAAACAAAATTATAATTAGGGTGAGATCATGTTTCACTTCAACACGTTGAATGGCTTAGCTCTCTCCAACGGCTGGGCTACGCATAAAGGTAACGTTTACCAGTTGTGTCTATTACACAACTCTCGTTTTGGGAACACTTGTTTAAGACTTAACAAGTGGTACATTATTCCCAACTACGCCCACTCTACGAAATGTACGCACAAGTGCAGGGTCAGCGTTAAAGACTTGAATTCGTTTCGCAAGTGAAATTTTATCTTCGAACCAGAACTGTAGTCCCGGTCCATGCTACATGGAAATCATGGTCCTACTTTTAACCAAAACCGTAGGCCCGGATGCAGGATTGTCACTACACCGGGGGTTTGGATAGATCGGTCAAAGTGTCCTAAGCTCAGGGTGGTGCAGAAATATTAATTTGATTTGGGATTCAATTTTTTAAATTTACCAACAAGGGTCATATTCAAAATATTATGCAACGATCTATTGGATGACTAAACCGTTCATAAGTTTGTAAACTGCTTTTACGTTGGTTCGTGATGAGTTGAAATTCCTCTCAATCTCTCGACCGATTAAATTTTAATTCCCTAATTAAAACTAAGTTGGTCGTTTTGCGAATCAAATTTTGGTAACTTATACCCTGTTTCTTTAAATTAAATTATATAATTTATTTTAGAAAAAACCAGGATCAAATATACTTCTTATTTAATTCAAAATTCTTTTCGAATACTTTAATAAAACATCTTTCATTTTATGTCGTTATTAGATCATGGTCTAGGGGCTTATATCGCGACAAACATCATCACGCATTCACAACGTTAAAATATATATGGAATTGAGCCAAGGAATTTCGATCTTGCTCGAGCCATTTGAGCAAACTCGAAATATGCAAATAAAACGCATGACACAATTCTGGCAATTTCTTCATGCTCCCACTTGCTTCAACATATCATGTTTCTGATCTCCTTGTGATCATCATCTTCCTTGTATGTCTTGGTTTTACATTTATTAAAAAAATACAAAACCTATCTATTACAATGTAGGCCCAGAAATGCCCAAAATTAGAATACATACATTCCAAAATAAACAATCACAATAAAAGAAACAACCACAGATATATTTTGGCGCATATTGCATATAATATCACAACCATAAATAACTATTTGGCCGTGATCATTAAACCCTAAGCCGTCATGATTTTCGGAAACCTAGCCCAGCCACATGGCCAATAACATAAATATAACAATTATATAAAAACTGATTCGTCTAGACGGAGTTGTAAGTGGCACTCATACCACTATTGGGATTCTGTGGACGATTTTAAAATTTACAGTTCGTGACTCGAAACACGAGTCACGTGGTGGAAGCGTGTACACAAGGTCATTTCATAATTGTCCCACCAGTGATCCAAACAACACGAATAAATAGAAAGTAACTAGTCGTGATTAAACTGAGACACCTTGGTTCAACGAACAGTCTAGCTAGATGATTGTTTCTCGATTAGGGTTTTGATCTCATAACTCTTATGACAAAACCCAATAATAATAAACCAAGAAAGATAAATAATATACCTTTCTAGAAGACCGGCGAGAATACACAACAACTCGTGACTGCTCGATGGCAGCGTCGGTGGTGCCTGGGGGCGACGACGGCGGCGACACAGAGGGAGTGAAGGGCCAAAATTTCTTTGGTCTCTATCTCTTGTCTTGTGATTTCAGGTGTAATCTGAATTATGAGGTTTGACCCCTATTATCCTATATAACAAAGTATAACTTCATATGCATTAAACTTGATCATTATATTAGGGGCTTTTACATATATACCCTTACTAAGTCATTTTATTACATATATACCAAAGCCTAAACCTTAATTACATATAACTCCTTCCTAAACCATATATATTACATATTAACCCAATTCTTTTAAAAAAACTTATTAAATGACTATTATACCCTTAATGAGTATTTACATATTTCCCCTTCTAATACCATTAATTACATTATTTATCAAAACAAAAAATATATATATCACCAAAGGGGACTTTTCAACTCTGTGGAGTATTCCCTTGAAAATATAGAATCCAGTCCTAAGCTTACTGATTTTGCGTTGGTATGGATTTTAAGATACATGGCAACAGGTACATATACAACATAATAATTCTTTTATGGATCATTTGCAGTCATGTACAACAAAAAAAAAACGTTATTGAAATAAAGAAGTGGATTTGAAGCTTCCCAAATAGATCACTGTGAAATCTATGGATCTTCGCCAGTTATACAACAACAATAAAACATTAATGAGATTTGAAGCTTCCCACACTCATCCGCCAGTTAGGCAGCAAGGTCCAATCGTCTTCTGCCACGTCATACATCAATCTTGACCGTAGTGTGTTCTTCTCATTATCATGCCCACTGGCGATGAAGACCCGCCGATCATTGTCCGACGCGCATCCTTGCAAACCTAGAAATCGTCGGACCAAAAACATACCTACAAACCCGCGGAGAAGGAAGCCTTGCTATCGGTGGTGATGGAGAATCGCTATGGGCAGTGATGAGAAGGTATTGGCGGTGTTGGAGAAAGAAGTCTTGGAGTATGAATCGCAACGTGAATGACTGAATGTTACCTACACATCATATTTGATTTAATTTCCTTTTTTTCTTTTAAAAATTATAAGGGTAGATAGGTAATTTTTATGGAAAAGGGGATACATGTAATTAAAGTTTCGGGCTGGGTAAATATGTAATAAAGTGGCTTAGTAAGGGGATATATGTAAAAATCCCATTATATTATTCTACATCCGGCTCAACTTCATATGAATTATACTTTATTATATTATTCTACATCCATCTCATATCCCTCTCCACCCCTCCTTCCTCTCCAGCGAACACAACCCTCCCACCAGCGGTTATCTTTCCACACCCCCGTGACCAGAAAAATAAACGCTTCGAGCTAAACCTCACCACCGTCTACTTCCGGTTCATATACATGTCCATTCCTCCTTCCTCGCCTCGCCAGAGAATACAATCCTTCACCGACCCCTCTCCACCAACTGTTTCCTCTCTGACAGTCATGTCATTTTACATCGTATTTTCCAACCGTCATCATATCTATATATACTCTACATCTTCCATTCACATTTTTAATCACGTGTTCTTCACCCCTCACCCTTACATAAATTAAATTCGTTCTTCAATAACTGCTCTGTCCCGCCTCATCAATCCAGGTAATGTTGTTTTCAATTGTTCTGATTTTCAATTTCAATATTACAATCCTTTGCCTAGATCGATTATCTATTTTCAATTTCTTTTCCCTTGCAACATTGAAATCCAAAATCTAGGGTTTCCGATCCTATTAGGCATATTTCAAAGTGGTTGAAATTGAGTTATCTCTTTCTCGAATATTTTTTATATGAGAAAAGTGGCATATTGATGGGTATGAAATGGTGTGACGATTTATGCCTTTAAACCTATTTGGTTTTTATGTGATTCTCTTTTGATTGCAATTGCAAGGTTACTTGATATTTAAAATATTTTCTTTAAGCATTCACATATATGCTAACATATCTAATCATCAAAGGGAGAACAAAATAACATCCAATCACAAAGAAAAACCTTAAAGTCACTCATTCTATCATCAAAATCAGAAGGACTTAAAAAACAGAAACTAAAATAATAAAACATAGTCAAATAATTATCTAAACCGAATGAGAGATATAAATACTTTGGAAATCTTATATATTCCTTTAAACAATGCACTTAACATTTAATATAATATTGAACAAACTGTTAAAACAAATAACATCATAATGAAGAAGGACCATGTTTGATTAATCTTTAATTGTTCACATGCAGTTAAAAATGCAGTTAAAAAGGCTTAAACCACTAGGACTTGTCCTAGTGGTTACCCCCTTAGCTCTTAGGGCTTTGGTTACTATGTGACCCAAGTTCTAATCTAAGGGGAGGCAGTTTTACCCCATGTTGTCCCAGGAGGGGGTTTCTGCCAGGAGAAAGCTTCAGGAGGGGGTGTCTTGGTTCTCACGGAGGTCCGAGTAATCGACCTTGGACATGGCCCCGCAAGGGTAGGTTTACACGTGAGACCAAAGTCGCCTGATCGATGCCGTTCCAAAAAAAAAAGTTAAAAAGGCTTTACTTGGTGGGTTTATTTAACTCTCACTCAGCTGGATTTGACCCAACCACCTCTATCTTATGGGGATTTTTTTTAATTAACTAGGGCGGCCCAGTTTAGTTCGCATTCCGTTATTTGATGAGATCTGGAAATCAAATGTTTATTGATTATATGTTATTTCAATCTCAATCTAGAGTTAAATATTCATTTCTTATTGGATTATAGAGATACAAGTGTCATACATGGCAATGGAGACCTGTGTTTATATTGAATTCTGATGGAGCAATTTCATGATGTAAATTCACATATATGGTTTCGCAGAGGCTTTTGGTATTTTCACTTAAAGTGCAACTGCTTCAACATCAAGTGAGCCTGACATGTTTTAGTTTTAGATAAATCGTATAATCGATTTATGAGTTTGTATGTTTCTTTCTCTGCCATCTATGTTGAATTTTTATGGAGTTTACGACTTTTCACATCATTGCTGGAGGACCATGAATAAAGACCTACCTTTGGACAAAATCACATATCCCACTACTAGAAAAAGGGCCTTTCTTGACGCGCGAATAATGACGTGCAATTTGCGCGTCATAAAAATTCTGTCATAAAAAAGAATAAAAAACACGGAGGACACTTATAAAAAACGCGCGTCATGCTAAACCGTCGTTTTATGTTTTTTTCCCCGCTAATTATATACCCCAAATTTCGATTCCCGCTTCTTCAATATTTTCACCTCCGCCCCTTACCTTGCCCTAATCTCGCTTCATCTATGTTTTCACCTCCGCCCCTTACCTTGCCCTAATCTCCCTCTGTCGCATATCTCTCACATCCGCACCTCTCATCTCCACTTAATTCGATAGCTACCGGGGTTCTCCCAACATCTCCGTTCGACGGTTGATTCCATAGCTACCTGGGCTCCCTCTGCTCATTTCTCTTCGCAGCTGCCTCCTTCCTTTGTGACCGAGGACGAAGACATGCATCTCTCTAACTAACCCTAATTTCATCAAGTTCACGGTATGTTATCATACTTCTCTTTGTGATTTACGCAGTTCAACATTACCAATCCCATCACTGTATGCCAGAAGAAGCTCGAAATTGAGGATGAACGAAAGCTGTAAGCTCTCGCTTTTCATTCAGAATCACGATTTGATACTTTTTGATCAATGATATATCATCTTCATTAGCCTATTTGTGCTGTTAATTGTGATCTGTAGTTATTGTTTTCGTTTTCTACTGTTCTTAGTCGTCTTCCTCCATCTATTTAGAGATTTTGAAGGTTTAATTATTGAAACCCTAATGGATTCCTTAGGTGTTGCTTGTTTTATACGCTACTTGTATTCATGGCCCAGAGCTTTCACGTTGCTTATTAGAGGGATGGACATCCAGAAGGTAAATACTAATCGTGTTGATTTAAGAAACTCTCTAAATTGTTGTGATTTTTTATTTTTGTATACATGATAATATGATGAGTTTGATTCTAAACTTATATTATTTCTTTCTATGCCAATAAAGACATCTATCTGCTACTATTTTGGCTTGTTACAAAGAATCAATAAGTATATTCACATGTCCCTTAATAGGATTTTGTTTATTTTAGGGATGAATTGGGCCGTTTTATTGCTGATAAACATAGTCTCACAACTCTTAAAATGGAGGGGTGTTATAAACTTGGAGCTTTTGTTCTCTGATCCAACACACCCTCCACTCCATGGCTTTCAGATCTTCATTCACTTTCAAAGATGGTATGCATCTAGGAAGTTGCTTTTAGTCATGTTCTATGACTGTTAATAAAAAAAGTTTGTAATCATATTTGATGTTTTCAGTCTCCCCAATTTGAACGAAACATCTCTTGATTTCTCTCGCCAAGAGAATGATAGCACTGATCTTACTTCTATGATGGATGGCCTTAAAAGAAGTTGCCTTAAATTAAAAAATATTCACATTGCTTCTCTTCATCTCTCTCATTATGTTGTGCTTTCTCTCACTGCTGCACATGCATTAGGTACACCAAGTTGGAATTTGTATTGTGTCTATAATGCTAATAATCATAAAAGCTAACTGGACATTGCAATTGGTTACCCAATGTTTCCTACTAAGTTCCCAGAATATTAAGAAAAATGACATAATGAACTAATGCCTACACTATTCGTTCATTTTAGGGGATTGCGAATGCTATTGCTTGTACTTGGATCAGAAATTACAAATGCAACAGTTGTAGAAATTTCCAAATGCTACTCGAATCTAGAATTACTTGATCTCAGTGGGTAAGTAATGCTTATTTTTATTTTTGGGATATACGTTTTTGTCATTATTATGTCTTTGTATTACTAACTATGTTTCACAGGTCTAGCATTAGTGACAATGGTCTAGGGATGATATGCTATGTATTTCCTGAGACTCTAACAAGGCTGCTTGTTGCTCTATGCCCTAACATTACATTAAGTAAACTTTTATTCCACAATTTAAGCCCCTCTATATAATATTTTTTTAATAATCTATGTGCCTCTTTTCATCATTATCAGGTGCTATCCAATTTGCCACAGCCCAATTGCCTCTATTGGAACTCATGGATTGTGAGATGACTATATGTGAACAGATGCATAATATTATCTGAAGAGAACAGTGATTCAAAATTACAAATATCCCCAAATGGCAAGTTGCATCTTACATATCAGAAATTGTGTCTGCCACTGATGCTGCTGTGTGAAAGGTGCAAATTTTATTCTTTTTGGAATCTATTAAGGTTTGTTGTAGGGAAAGATACAAGCAAATAAGTCAGTAATTCTGATAAGTAGCATAAGGTGTGCAAATTATATTGCTTCTCATTTGTTTAAATTATGCTAAAGGGTATTTAATATAATGGATGCAAAACTAATTCATAAACAACATCCAACCGTACGTGTAGCCATGATTAATTGGTGTTTGCTCAATTAAGTCATACATTTGGGCATATAATACATACTCAACACCTTGCTATATTGTGCATCAGAATGGTGTTGATAAGGAACCATAACATGTACCATAGTTTTTAATTTTTTTGTTTTCATTGTTGTTCCAATGGTACAACACCGAACTTTGTTGCTATATTTATGAAGATATAATTGAAGTTTTATTTAAGGTAATTTATACAGATTACCAGGTCAAAATAATGCTGTGGTAAATCAACACAACCTGTTTTGACCCGTAAATTATTAAGCATTTCTTTTAGTTTCTTAGCATGTACCCATTATCCAAAAAAATGCCCAAAATTCTTTTAAATGCCTATGTATTTGTTACCTTATTAAGATCAACTCATATTAGTAATTTAAATGCCTATGGTTTACTTACTTATTCAGTGAAAAGAAAACGACATTTTGTTGGTTGGTTTTATGAACAACCAGGATTCCCTCTCTTTATTTACCAGTATGTCTAGTTTATTAAATCTTTAGCCATGAACTATAGACTACAACCTGAACATGGTAAAGGTCTATTGATTTTTTTACAAATAGAGGCTAAACTTAAATACAAGTTCATAAATATTTAGATAGTTATTACTGGTGTGGCTATACTGGTAAGAAGATACTCTCTTATTAGCTATAGTTATAGTTATTACTCAGTCTTATTAATTTAACCATTAATTACTAAAATTTTTAATTGCAGGAGTCTGTGGGCATTGCTAAAGCCCTGGCAGCAAAGAATGGATATAGGTATTACCCCATACACAAATCATTGGCAATGTTTGAAACATATGTCATATTACCCAACCTGGTAAGTTTCTGCCCAACTTTCCGTTTGTACTTGCAGAAAAGTTGATCTTTATTTACTTATTTTATTTATATGAGGTTTTGATCCTTTCCCCAATCATTTCTGTCCCAGGTGCCACAGTCACTTTAAGGCCGTTAAGGTTAGTGCATAATTCCATTGTTTTTATTTCTCGTAATAATATAAATAATAAAATTATAAAATTGTTCATGAATATTTAAAATTATGAAGTTGTTTATGAATTGTGGTTCTTAATTTTGCTGCATGTTACTCGTCTGATTGAAAGGATAATAAATTAACTGACCCATTCATGGTCAGCAACCACCACTCCATAAAGGCCTTTTTTGTAGTAGTGGGTTCTATATCTGGAGTATTGCATTGCCTATTTATTTTTGTTCCATTTGCTGCTTATCAAGTATATGGATATTACACCCTGTGTGATGGACACCATCCGGATAAATTAAGGCCTTGGTGTAAAGCAAAGATTCCTTTGCTTTACAATTTTATTGAAAAGCGTTATTGGTATGTTTATCTATTCTAACTTTTTATAATCATTGATTATTAGCATAGATGATCCCATTTGTTCATAATCTTTTTTGTTGTTAGGGGCATGGGTTTTCTAGGATATTTACAGTTTAAATAGTTGCCAAATTTTCTTCTTGCATCGCTGATACTCTCCATTGCACTCTGCTCAATTATCCGGTACTGCAAAATAACTCATATGTGTAATTTAAATGATATTAATTTTTTCATAGTTGTTGTTTGTTTATATCTAGACACCTACTTTACTGAATTGCAATGACCACTTGTATATACTGATATGGCTCAGGGAACTCTTTAATCTATATCTGGAATTCTTAGCATAATAGATCTTACTGTAATTCACCCTTTAAATCTATTTGAAAAATACCAGCCTTAGGGATCTCAGATTTTACATGGTTAATGAAACATTGTTTGTATTATATACCAATGTGGAAACACGCAATGGATAGGTGTACTTGACTAAGTATTAATACACGCACGGTTGTGTGTTATGCTTGGTGATTATGAGCAAAATGGTGATAAAAGAGAGCCAGATGATTAATGTTTTTTTTGTCTGCATTCCAGTCAAATGTTGATAAAAATCAAGTCAAGGCAGCAATCAAAGCTCAACAATCAAAGCTAGAGACGTCTCTAGTTTATATTTGTTGGTCAAGGGAGGCTGAGGCGCCATAGCAGAAGCATACGGTTTTCAGAAATCGCTTTTGACCATCCTTTTACCTTTTTGTAGATGGGCTTGATAATGCAAGTATGGAGATGGAAGAAGCTAAGGTTACATGTAGTTAGTGCAATGTAAACTAATGTTACATTTGTAATGTTTGCTCTATATATGAAATGTATTATTTTGCTACAAGTGTATTGTATTTTGATTAGGAGGTTGATTGTCATTAATGATGGAAATTAGTGAATCTACAAAAATATTTTTTTTTAAATTTTGTTTTAATTCATGACGCGCATTTATGCGTGTCATAAGCATATTTATGACGGTGGCTTCCTTGACACGTTTTTTATGACACGCTTTGCGCGTCATAAAATGCGCGTCATTGTTCGCACGTCAAGAAGCAGATGACGCGCGTTTTGCGCTCAAGAGGATTCTTGACCCTACCTTCCTTGACGCTTTTTTGCGCGTCATCTGGGCCCTTTCTTGACGCGCAAAAAGCGTCAAGAAAGGCCATTTTTGTAGTAGTGTTCACACCTCTTATGCTGCCCTATCTTTTTCGGTATGCAACATTGTTGCATTAGTAGGTTTATTCCTACAATAACGGATTGGACAATAGTGACCTCTATTTACAAAAGAAAAATGACACATCTTGCACGTGCATCATCATATATTTTTTTAATGTCATTCTTCATTTTCTTTTGTTCCACAACTAAAATCTTGCCTTTAATCTCTATTCATCGACATAACAACAACTCTATTCGTAGCCAATTATTGTTCGCCTATAACGCGCCAGGAACACAAACTTGCTAAAAACACGCAGGCGCAAAATCTAGTTTATAGTATTAGCTAACAGGATAATTATGTCAGCTAAAATCAGGGTAAGTCAATCCATAATAATTGATAACTTATTTATCAAGTGTTTTAAATTCAAATTAATATATATACAATATATGATTTTTAAAAATCATATATATATATATATATATATACACACAAAATTTAGGATATACATATATATCCTAACTAATTCAATTATCTAATAATTAAATTAATCGACAACTAATTTAATTATCTTATAATTAAGTTACTTACGTTTTATAAATAAAACGTCCACCATGTTTATTATTAAATCATGAATATATTAATTAGATTAATATTCTTGTTCGTTGCTTAAAGTGTAACTCTTTTGTATCGTACCTCGATAGTTACGTTAATATTATCCGACGATCGGACACTATATTTCCAACAGCTTCAATGGATAAGTTTGATTGGAATGGTTACAAACTCGTAATCAAGGATTTGCATGTGGTACTTTCTCTGAATAATCTATATGTGGGTCATACGAGAAACACTAGCGGAATGTATTGCCTAAACTAGATGGAGAAGGAGATGAAGAAGAATATGTGAATGGCGGTGTCTCTATGATTGATATTAGTAGTGATAGTGATAATGAAGTTGGTAGTTTTAGTGTTGGTACTCATGCTAGTCGTGTGCCTGGATGTATTATGATTGGTGTAGGCCAGTTCTCTGATCTTTATGATTTAATTGGAAGCTTTAATAATTCGAGCTTAAATGCATCAACAGTGATCAGGAACACTTACAGAATAGTGAGTTAAAAATTTTAATGCGACAAGATCGATTGAAACGCTGAATTGCTCTTAGATTAATCAAATGTGAATCACCGGATTACAAGCACCTAAACTCATGCCACAAAACGGGCAGAGCTTCACTATAATTTTTTCAATCATTGCAGAAACAAACCTGGACTCTCCTATGTATAGACATAATGTGCGAAAAGTCTACACACATTTCGCACATTATGTACATTTCGCAAAACTTAAAGTACATTTTGCATAACAGGTTTTGCAAAATGTTTACACTTTTCTGCACATCTTTAAACAAAAAAAATGACAATACAATCTAATGTAACAGACTAAATTTTGATCATACAAAGTGTACCTATCGAATGTAGTACAGCTACAGGAAGTTTGGATGTCGAACCCACAAAGACATTGACAAAACTCAAACTAGACTCAATACGTGACTAAACTAAACAAAGAATATTTGATTTTTGAAATGATTCAACTAGAAAATGCTAAACTAAAGAATTAAAGATGACTAAGAAAACTGTAACTGATAATCAGAAAGATAGACAAACTCAGATATGGAAGAAGTGCTACATACTACAACTCTTGGTTACTCTCGGGTATGGCAAACAATGATGGAACTGGGATCTTAAACAACGAATCTAAAGACTCCTAGTGGATCCAAGATCATTCTCCGGGTGTAACCTAAAAGGATACCTAAGGATAATAATAGGCTAACCAGTTAAGTCGAATCACGTCTCGGATTTCTCCAACAATACCCCAGTACTCGAACACATAGATCACCTTTCGGATTTTTCTACCTCAATACAGCCTAAAAGAAAGGATTACCCTAAGAACTACATGTAATGACATGGAATAGCAGAAACACTAAGAACCCTAGGAAAACCCCCTCTCAAGGCATTTACACCTAAAACTCTAATGCAAACGACTACTCAATGAACCTATCACCTCTCGGATTTCTAGGCTAAGCAGAACACTAGATCAAATAGATAATCAATTCCTATTCCTATGGATTGTACCGATAAAAAAAACCATAAACTAGTCATAACACATAGTCCATGACCTTATACGCTACCCAAACTGAACGACATTGACATGCAACATATGGAATTGAAACCAATTATAAAGCTGATTAGAGTACACACACGCATCAAAACAGTAGCACACAGGTTCTTTATTAGAATATTAATCCACCAACAATAATTCATAAACCAATAAAAACCAACAATTAAAAAATATTCATCGTAAACATAGGTACTATAACAGTTTCAGCCAAAAATATGATATCCAAGAACATCAAATCCAGAGTAACAATTATAAACATCACGATGTAAACCAAATCAAAACTATAAAAAGTAGTATTCAAGAATTAAAATAACCAAACCCAATAGCTTTCAAAAGATTGTTTCTTACTTCCGTTCCTATCTCACGTGAAATTATATCTTAGTTTCTGACCTAAAAAAATGTATGCGTGAAACGTATGCTTCTACCGATCAAAATTGTTCCGCAAGTTCACCTCCAAAGTAAAAGTTGTCGTAACCCCCTTTTTATTTTTGGTTTGTAGTTTTTTTTATTGGCGATTTCATTGAAAAAAAACACGGAAGAGGCAGTTTGCAAGACGCTAAACCAGCCCCCCCCCCCCCCCCAAACAAAAACAACACAATAATCAACTCATAAAAAAACAAATCTACAACATTCCTCCCAAATAACACCCCACCCCTTGGCCCTACAATTAGGGGTTGTTTGGCATTGCTTATTTAAGGTAAAACGTGCTTTTGGAGAAAAAATGTTTATTGGCTTATAACTTTTTGAAAATAATTTTTTAAAAAAGTGTTTGAATTACCTTTTGTGGTGGGAAAAGTCAATAAGTCAATAAGTTATTTTTTTAAGGTTTATTGGATTTTAATAAACCAAGTTATGCCGGATTGGCCGATAATAATCCCAATTACAAAAATTCCCTACAATAATCTGAATTACCAAGGTATTGGAAATCTATGCACCTCCGTTAAAAATATCCTAACACCGTTACTTGTTTGCTGACGTGGCATATAACAAGGGACTATTTTTGTAATTTTTTAAAACTGAGGGACTATTTTTTTTAAATGTGTGTGTGTTTTTTATAAATGAGTTGTTTTAGTGAGAAAGAGGAGGTAATTTCGAGATGGAGGGCTGGGAGCCAGTCTCTGGTGAAGGTATTCTAGCCAGCCACAATGGCGCTTGAGTAGACGATTTGGACCAAAATCCGACGACGAGTTCCGGCAACCATTATATGAAGCTTTTCCTCATGAATCCCGTTGCCATTCCTGACGGTTCTAGCCCCAAATCACGAAGCTTTTCATCTCTTTTCTCCTTGTTAACCCTTATATGAGGAGGTGATGGGTGGCCGATGATGGTGGTTATTGTGATGGTGGCGATGGTGGTGGTGGTTGAGGATCTAGGATGGTGAGGATGGCCAGGATATAAATTTATTAACTTGGTTAAAATTATAGGTCCCTCTAGTTTAAAGAATTTACAAAACAACCCTTCATGTTTAGTAACTTGGTTAAAAATTTCACACTAAGTACGTCAGCAAAAAACTAACGGTGTTAGGGTATTTTTAACGCAAGGGCATAAATTTCCAATACCTTGATAATTCATATTATTGTAGGGAATTTTCGTAATTGGGATTATTATCGGCTAATGGGACATAACTTGGATTATTAAAATCCAATAAACCTTTTTTGAAAGTGTTTGGCTTAGCTTTTATATGTAAAATGACTAAAGGAGGGTTATGTTAGTATATGGTTAGTATAAGGTTAAAACAAGAGTATTTTGGTAATTCACCACTCAAAAAGCTATAAGCAGTTTTGAAAAGCTAGAAACACTTGGCTTATTAAAAAATGACTTATTAGCTTTTTCAAAAGCAAAAAGTAAAAGTGCTTATTGGGTTGCCAAACATTAAAAAGTGTTTATTGGCTTTTCAAAAAGCTAATAAGTCAATAACAGTTTTGAAAAGCAATCACAAACAAGCCCTTAATCCAAAACAAGCTAAGAGATTTGATGTCCAAGATGATTGCCGAAATCTTTGTCCTCCTGCCGTTAAACACCAAGTATTTGCTACAATTCCACAACACCCAATACGTCGTACGAATAACCACGTTCAATAGCACACTCTTCTCTTTCTTGACCTAGCCCTCGCATGTAGCATGACCAGATCCTCTACCGAGAACGTAACCATTTGTGGGACTTTACACCACTAAGCCACAAGGCTCCAAACCGTCGAAGAAAACGTACAACCCGTAAAGAGATTTAAGGAGCTCTCTTAGTTTGTTTACAAAACGGGCACAACACTGGGGGCTTATTAATACCCCTCCTCATGAGACCATCCAGAGTAGGAAACCTGCCTTGACACGCACGCCAAAACAGAATGTTAATCTTCGCTGGAATAAAGTTGTTGCACGTGTAACTGCAATCATTATCCCTAAGATCCGGTTTGATAATGTTGTTTCGCATAATCCCATGGACTTAACTGAGAAAGTCCTTGAAACTATCGCCTTTCACACCCGATCATCCCCTTCTATGGCCATAAATTCCTCTTTTTTTTGGAACGGAAAATTCAATAGAAAGCGGGCCTAGCAAGGCGTAAGGACCCGACAACAACAACAAACAACCAACTTACATTCTGAAAGCACACCAATCCTCCCAAGAGAACGCCCTAGACTTCAACCTATTCCCAACCCAAAGATAACTAATACATTTAATGTCGGTCAAGACCCGATTCACTGAAGGACGTCTCTTGTTAAAAATCGCCTCGTTCCGTTCTTTCCATAAGATCCAACATGAAGTAAAGAGAATGGCATTGAGGACCATCCTAGTAAAGCTCTCCAAAGGAAAGAAATATGTCATTTTAACAATGTCTAACACCGAGAAAATAAACTAATTATAGATCTTAACCCAGCTCCCAACAAAGCTCTAAACCACAGTGAAAAAAGGATCATCCCGTTAAGAGATGACAAATGGATTCGTCCTCCGAACCGCACAGGGGGCACAAAGTCGATTGAACCGGAACACCTCTTCTAGATAATTGATCAACTGTCGCCACCCTATTCTGCACCGCACATCAAATGAACACGTTCACCTTAGACGAAATCAGTTTGTTCCACTCGAAAACCTAGGGGGGGGGGGGGCGTTGTTGCATCGACGCACAAGCGATATCTCTGACATATTTAATAAAAAAATTAACCGATGGGTCACATCTCCAAATCCACTTATTACCATCTTTAACCATCAGGGACTCCATGTACACATTAAATTCGCAAAGGGCACCTTCAGTATTAACGATATTCTTCCAAATCCCTGTGATCAACCTCCTACAGGGAAGAAAATTAATTTTTACCCGCACATTTTGTATAGACGGCACCATGCGACTCCACAATTTATGAGGCTCAACCTCAAAACGCCAAAACCATTTGGCCAAAACACAAAGTTAACCTTGTCCAGAAGAACAAGACCCAAGCCACCATCATGCTTAGCTTTACAGACCCCCTCCCTATTAACTCAGTGAATTCGTCCCTTGTAATTCCACCACACCATAGGAAACGCATTCTCAAACCTTCAAGACAATCAATGACCTTAGAGGGGGCCTTATAGAGGGAAAAAATTCGAAGGAAGACACTCTAGGACATATTTGGCGAGGACTAGGTGGCCCCCTTAACGAAAGATGACGGGCTTTCCATCTCGAGAGCCTTGCTTCAAAGGTGTTGATGATAGGTTTCCACTGACAAATCTGGTTCATATTAGCACCGACATACATACCCAAATACTTGAAAGGGAGAGAACATTCCTTACATCTAAGAATTTTAGCAAGCTCTTTGACCCTCGAATCCTGCACACCAATACCAAACAAGTTGCATTTCAAGAGATTAATACGAAGACCCGATGCCAACCCAAAAGCCCGAAGCATCCTACACAGATTTTCCACATTCCGTTTTGACCATTGGCCGATGATAAAAGCATCGTCCGCGAAAAGCACATGAGAAATAACCGGGCCCCCGTTTGGAAGAACGATACCATGAAAGATCCCACTCGACCCAACCTTATCAAACATCCAACTAAAAGCTTCCATTGCAACAAGAAATAGAAAAGGGGACAATGGATCACCCTGACGACCCCCCCCCCCCCTAGAACATTGGAATTCCAAAGTGGGAGAGTCGTTGACAAGGATAGAGGTCCGGGACACACAAAGAATTCCTCTCACCCATGCCCGCCATTTATTAGGAAAATTCATTTGTTCTAAAATACTATCCAAGAAATCACAATCAAGCCTATCATAGGCCTTCTCGAAATCAATTTTGAAAGGGAGGGTCGTTGATTTGTTTTTCTTCAACCACGAAACAACTCGTTGGTAAGAAGCACCCCCATCCAAAATATTCCTCCCGACGATGAACGCTTGCTGTTGCTCCGATATAATCCCGTCCATAACCGATCTTATCCGCATAACAAGAACTTTAGAAACGACCTTGGTAATACAACCCACCAAGCTAATGGGTCGAAAATCCTTCAACGAACTAGGATTTTTGACTTTGGCAATTAATTAGCATAAACGCAGCCCCACATCCAGGGCCCACTGCCCAAGGACTCATCCTGATGAAAGAAGTTAAGAATATCGACAAAATCTTGCTCGAATAAACTCCAAAACTGTTTAAAGAATCCAAAAATAAAACCATCCGAACCGAAAATGACCATAAATTCCTCAATTCCACATATTTGAGAATATTTTTCGTTCGTAGCTCTCCCTTTTCTTCCCGTAAATTAATGTTGACTCTTTTTATTTCAACGCTTCCGTCAGAAGCTTCACCAAAAATTTAAACTACTTAAATTTCTCCTTTTTTTTTCCCAACAACCCACGTGAGAATTGAGATAAAAACCCATCCAATTTATTTTTTGGGAATTTACATATATCCCCCTATTATGTTATTTTATTACATATTTACCTAAGCCTAAAACTTAATTACATAGATCCCCTTGCTAAACCATATATATTACATATTTACCCAATTCATTTAAAGTAATTTATTAAAGGACTATTTTACCCTTTTTAGTATTTATATTATAATTTTATTAATTTCATATTTACCTAACAAAACTTATATTAGACAAAAAGTCAAACTAGCAAAGTCAAAATAACCGATTCATGATTTAGGAAAAATGATTATCTACCCAAAGCCATCAAAGCAGCAATGGTGAACATCTCACCAAGAGATAGAGGCAAATTAGCATAAACAACAGAGCCCTTTGGGTCAACCTTTTCACAAACACCCTGCCAGTGTCCTATCGTCGGGAATCCTCCGCTGCCGGAGGTTTATTTCCCTCCGACAAAGAAGGTGTTGCACCAGAGACCACAACCTTGTTCTTTGTCGTATGGATGAGGTTATGGGGCGACCCTCTTCAATCTCATTTTGCTAAGTTTTGTAGAAGTAATTCATGCTTTGCCGGCTTATTCACTCCTATATATTAGTCGCTATGTGTCGTTCACGTTTTAGCTATTTTGGCTCTCGAGAAAGTTATCATTCTATTTGCATATTCTTTTTAGCCATAATTCAAATATGTAGTGGTTTGTGATCTGAGATTGAAACCGGATGTTTTAACACCGACAGTGACGTGCTTCATTTTAAGCAATTCCTTCCCATTAAATCCATTGGTTCCCGCGAAAGGAGGTGCAAATCATCATATCAACGAGAAGGAAAGGTGATTAGGGTTTGTAATCT